>CM038115.1:15370422-15729097 GCA_001642375.2 Mentha longifolia | reverse complement strand
TTTATATGCAAGGAAACTCTTCACTGCATCTTCAAGTTCATGCGGCTGGAGCTTTGGGGCCTCCTCTCCGTCACGACCACTCTTGTGACCTTCTTGGCTGGGGTGGAGCGGTCTGCCAAACTGATCCACCGGGATATTTCCGATATGCCCTTCCGGAGTCAGCGCACGCTCCTTCCCGGGGCGTCTTTGATTAGAGCTGGGTGGATGGCTAGAGGCTTCGGTTGATTCATGAGCGGTTTGCTGGGCGTCCGTCTCCTTAGCAGCGGCGGCGGCGGCAACGGCGGACTTATTAGTGGCAGCAGTAGATCGTGTTGATTTCCCGGCCATCGTGATTATAGCAAACTTGTAAAATTTGATCAAGATTCACAGATTTTGTTCCCACAGACGGCGCCAGTGATCAATCTTATTTTCGCAAGATAGTTAATGCACGAGAACTGGGGTTTCACGAACACGAAAGTAAACGGAACACAAAGGGGTTTACGTGGTTCGATCTATCGGAATAGATCTACGTCCACGGGCGGAAAGAGTGTAAATCTTTATTGCTGGTATGAGTAGTGATTACAAGATTGTTCTCCCCTCTCAACCTATTCTAAACCCCTATTTATAAGTGTTTACATATGGAATTCGACTAGGATTATAAGTCTTTTCCTATTAGGACTCTTTGACTTGATCTCCTCCTTTACTGGATAAACACCGAGCTTCTATATCTCTTGTGGAGCTTGAATTGTAGTCGATGTAGGAGTTGCCTTAGTGTAGAGATTCCTTTGAGGTGGGCCAAAGTGGATTCGGCCTAGGTGGGCTGTTTGGGCCGAGCCAAGTAAGGCTCTTAAGTGGGCCGAGCTGCATAGGCCGAGCTTGACAGTCGGAACCCAATTATATTGGGCTCGATGCTTGGGCCTAGTGGCTAGGCCATATCCTATCACTCCCCCCAATTTTTTATTATTTTTATTATTTAGAACTTATTTTTTTTTAGTTTAGTAAATTTTTTTGTTGCGGCTCCCTCATCGTGTAATAGTTTGAAGATAAGAAATGAGAAAATGGAATAGAAATATACCGAAAAAGAGAAATATAAGTTGAAAATGAAAGAGAATGAAGTAAATTATGAAAAGAACGGAGACATCTAAGAAAATAGGGATATATATCAACACTTATACACTAATATAAATATATAATTTATATAATATATATATAAATAATATTATTTAATACATCTACTCGATATCGCAAAAATTTAAAGACATGTAGAGCTCCCCCGAAAAAAAAATCTGGATCGGCCCCTGTATATAATGTAATTATAATTTTAGTTATGCACTTCCGGATGAATATAGTGCATTAGAAATATTTCTTTTGAAGTTGTGCATTAGAAATATTAATAAACACATTGAAAATTTATAATAATAATGCAAATCAAGTATTACATAATGCAAATTAGATTTTACGGTAATGCACATGATTCTAGATATAATAAATACTGATGGGTATATTCTGATTGCCATTTTTACGATTTGATAAAAAAATAATTGAATAAAAGGACGACATAAAATAAAAGCAACAACATAAAGACATTTACGTGATTTTAAATCAATTTAGCATCCCTGATTTTCGGAAACTGATCCCGCAGATAAAACAAAAATACAAGATTAGCCTTGAAACTTCCATAATCGGTTATATATATAGGAAATATACTAAAACTAATATTAACCACCCATCATTTAAAATGGATGGATGAGATTAATTTTTATTTCTTACAGAACATGTCTTTTATACATGATCTACACCTTATATATATATATATATATGTGTGTGTGTGTGTGTGAAAATAGTATAGGTACTCATTTTCACTTAGCCAACAAAAAATTGTACCCACAAAGATAACTTCATAAAATTACCCACTTTTTGGTTTTTTTTTAACAAAATTGCCCTTACTCCAATTTTTTTCACTTTTCACTCAACATTATCTCCCACCTTTTTGCCTTTCCCAATTCTATTTTCCTTCAATTCTCTCCCTATCTTCTCTCTTTTTTCTCGTTCTTCACCACCGCCGCTCCCAAGATCGTCATGAAGAAGCTCGGGAAATCAGGCTCCAGGTCTCGGGCGTGGATTTCGTCGGTCATCATCCACCCCAACTCCGAGGCGGCGAGAGGTGCTGCCCTCTTCTCCATGGCACCAGCTGTCACGAAAGCAGAGGAATCCTCCGCCGCCCTCAGTCGCGAATCCACCGACGACCCTCCGCCGGAAAAGTTGATACTAGTTTATAGCTATGAAAATACGTATATGTGTGTAATTTGAAAAAGGTAGTATGCTTGATAATTAATTTTGTTATTGTTGTGAATAGTGGGTTGGATGCGTGAAAATCCATCTTACTTAATCTTCTTATTTATGTGTGAAAATCCCTTTGAAATGATAATTTTTGCTCTTTCTTTCTCTTGTCTTTGCGGATGGAAGAAGATGTTAGATTGTTAGTTGAAGTCCAGCACAACGTCTACTAGGAGTATGATGAAATGATTCAGCAAATTGCAGCTTGTAGTTCTGAATAATTGATGATCACAAGCTGTTCGACGAAAGTGCCAATTTTTAGTGGAATGCGTCACAACTCTAATGAAATAAATATTTTGGGTTGATCGTGAAATTATTTCACTAGGTAAGATTAAACTCTGTCTGGTACATAGATCCCTAGGATGTCCCAAGAGTTCTTTGGGAAAGGAATACAAGGTATTATTTAGCAATATCAGTTTTGGACTGAAAGAAGTGTTATGGGTTTGGGCCCATAATGTGGCGCCTACTATGTAGTAGAGGACGCATGTTTTAACTTCTGAGGTTCATCTGGGCTCAAAAATTGCACTCTGGTTAAATACGTAATATAGAATAAATTAATATCTAATTAATTAAGATTTATTTTTAATTATGGAAATAAATAATTAATTTAATATTTACATATAATATCTTCCTATAATAATTAGAATTAATTCTAATTATTTATTTAATTAGAATTTGTTCTAGTAATTATTAATTGAACCGGGCTTAATTAATTAAGCCCGTATCTTAGCGGGAAAGGAAGAAGTGGCGCCACCTTCTCCTATAAATAAGGAGAATGAGATTTTGAAAACCCTAATCTCATAATTTGAGGAGAGGCGCCACTTGCAGAGAGCAGAAGGGGATTCCAAGTTCTAAAGTTCCGAGACGCTCACAAAGTCGGAGAGCTTCGAGGAAAGGGATCACATTTAAGTAATCTAGACCGGTAGATTATTGCATCTGCAATCGAAAGGTATAATCTCTAAACTCAATGTATGATGTAATTGCATGTAGAATTATCACATCCAATTTGAAGATTTAGTGGGGAAAAGAAACGCTTTCAAGTAGCGGTTCCATCACGCGACACATGGCATACTTTTCCAACAGAATCAAAGTCCATAATTGTAAGTAAACATCTCAATTGTCAGCTCTTGATCGAATGCTTAAATGTACAAAGACAGATACATAAACATATACTATAAAGTTATAAATTGACCTGTTTTAAGGCCTTGAAACAGAGATCTTCAAGTACAACTAGAAAATTTCTAGCTGCACCATTCACCAGAATATCAAGCTTCCCAAAATGCTTCCACCACTCTTTGGGCATCTTTCTAATTTCAAACATCCCCTTCGAATCCAACTGCCTACAAAATCAATCGCTAGAAAGATCCACATAAATTTGGCAAATTACCATCTCTAAGTTAGCTCAAAAATCAAGCCAAAAATCAGCACAACAGGAATCGGAACAGTGAAATAGGTGATGCTGGAATTTTAAATGAAATTTACAAAAGAAAAGTGAGTATGAAATAATACGGGGATGCCTAGGGAGGTGAGGGCGGAAACGACTTCATCGAGGACATTCCTGCGGCGGCCGATGATGGCGACTGAGGCTCCGTGCTTCCCAAAATCGGTGGATATTCCAAAACCGATACCGGAGCCGCCACCGGTGAGCAGAGCTACCTTGCCTTTGAGTGAGTCGGGCTTAAATGGCAACTCCATTTCTCCGGCTGTTATTGCCTGCTGGTGACAAAGATGGCTGCAGACGGGATTCGTGAGAGAATGGGAGGGAAAAGAGAAAATTAGGGTTCTCAAAAGTGAATTTGAAAATGGAGCCTATTTGGTTCTCAATATTTCAAAATTCCAATTTTTAGTTAGTAAGAGCAATTTTGTCCGAAAATACAAAAAATTGGTATAATTTATGTATGTTATGTTAGTGGCTATAATTTTTATTAACAAAGTCATAATAGGTATTTTAAATAATGACTCCATATGTATTGTATCTTTTAATTATAAATAACATATCATTATTTTTATATTTTGATTCGGGTCGGGAATCGGATCCAATTAGACATGAGTGGCCCATATCTATTAGATTTAAATTATTTATAATCCCGTCATTGCAGAATGACAAAAACTTGTGTCAGCCGGAGACACCGTGCGGCCGGGCCCAAAGTGTCAATCTTTATACAGAAAAGTGTCAATCTATATGAATAAAAGTGCCAATCTTTAATATAATTATTTTACGAATAAAATGACAATTTTTAAAAGTGTCAATCTTTATACAGAAAAGTGTCAATCTATATGAATAAAAGTGTCATTGTTTTAGCCCGGCCGCACGGTGCCTCCGGCTAATCCAAGTGTGTCCCTTGCAGAATTAGGGCTGACTATTGCTCAACCCCATTTTGTCCTTTCGTTCGTCATCGCCTTTTGCAGTTGGGCGATTGAATCGGAATCCTTCGCTGATAATTACGCTAGTAAGAGCTTCCGTATCCCCTTGTTTTATTCTTCGATATATATATATATATATATATATATATATATATTTTGTCGCCCTTTCTAGTTCCAGATTGTCCTTGATATTTTTTACTATCAGATTATCGATTCCAATCGCTATTCCCCATCAAATTATCTTATACTCCTTCATATCCGCCGTGAATGATTCGATTTTTGAGGTTTTAATTTGAGTTTTAGCTAAACCTTTTTGTTTCTTCTTTGATTTATAGTTGGACGTTACTGCAGCTTGCACGCATCTACGAGATAAATATATAAAGTAATTGCTAGATTTCTTCATAAATCGTTCAATACTGGTAAATTTGATGTCGTAGCTTTGGGGGAATTCTTCTGCTTTTACAAAAGTTTAATGTCTTGGTTTACTGTTTGTTGCATATTTTTCAGAATAATAATGTCATAGTCATAGCCGTTCTTACCTTGAGATGAATATCTTTCCTATTACATAGTGAGCAGATATATATATATTTTTTTCTCTTCTTTGAGCAAAGAGTGAATACCTTTAAGAGCCCTCTTTGTATTATTGTAAAGAAAAGTGCAACAAATTCTATCTTAATTCTATCACGTATCGTAATGGCATTATCAGCCCCATGAGTTTCTTGCATACCTTATTCTAATTGCATGAGCCAATGCAGTTCAATACTTCTTCAATACCAAAAATGATGACATGACTCATGTGCACTGAATAAATTTACATGCTAACACACGCATGTAACTATCGAAGAACTCATGTCATATATACGTGCTAATTTATCAGTCGATCTTGACTCATCCTATATTACATCTTGCTATTGTCTAGTCTAAGAAGCCATACAGGCCCTCATAAAATACTATGACGAAAGGCAGCGCTGACATGGCAACAAATGTATGGTGGGACCTTGATGCCTGCCCGCCGCCAGAAGACCGCGACTGCTACATGATAGCGTCTTATATAAAGCACTCACTCCATGGTATGGGTTTCAGTACCGACACCAGCATCTATGCATTCGTCGAAGAAGAGCTCCTCGATAAACGTGCCTTAAAAGCCCTCAAGAGAATCACCGCGCGCTGCATATGCCTCGACAAAGGTATTACCCTCTTTATCATATCAAAAAATTGAAATTGATATTTGATTTATATAAATTAGACTTTTAACAAAAATCGGGGGTTTGATTTTGTATATTAGGGTTTTTTCTAATATAAGTACATTGTGTGCAATCAGGATATGGTGCTATAAACATGAGATATGGATTGAAATTCTGGCCACGGGAGAATCTTCCGCCGGCAAATCACTTGATCATCACAAGAGATTTTAACTTTTACCAATCTGAGGTGAGTGCACTGCAACTGCAGGATCCTGGCTGTAGCATCCTTCTGGCATATCCTGATGGTGATGAAGCAGCAGCATTGTGTGCTGCTAATTTTGTTCCGACTCCGAAACATGTTTGGAAGTTATCGGAGCTTCTCCGTGGAGGAACGCCTGATGGTTGTGAGGTGGAGACTGTTTCAACTCCGTTGAAAGACGGAGAAGTGGACTTCCCGTGCCCCAACATGCCGATACAATCTCCATTATGGTAATTAAATAGCAATAATTATTTTTTGCATTTATTTTGGTATGTTTCTGCGGTGCGATTTTCATGTGCAAACTTGGTAACATAGTCAAATAATAGTTTGGATTAGTGATTAGTCTATTTGTACTTTAAGTTGCTTTTTTAGCTTTCGTGTGCTGATATTGCTGGGTGGTGATCTATTTTGATTGTAAAAATATCTTAATTGATATGGTGGAGTTAACACGTTTGCATCTAATATAACCACATAATTTTACTTGCTTACTGGAAGAATATTATCTTTTGTGAAACTGGAATTCATCATCTGTCGTTGGGTAGCAGCCTTGGTTTGGACCTCATTCGTGATGCTACTACAGCAGTCTGGTGGGACATTGATAGCTGTCCTGTCCCAAGTCACTGCGATGCAGCTTCTATTCCGAATAACATTTCCTTTGCTCTGGGTTGCAGACCCCTTACCATCTTTGCCGATACCTCTCGTATCCCTTACTCTACTTGGATTACTTCCCGCTACAGCATGCCGGAATTTAAGTTTGTGCCTGCCAGTGCGCTCTCTCCCTACTCTGCTATATACCAATATTTATTAGTTTGGTTTGGACTCACTATTCTTCTCAATTGTTGTAGGATATACCAATAAGGATATGATGAATTTAATGAAAGAATGGGCAAAACTGAACCCTGCCCCGGCTATTTGTTTGCTAATCTCAGGTGACGTGATTTATCACTCTGTTCTTGATGAATTGCGCAACAAAGGGTACGAGATATTACTTGCGCATCCTGATGGAGATAGAGAAGGATTACTTGCATCTAAGGCAACTTGTGTGTGGGATTGGAGTGAGCTCTCTCATGGAGAAAGTCCGTACAGGTACATGTTGTATTAATAGATTTACACATTTTTCTCTCTTTCCTTGGAATAGGGGGCTGATATTTTCTTTGTGTGAAAGTGGCTGTCCATCTTCACCTCCAAGATATGAATATGTATATTCGATCTACTGGAGGTGATTCCGATTATGTGACCAAGGAGGAAGATATTGAGATGAAGACGGAACTAGATTACGAGACCAAGGAGGAAGATTTTGAGATGAAGAGGGAACTAGATTATGAGACCAAGGTGGAAGATTTTGAGATGAAAAGTGGACGTAAACGTTGTCGTACGTGTGGAAACGATGTTGATGGTGTGAAAAGCATGTTAATTGTGTAATGTAAGTCTTGTGTACAAAGCATCTGTGACTGAAACACACATATTTTGATGTAGTCTTTTCTTTTGGTTTTTGGGGGGAAATCCATGCTTTGATTAGCCTTTAATGTGGAACTTAACGCAAGATCCTAACAGCCATATATCTCTATTGTAAAGAAAAGATGCTAATTCCTCAATTTTTATTCTACTTCTCCTTCTCTCTCATCGTATGAATGGCGCGGAAACAACATTATTTGATATGCCTTTGAAATGGTTTATTGATGTAATGGGTTAGTTTGTTTGAATGAGGGATATCAAATGGAAATGATTTTATACGTGTTAATTAAAAATAAATCTTCACACTCTTTTTGCTTAATGGATTAAATTAATCTTTAAGAAGATTTGAACTATCGTTGATTTAAGTAAGAAAATATCCAGCATTGCATTTCCATTACACGGCATAACATAATCAAACAAGAACATTAAAATGGCATAACATAATCAAACAAGAACATTAAAATGTTATATTCCCTCATATGCAGGTGCTGTGGACATCATATTATGATCCCAAATACTTGAGTACTTTGGTCATATTTTGTGATTTAAAGTAATCTCACAAGCATATTATGATCCCAAATACTTTGAGTACTTTGGTCACATTTTGTGATTTAAAGTAATCACACAACAGCATATTATGATCCCAAATACTTTGAGTACTTTGGTCATATTTTGTGATTTAAAGTAATCATACACAGTCCAAAATTATTTGATAACTATGAAATCATAGAATAAGGTCCCTGTAAAAGTAAGAATCTATGAAGCACTAATACGCTATGAAGGGTAGGCGTATTGAAAAAATTCGTATTTAATACTAATACGAAAATAATACGCTTAAAATACGTATTAAAAGCGTATTATTTATTTATATATTTATTTATTAATTTTTGATTAAAAAATACATATTAAAACGTTAAGAATACGTGTGATGTGCAAAAAAAGGAAACATGTAATGGGAAAAAAATAGGATTTTGTATAACAATACAAGTTTAATTAGATGAATTATACGGTTTTCAAAACCTCAACATCGCGATTTAATATTTATGTTAATGTTCTAAAACTACTTTGACTTATTTAGTTATTTATGTCAATGTTCTAAAACTATTTAATATTTCTAAGACTTTTATAGTTTTATTGTATTAAGGCTAAGTAGTTAAGTATTCGGAGTTGCCTTATTTTGATATCTATAAGACTATATCACTCTATGTCTTTTTATAATTTTCATAATATTATTACTAATAATATATAAAAATATTATTAAAAAATATAAACGTATTTTTGACGTATTCGTATTGTGATTTTTGGAAAATTAATGTATTTGCGTATTGTATATTCGTATCGTATTCGTATTCGTATTGGTGCTTCATAGGTAAGAATCATAATAAATACATGTCATAACTCATAATAAAATTATTTTGTAAATGATTTTCAAATATTTTAGCTCAAAATTGGATACAATCCTACTTCGATTAATTGAGGTACAAATTGGATACAATCCTACTACGAATCTAATTAGACAAATTGGATACAATCATCAATCATACTTCATCTATTTTTGGAAGAAAAAGAAATTTATTAGTAATGAAAATATATCCCTCCACGTTATTAAATGTTCACTATTGTTCTGTTTTCAGTAAAAAGATATTAGTGGTCATAAATAAAAATGACAATTCCTTAAGTTTGCCACATTGATTTTGTAATAATTGAAGAACTTAAAATAGTTGGGGATTAAATGGGATCTTTATTCTTAGATAGTAACTAGGATCCAATCTAAGACGTTTATTTAATTAGATCAACGGTCATTATTTATTGATAGTTTCTTTTTTATATTATTCCTATTTTGACGTGAAAGGATAATAGAGTAATTTTATATACTGTTAACAGCTATCTCCATAATTAAAGGGAATTCACTTTAACCGTAATTAAAAAATCTGTCCTTCATCCTCAAACCCGTCGTTCTTGTTCCAAAAATCTGCATATTATCAAATCTCCATTTAGCAGATTCACACTTTTAAGAATGCGCCATTGAATATGTGAATTGAATTTCACTGTTAATATGTTGATAATTTTATTTATTTATTTGTCAAAAAACGTAAAATATTTTATAATGATATAAATCAATGAAGATGACGAATTATATATTTCACAAATGAAATGTTTGTGATTGAATATTATATATTTAACAAGGTTGTGATTGCGATTTCTCAAAACTTCAAATTTATTACTTGGTAGTGAAATAGGGTCTTTAGCTGTCACAAAATAGAAAGTGGAAAAAAAATAAATATAAGCATTATAATAAGACAATATAAGCAATAAGTGACAACAATGCACTTGGAAATGAGCATTTCAAATTGAGACAATAAACACTTGAAAATGAGCATTTGAAATTGAGATAATAAGCACTTGAAAATGAGAATATAAGCACTTGAAATTGAGATAATAAGCACTTGAAAATGAGCACTTGAAATTGAGATAATAAATACTTGAAAAATAAGCAATTGAAATTGAGATAATAAACATTTGAATATGAGACAATAATCGCTTGCAAAATAAATATAGGTAAATAAAGCATTTAGGATATGCAAAATAAGCATAAGATTATAAATATAAAATATTTTGAGATGTTAACAAAATAAGCTATAGATTTAGGAAACTTAAGCATTTAGGATCTACAAAATAAGCAATTAAATAACTTAAGCATTAGTTGAACAACACTTAAATTACTTAAATTTAGCATTTAAAAAATACAAAAAGAAAATCACTATTAAATATATAGGGTTGCAGCGTGTTTCATTTTGGCGGGATTAATTACTAGATTCATTTTAAGATCCTAATCACAATATCTAGATTAAATCTGGAAGGTTCAAGTATATAAGATCAAGGGTTTATATTGGATTTAATTTGGAACAACCAAACAAAGTAACAAGAAATCGACTGGCGCAAGACAAAAATAATTTAATTTTGGACCAAAAAGATACATGAATCCTAGTTTGTTAATAGTGGGTAAATTGCGTAAAACTACCTTGTGTTTTAGGAAACAAACATCAAATTCCCATGTGTTTTCTATTTTGCATAAAACACCCACGTATTTTAAAAAACCCTGCACCATTAACCCAAACCGTGAGCACCTATTGCCGTTTGCCCATTTTAGCATTTTTTTGTTTGATTTTTTTGATTTTTCTATGTTCTAATACCTTAAAAATTAATATTTTAATCATTAAACTTCCAAAATCTACAAAAATCGACACTCGATTTGCAATTTTTCCATCAAACTTGAAAAAATGAATAATATGACAAATCAAGTGTCGATTTTTATAAACTTTGGAAGTTTAATGATTGCAATATTAATTTTTAAGGTATTAGAATATAGAGCAATCGAAAAAATCGAACAAAAAAATGATAAAATGGGCAAACAACAATAGGTGCTCACGGTTTGGGTTAATGATGTAGGGTTTTTTAAAATACGTGAATATTTTATGCAAAATAGAAAACACATGGGAATTTGATGTTTGTTTCCTGAAACACAAGGTAGTTTTACGCAATTTACCCGTTAATAGTCCAATAATAATAAAAAGGAAAAGGAAGAAGGGTACGCATTGATACTGTGCCCAAAAACATTAACCTCAAAAGGAAGGTAAATTAGTAGCTGAAAAAAAATAGGCAAAATTTCCGAACTTGGTCCTCCGGTGGTTTTATGAAAATCATGCTCCCAATCCCAACCTTCTTCTGAAAGTTGGATATCCTTGAAAGTTGGACTCAACTTTCGATTAAGCGTGAAAAATTAGCAACGTCTTGGGCCAACTTTTCAGCCACTAGTCCTTTAAGTAAGTGTGTGTGTCTCTCTCACCGCATGAAAGGAACTAAATTATCTCATCTATGTTCCATTTCCGTTTGACAAGAAGAAGATCTTTTTCCAGTTTTCCTCTGTAAACGCATCACGTTTCGTTAGCCTTTGCCTGTCAACATAGTGTTATTTTTCATAACATTTTAGGCCACAGCAGCAGTTCAGGTGAATTGAAAAGTATAATAAAGAAAGAAAGAAGGAATTAAAAGAACTCGCATATTCCATTCCCCACAGTTTACGAAGTGCTTGGAATTTACTCAACAGTTTGCATCTTATGTATGTATGCACTCATATATTTAGTAGGCCACTATATCTTTCAACTACGTATACATGTATGTTAAAGAACTGCCGAGTTTTTTTTATTTATTAAAAGAAGAAAAAGAAGAAAAAAGAATAACATTCATGAACTATCTACTAGCAGGATTTAAGACCTTTATGATTGAAATTTTAGGATAACTAATGATGGCAAATCCCATAGTGTAGTGAATGAGAATTCGTCCATGAATTTTTTTTCCTTTTCTGTATTGTTCTAATTTCTAGTTTTACCAAAGTATCAACTTTGTCTTCCATACAAAGTATCTGATTGATGGAATAATAATCCTTCAGTTCTTTTCAAAACGTATTACACGGGATAAGTGTTTATATACTTGAATTAAGTAAGTTTCAAATCCCAGGGCTAACTAGCTTAACTTAAAAGTATCGTGCTCGACCTTGTGCAAGAGAGTGTAAAAATATATGTGATCGATCGTCGATTTTAGAGTGTTTTTGTGATAGTGAGATTTATAGAAAGCTAAAAACACAAGAATTTACGTGGTTCGATCTATGGGTAGATCTACGTCCACGGAGGAAAAAGAGAATCTTTATATTGAAGTCTTTTTAACTAGTAAGTACAGTGGCCTCCTTCTTATCTTACAAGATAGCTCTATTTATAGAGAATTGAGGTCACGGGTGATTCATGGATGCTGCTCTCGCATGTCCGTCCGTACTCTGACCATCGCGGGTGGTTGAGAAATCGTGGGGCAGTTGGCTGATTTTGTTGACTCGTTATTGGGCTTCAATCTGGGTGGGCCGAGCTGATCTGGGCCTTTGGGCCACATCCTATCACATCCCCCCCCAAAAGGTCGGAGAAACGAGGTCATTGTAGAGAGGTGTAAATTGCCCCGTGGGATTTCGACGAAGTTGAAACTGCACACCGCCTCGTTTTGACGAGGTCGAGCTTTGAATTGCATTATTCCATCGAAATTTAGAGTTCGTTGGAGTCGAACTGTATACCGCCTCGTTTTGACGAGGTCGAGCTTGAATTGCATTGCCCCGTCGAAATTAAGATTTTGACGAAGTCGAACTGCATACCGCCTCGTTTTGACGAGGTCGAGCTTGAATTGCATTGCCCCGTCGGATTTCGACAAAGTTGAAAATGCACACCGCCTCGTTTTGATGAGGTCGAGCTTTGAATAGTCGTGATATGAAAAGGCACGACTGTTGGTGTCAGGGTAGGTAGGATACGTGTCGCACTTTTGTTGGAGCAGGCGGAGAGGCGGGATTTGAAAAGGCGTGCCTTTGCTTATAAAAGCTTCCAGTGTACGCTAAAAAATATTTTTCCCCCTCAATCGATTTCCAATTGCAAGCGAGAGAGAAAACCCTAGACCCAAAATTCTGCAACCGCCGCCGCCGTCCAGTTCAATTTCCCGGTGATTTGTAGTCGGAAAAAGACTTTGACAAGTAAGTACTTTCCCTGTAATGGATTCTTCTTCTTTTCCCCAAGTAGATACTGGTAGGGCCAGCGCACAGATTTCGCCCTTGCCGTCTAGGGTTTTTTCGGCGAGGGTTTGGCTAAATGTACATACACGCACGCTAGTTCCGCCGGCATTTCGAGAAATCGAATTCCCGCCGCTGGTCGGGTCTAATGCCTCACTGGCATGTGCCTCGACCATGTCTGTATCTCATATGCAGGATTTGGCTCGTCGTTTTTTGTTTCCCGAGTCAGTCGAGTTGCTCCTACCTCGTGATGTCGATAGGGGTAGCTCGCCTCCATTAGGTTTTTTTACTGTATATGAAGACTATCTTCATTTTGGTCTTCGTTTTCCTTTAAATCGTTTTTTTGCCGAGCTCTTAGAAGAGCTCCATCTGGCTTTAGGTCAGCTGCAACCTCCTTCCATCAAGCATGTCGTTGGTTTTTGTTTGGAGGTCAGCCGCCGTGGTGGCACACCTACTGTGGATTCATTTCTTAGGTTTTTTAGACCTAAGCTTGGTCCGACGGGGTGGGCCTACCTTTCCCCTATTAGTAGGTTCAAGTTAGGGACTCCCACTAAGGTGACGAACTGGCAGAAGAAATTCTTCTTTTGCCGGTGTGAAGGCGTGCCGTTGTATCCTTGGACCACGGCCAAGTTCGTACTTCGAGACACTGGGAAACCAACCAGTGAGCTTGAAATGAGCTTGGTGAACCTCGGCCTCATTGAAAGGGATTATGCCGAGGCCGAGCTCGCAAATCACGGGTTAAGCCCGTATAACTCCGTGTCCGATGTGGACTTGGGTGAGGCTCTGCTTCACTGATTTGTCCTGTGGTCTCTTTCATTTTTACTGATGTATATCTTTTTTTTTTTTTTTTTTTTTTTTTTGTAGTGGATGCACAATCTATCCAGGCCGCTCTCCAGAATAGGAACAAGAGGAAGAGGCAGAAGTCCTCTGTTTCGGTGGCGGAGAAGGTGACGTCGGCGACGTCGTCGGAACGGACTGCCGACCTTGGTAGGTCGGTGTCCGTGAGTTCGCAGTTGGAAGCTCCTGTCCGAAGCTCTTCTTCGCTGCAGTTGGTGGACCAACAATCTCGACGAACTTTACTTTCGTTGGATGACGAAGTGACAATCATCGGGAGTGGCCCAACCTCGGGCCAAGGACATGCACGGGAGATGTCGTTTCCCGAGGTAAGCGTAAAACTGTAAGTACTTGTATATGGGGATTGTAACCTCTAATAAAATTGTCCTTTGGTTTTTTGGGTTTTAAGAAGCCGAGGCGGCTTTGGATGGGCTGCAGGGCTTGGCTAACTTCATCAGGAGTGGAGTTGCCAAGTTCCAGACAAAGGCTGCCGAAGTTGCGGCGGTAGAGGATCGGCTAATGGCCAAGATCTCTGCCGCCGAGGTCGCGGCGCAGGCAGCAGCGGAGAGGGAGGCGGCAGCTTCGGCTGCCGCCGAAGAGGCTAAGAAAAAGAATGCCGAGCTGGAGGCTGAGGTGGGTCGCCTGAAGGCCGAAATTGCCGGGATGGTGGCTGGTCAGGGAGGCGTGTTCCGAGCTGTGGTGGAACATGTCTTCCGGTCGCAGCACTTTTCCCGGATGGTCGTTCAGTTGGCAGGTGCCCTGAGCACCCCCGATCGTCTCCGCAGTGCTCGACGACATCGCTGCCGACATCCCAGACTTGGACAAAACCAAGTACGGGTATGCTATTGCGACGGAGGAAGAGACACTGCAGGACTTCGCCGGGGTGCTTTTGGAGCACAGTTCCGTCATTCCGGTGGTCGAGCAGCTCGCCGCGCAGAGGAGCCCGCTCAGCGAAGGGGCTATTCGGCGATGTCCCGTTGACAGGTACGAACTCCTGGAGACGGTCGTTGCCGACCTACTGAAGAGGCCGGTTACAAAGACCACCGAGGAGCCTGCTCGCGACGACCCCGAGGAGCCTGAGGTCGAACCAGAGGTCGGCCTAGAAGGAGAAAATTATGATGGAGTCAATTGACACTTTTCACGATTTTTGGCTTCTTTCCCTCTCTGTTTTTTTTTTTTGTAGCCTTGTACTTCGTCACCATTAGGGTGGCGTTTTATTTGTCGTGTTCGGCTATAAATAAAAAAGGCTCTCTGTTAAACCTTGCTTGTATTTATTCTGTAGCCTGCCCCTGAGTTTTACGATGCTTCCCACCTTGTTAAAGAAATATCCGAGCTTCGCCGAGCTGTAGAAGTAGCCGAGCTCGATGCTTCGGGCTGGAAGAAGCGAGCTGATAACATCGAGATCGAGGCCGAGGTGAAACTTCGGGCCGCTCAGGAAAAACTTGATGAGATGCATGCCAGATATATGGAGCTTGAAGACCAGTACCAACGAGCTCGGGACGACATCAAGACTTGCAAAGAGATCGTTGAGGAGCATATGGAGTACGAGACCATAATTCACCGAGCTGGGGGATCCACGATTTCCGAGACTTACGATAAGGTCAAAGAGCTCCAGGCCCGATGCCGAAGCTACAGGGAGCAATATGGGAATGAATCCTGATTTGTTAGGGGTGAGTTTGAAGAGCTCATTCGTGTGGCGAGCATTTATGAGACAGTCCTTGATCGCTTTCCGAAGTTGAAGCAACGTCTGTCTTTAGAGGCTGGATCTGCGACTTCAATTTCCTCCGATCTGGATCCGAGGTTGCTTGACCGTACTTCTAGAGAATTTTTGGAAGGTGAATCTTCGATGTCTGCTGACCCGGACCCGAAGATTGTGACACGTCATTCTCAAGAAATTTATAGTCAAGAGCGGCGGTCAGCGTCTGGACGGGGCCGGGGTCGGGCGAGCCAGAATGTCTGAGGTAGAGGCCGAAGTTCGGCTTCTGGACGAGGTCAGGGCAGGTTTAGTATAGACGATGTTTTGAACTTTAATTCCGGCAGGGATTTTGCTAGAGATTGGCTTAGCTTTAGTAAACCAAAGCCTCCGGGTTCCTCGTCTTCTTAATGTAACAATTGTACATTTATTTCCATTCAAATAAAACAGAAATTTTTGCATTTGTGTTTAAGCTTTCTATCATTGTCTTTAACTGAGGCAGGTTCCCTTGTTTTCAACGAAGGCAGCTTTCTCATAGTCACTTCGTCTTGTGACGGAGTTTGGGCTTTCGGTCGACCACTTCGTCCAGAGATGAAGTTTTGGCTTTCAGTTAGCCACTTCGTCTGAGGACGAAGTTTAGGCTTTTGGGTTAGCTACTTCGTCCGAAGATGAAGTTTAGGCTTTTTTAGGTAGCCACTTCGTCTAACGACGAAGTTTAGGCTTTCAGTTAGCCACTTCGTCCGAAGACGAAGTTTAGGCTTTTTAGGTAGCCACTTCATCTAACGACGAAGTTTAGGCTTTCAGTTAGCCACTTCGTCCGAAGACGAAGTTTAGGCTTTTTAGGTAGCCACTTCGTCTAACGACGAAGTTTAGGCTTTCAGTTAGCCACTTCGTCCGAAGATGAAGTTTAGGCCTTTTTAGGTAGCCACTTCGTCTTAAGACGAAGTTTTGACTTTTGGTTCCTTATTTGTCGAATTTATCGATAGGGGTGGTCCCCTTACGCGCGTTTAGGTGTTACTCCGAGGCGGAGTTTATTTGCGTATCCTCGTCAGGATTTTAAAATCGAGATACTTAATATAAACGAGAGAGAGAGATGTGCAAAATGCATGTAAATTATTTAAACGAGTAAGTGAAAGCTAAAAAATTTTACGAAGTCAAAATAAGACAAAATTTACCAGGATAACTCGATTCCTACGACCTAAATGAACTTGGACATCACCCTCTGTTTATACAAAGTACCTTTTCAAGTGGGTAATGTGCCATGTACGGGGTATGGGCTCACCAGATAGGTGGGCGAGCTTGTACGACCCTTTTCCGAGGACTTCTTGAACTCGGTACGGTCCTTCCCAGGTGGCTTCTAATTTGCCGAGCTTCTCCGCCCTGCTGACCTCGTTATTCCGAAGTACGAAGTCGCCTACTTGGAGCTGCTGATGCTTCACCCGGCTGTTATAATACCGAGCTACTTGCTGTTTGTATCGAGCTTCTTGTATGTAGGCTTGTTCTCGTTTTTCTTCTAGCAAATCCAAGTTAGTTCGAAGTCCGTCTTCTTTGTCTTGGGCCGCGAAGTTAAGCGTTCGGGGGCTCGGCAAACCGATCTCTACCGGGATCACCGCTTCGGTTCCATACACCAAGCTGTATGGTGTTTCACCGTGTGATGTCCGCGGGGTGGTTCGGTACGACCATAGGACTTGGGGTAAGTTCGCTGCCCAGTCTCCTTTGGCCTTATCCAGCCGGGTTTTTAACCCCTTGACTATCGTTCGGTTCGTAACCTCGGTTTGGCCATTTGCTTGAGGATGGGCTACCGAGGTGAACTTCTGTTGGATGTGGAGTTCGTCACACCATTCTCTGAATGTCCTGTCTGTGAACTGGGTTCCGTTATCTGAGACGAGGACGTGAGGTATGCCGAAGCGACAAACTATGTTCTTCCAAACGAAGTTTAGAGCATTTTTACTTGTGATTCGTGCCAATGGTTCGGCTTCGACCCACTTCATAAAGTAGTCGATTGCTACAATGAGGAACTGTAGTTGGCCGGGAGCTTTCTCGAATGGGCCGACGATGTCAATTCCCCACTGCATGAACGGCCAAGGGCTTTGCATGCTGGCCAGTTCGGTCTGTGGCAATCTCGGAACCGTCGCATGGATTTGGCACTTCAGGCATTGTTTGACGAGGTCGGTAGCGTCTTGGAACATAGTGGGCCAATAGTACCCCCACCTCATGACCTTTTTGGACAGGGCGCGGGCTCCGATGTGACTGCCACAGGAACCTTCATGGACTTCGCGCAGTGCGTAGTTCGCTTGGTTGGGCCCCACACATCTTAGGAGAGGTTGGAGGTAGGATTTTTTATACAGTATTCCCTGCTCCAGGACGTACTTAGTGGACTTGGCCAGGAGCTTCCTAGCCTCGGCCTTATCAGTTGGGAGTTCGCCATTTAACAAGTAATTGCGAAGTGGAGTCATCCAGTTCGGTCCATCTTCGTTTACTACATTGACTTCGGCGCCATCAATGTTCGGAGCTGTACTTCTTCCACCGGAGGGATCATTGATGATGATACGAGTTTGCTTAGTGCGTCAGCTCGCTCATTATCTCCTCTTGGGATTCGCACCAACTCAAAGTACGAGAAGCTTTGTTGTAGGATCTTGGCCTTATGGAGGTATTTCTTCATTCGTTCTCCTTTGGCTTCGTATTTGCCTAGTATATGGTTCACTATGACTTGGGAGTCGCTGTGAATTTGAATGGCCCTTACTTGGAGAGCTTGGGCTAGACAAAGTCCAGCGATTAGAGCTTCGTACTCCACTTCGTTATTTGTGGTCGGGAAGTTGAACCGGAGTGCGTGGGTGATCTCCTTTCCTTCAGGGCTGATGAGTAAGACTCCGGCTCCGCTTCCTTTGTGACCTGATGCCCCATCGACGTAGACCTTCCAACAGTCTTGTGGTGGTGGCTTCGGCGCCTCAGCCTTTAATTTATCCTTAGTGGGTTCAACGGATTGTTGTGCGTCCGTGAACTTGGCTTCCACTAAGAAATCAGCCAAAGATTGCCCTTTAATGGCTTGGTGAGGTACAAAGGAAATCGTGTGCTCGCCGAGTTCTACAGCCCATTTAGCGATTCGCCCGGACGCTTCTAGGTTTTGTAAGCACTTGCCGAAGTGGGAGGTCGGTCAGCACTTGTATTGGATGTGCGTGGAAGTACGGTCGGAGTCTCCTTGCCGCATTCACCAATGCAAGTGCGACCTTTTCCAGAGGTTGATACCTCGTCTCCGGTCCTTTTAGGGCTCGGCTTATGAAATAGACGGGTAGCTGATGACGTTTTTCTTCTCGTACCAGGACTGCATTGATTGCCTCGTCCGAAGCGGCGAGGTATAGGGAGAGGTCCTCGCCCTCTTTTGGTACAGATAATGTGGGGAGATTTGCGAGGTACGTCTTTAAGCCATCGAAAGCTCCCCTGTGCTCGTCGTTCCATTCAAAGTTCGGCGCCTTCTTTAGTATTTTGAAGAATGGGAGTTGTTTTTCGGCGGCCTTGGATAGGAAACGACTTAGGACGGCTAGGCAGCCCGTCAGTCTGTGCACGTCATGAATTGACTTCGGCGCTCGCATTTCTTGGATAGCTCGGACTTTTGATGGGTTAGCTTTTAACCCTTCGCGTGAAACCCAACACCCTAGAAATTTTCCAGACCGGACCATGAAAATACACTTTTCTGGGTTTAATTTTAGGTTCACTTTACGAAGTAGGCTAAAAACAACTTTAAGGTCATTTACACAAGTGGCGATTTCCTTGCTTTTTACGACTATATCATCTACATACACTTCGACAATACTACCGATGTGGTCTTCAAAAATCTTGTCGACCATCCTTTGGTATGTAGCTCCAATATTTTTCAGCCCGAAGGGCATCTTTTTGTATGCGTAGACGCCGAAGTCTGTGACGAAAGCGGTCTTCGGAGCGTCCTCTTCATTCATGAGGACTTGGTGGTACCCCTTGTACAGGTCTAAGAAGCTGAACACCTTGTGGCCAACAAGAGCTTCGACCTTCTTATCAATGTTGGGGAGGGGGTAGCAGTCTTTCGGGCAGTGTTTATTGAGGTCAGTGTAATCAATACACATCCGCCACCCGCCTCCTTGCTTCTTCACCATCACGGGGTTGGCCAACCAGGTCGGATATTTTACTTCGAATAAAATATCGGCCTTCTGCAGTTGGCGAACCTCGTCATGGATCACTTGATTCCTTTCAGCTGCGAAGGCTCGCTGCTTCTGCCGAACTGGTTTCACCTCAGGATCGATGTTGAGGTGATGAGTGATGACGCTTGGAGCCACCCCGGTCATGTCTAGCGGCGACCAAGCGAAGACATCTCTATACTCCCGAAGTAGCCGGATAAGTTGACTTCGGAGCTCATTTTCGCCGACGAACCCTACTTTGACGACCTTGGCAGGGTCATCTTCATATAATGCAACGTCTTCTACTGGCTCGACGGATGGATGCGACGTCGGCTCTACCTCTTCGGGTTTCTGTAGTTGCTATGCTTGGGGGTGTTGATTCCTAACACCTCGGAGTGCGACCTGCATGCACTCCTTAGCCTGTTGCTGGTTTCCCCGAAGCGTGATCACTCCGTTTCTAGACGAAATTTTAATCATCAGGTGGTAGGCTGAGCAGATCGCCTTCGTTGCTATTAGCCAATCCCTTCCTAAGATGATGTTATAGGGGGAGCTGGCTTTTACGATGAAGAAGTGGATTATCTTCGTAGTGGACAACAGGACTCTTTCCAACTGTCACGGGCAGTGAAATTATGCCTTCCGTCGTCGTCTCTTGTTGCGTGAAGTTCTTTAGCGGCATGGGTGCTGGCCTTAGACGTGCTTCTTCAATATCGAGCTTATCGAAGCAGTCTTTAAAGAGCACACTCACAGAGGCCCCACTATCAATAAATATGCGGTGGACCAATTTGTTGGCCACTACGGCCTCGATTATGGTGGCATCTTGATGAGGTACCGCATGGGGAACTGGGTCGTTGCTAGAAAAGGTGACGACCTCGTCCCTTTTGAACCTTTTTTGGGTAGGTTCTTCCCGCTGTTGACTTCGGGCCTCGGCTTTCAATGATGACCTCGTCGTACCTTCGGGCAGTCCGGTGATGGCCGTGATGACTGCATCATATTGAGGCTGATCTTTATCCTCATTCTCGTTGTCGTGCTTTGGCCTTTTGTTGTTTTGGGGGGTACAGTTATTGCCTCCCCTGTTTTTCTTTCTCTTGCCCTTCCCTTGAGGTCGGACCTCTTTCTGGTTGTGACTTTGGTACAGTTTAAGGGTACCGTCGCGTACCATGTGTTCTATGTCCGAGGCGAGGTCCCTGCAGTCCTCGGTTTCATGACCGTAGTCATTATGGAGCTTGCAGTATTTCTCCTTGGATCGGCGTTTCGACCCACCTCGGGATAAGGGCGGTGGCTTCTCGAACAAGTTTGAGTGAAGCTCGTATATTTCAGCCCTGGACTTTGTCAGTGGTGTATACTGACTTCGGTCTTGGTTGGGCCGAGGTCCTAAGCGGGACTCGAGAGGTCCTCGCTGTAACCTTTCGAGGGCACTTCGGCGACCTTGCCCAAGGTCGGCGCGCTCCTCTTTTTTCCTCTTATCGTTGTTTTCGGGCCGATCTGCTGCCCGCTTTTTCCGATCGGCCTCATCCGCCTCCACGAATGCATCGGCAATCCTCCATAGCTGCCTGGAGGTCGTTGGGCGTGCCTTTACAAGCTCTCTGAAGAGAGTTCCGGACTGAATGGCATTTTGGAATGCCGAGATAAGCACGTCGTCGGAGAGACGATCGACTTTAAGGCTTTCGTTATAAAAACGGGCCAGAAAATCACTGATCGTTTCTCCCCGCCCCTGCCTTAAGGTTAGGAGCTGGGCTGGGCTGATTTTTGCCTCGGCTTTTTGAAAAAAGCAGCGTTCGAAAGCGTCAAGTAGGTCAGCATACGACCCTATGCTGCAATTAGGGAGGCTATCAAACCAACTTCTAGCGTTGTCCACTAGCAGCTCGGGGAAGACTTTACACATGTAAATATCTTCGGCCAATCCCTGGTTCATCATGTTGTATTGGAATCGGGATAGGAAGTTGCTGGGGTCTTGTGACCCGTTGTAAGGCGGGATAGGAGGCACTCTATACGTCGACGGGAGGGGGGTATAGAGTATCTTATTAGTGAAGGGAGTCGAGATTCGACCGTACACAGTGAATCTTCCCTGGTAGGTGTTTCCTTCGTCACGCCGAGGTGGAATGGCGTTCTGATGAGGTGATGTTGATCCGCGCCGAGGTGAAGCGTGGTTGTTCCCACGGCGATTGTTTTGTCGCCTTTGGGGAAGTTCGGCCTCCCAAGTCTCCAACGATCTGGAGACTTGGGGATCGCCTTTGTGACGGTTTGACTCCGTCTTCTCTGTTTTGACTTTGTTGTCGATGTTGACCGACGAACTTACGAAAGTCCTGCTCGTGGAGGTCCAGGTACGCCTTTAGTGCGTCTCCAAGCTTGGGTTGGAGTTCGGCGGTGCCGCGTCGGCTGCCACCCTGATCGGGCCCATCGCTGCTAGCTGAATCTCCAGACGGAACATCTTCCAGGTGGCCTTCAGGAGTTCGGCGAATGGGCTGTTGGTCACGTCGGATTTGGGAAGCAGTTTTCTGAGCTTGACTAACGTCACCCTCTTCCTCGTTGACTGGAGTGTAAGGCGGATTGGTGAAGGGGTCAGCTTGCTTCTGTTTTGCTTTGGCGGCGGCGGTGGCAGTGGTGGCGGAGCGGGTTGGTCTCACCATCGTATCTTTACTCAAAATGCTCTGATCGGTTTCACAAAATTTCAGTGTTTCCCACAGACGGCGCCAGTGATCGATTGTCGATTTTAGAGTGTTTTTGTGATAGTGAGATTTATAGAAAGCTAAAAACACAAGAATTTACGTGGTTCGATCTATGGGTAGATCTACATCCACGGAGGAAAAAGAGAATCTTTATATTGAAGTCTTTTTAACTAGTAAGTACAGTGGCCTCCCTCTTATCTTACAAGATAGCTCTATTTATAGAGAATTGAGGTCACGGGTGATTCATGGATGCTGCTCTCGCATGTCCGTCCGTACTCTGACCATCGCGGGTGGTTGAGAAATCGTGGGGCAGTTGGCTGATTTTGTTGACTCGTTATTGGGCTTCAATCTGGGTGGGCCGAACTGATCTGGGCCTTTGGGCCACATCCTATCAATATGCATCCACAGGCAACTACTATTAAGCCCGAGAATCAGACAATACAAAAATTCGATATGCTCATTAACAAGTTAAGAGGAGCAGACCTGAGATAGTAGTGGGAGACGGTAGCGGCCTCATCCAAATTGTACCGAGGGAGGACTCGAGCATCAATCGGAACATCTGGCAAATCTTTACGCAATTTCCCAACGGCAGTTGAATGAGAGAAAGCGCCCCGCCCACCATCATATCATCATGCATCATTGACCTACAAAAGAACATTTAATATAAAAAGGCATGTAGCGTTAAAAGCACTATGGTTGTCCGTATCTAAAGTTGAGAAAGTGAAAGGTGTGCATGAATTGGAGTAAAACACTCTTTTGGAATGTTAAGAACAATCTCATTCCAATCCAAAATAACCAGGAAGGTCTCGGCCTGTCCAGCATAAGAAATGGGAAACAAGCAGGATTGCCTACTTATAAAAAAAAAATATTCGTTTCTCCCAAGTAAGCCAGATTCTAAGACATTCTAGTATGTTGACTTAACGAAATTACCTGATAGATGCCTTAGATAACTATAGCTGCAAAAGTCAGACAAATTTACAGAGAGACATGTTTTGCTTTGGCTTTAAGAGAGATGCTTTCCTAATCTAAGAGAAGATCAGATTAAAAGAGCATAGAGAACACACCAAGTATAGTATGAAAGTAAGATTGCATGATTCTCAACGTAGAGTGCTAAATAAGTTCACTGTATAATGGACTCAGCCACGGTCGATCGGTGACCCATTTTCGTGTCTAATAACTTGTAGCTTTCTTGTAAGAAAAGGCAAAGTGTTGATGTTTTATTGTTCCAGCCCGTAGATCTTTATGGCTGGAAAGGTAATAGGACAGTCGTGGAGGATAAAGCAGATTCTTTTGAGGAGGTCTCGAAACAGTGAAATTTATAAGAATTGGTTCGAATTTACTAGCAAATTTACTAGAACTTTCTTGATGAATTTGAAGATGAAATTCGTTGAGGTTGATATTGTTGATAACCCTGATACACATTGTATTGATATCCGTATGGAGTACCTTGAAAATTCATTGGAGGTGTAGAATATTGTGGAGGACGAAAGTTGGGATTTTGATAGTACAAGTTGGGATTTTGTGGATCTAAGTTGGGAATTTGTTGAGGACGAAGTATGGGCAGTTGAGGATCAAAGTTGGAATTTTGTTGAGGACGAAAGTTGGGCAATTGTGATTTGAAGTTGGGATTTTCAGGATTAGGGTTGGGCATTTGAGAAGCAGAGTTTGAACCATAATAATTGGACCAGTTTGAAAAATCATTACTCATTCTAATGATTTTTCTGCAAATACGGAGAAGAAGAAATATGAAGGGATTTTATGACTATTGAATGAGGAAAATATGAGTAATTGATCATTATCATAGCATGTATATGTAGAGTTTTTCTCCCCTTGTTTAATTTAACTATACAGTGTGCTACTACTTGCATGCCTTTTTTTCCTTTCTATCAATTCATCAATATACAATTTGCAGGCTTTTTTTTTTTTTTTTTTTTTTTCCTTCATTCAATTGATCAATATACAGTATTTGCAGCCTTTTTTTGCATGCCATATGATCATTCTAAGATAAAATAGTTGAGTTCACAAGAATAAAGCTCAATAAATAAAAATAAAGACTACCCACAAAACAAAGACATAATAAATAAAAGGAAAATGAAAAAATGTAAAAAAAAACAAAAAAACAAAAAAAACACATGCAGATGGTACCTTACACCTCTGATATGAAGGTTATTTCTAACAAGTGGATCTACAAAGTAAAAACACATGCAGATGGTACCTTAGAAAGGTTGAAGGCTAGACTTGTGGCTCGAGGTTTTGAACAGTATGGAGGGGTAGATTTTCTTGAAACATTTAGTCCAGTAGTAAAAGCTACTACTATAAGATTCATGTTTGCTCTAGCTGCTACACATGGCTGGACTGTTCAGCAGTTAGATATTGATAATGCTTTTCTCAATGGCACATTGGAAGATACCATCTACATGACACAACCGAGTGGATTTGAGGATTCTCTTCATCCTGATTTTGTGTGCAAACTAAAGAAATCATTATATGGATTAAAGCAGGCCCCAAGAGCTTGGTATGTTACTTTGAAATCTTCTCTACTAGAGATGGGGTTTAAAAGATGCACTTCAGATTTCTCCTTGTTCTTTCAAAGATCTGCTACTGGTTTGCTCATGGTACTAGTGTATGTAGATGATATCCTTGTCACAGGGGATGATTCTACTGCTGTACTTCAAATGATAGAGGTGCTGAAAACCAGATTCAAGCTCAAACACCTAGGTACTGTGAAGTATTTTTTGGGTGTTGAAGTACAAAACTCTGATGGTTGCTTCTTACTCAGTCAACAAAAGTATCTAAATGATCTACTACACAAGACTGGAATGGCCGATGCTCACCCTTCTCAGACTCCCATGGCTGTCAACACTAAACTCACAGATTTTGATGGAGAGATTTTCTCCAATCCTCTACTATACAGAAGCACAATTGGTGCTCTTCAGTACCTCACCCTCACACGACCGGACATTGCGTTTTGTGTGAACAAATTAAGTCAGTTCTTACACAATCCTCGGGTTGCACATTGGACAGCATGCAAGAGATTACTTAGATATCTCAAAGGCACATCTGCAGCAGGGATTCAATTTTCTCCTTCCTCTACAAGTTGTCTTGAAGCCTATTCTGACGCTGACTGGGCTGGGTGTGTTGATAATAGACGTTCTACTGGTGGACATTGCATATTTCTCGGCTCAAATCTCATTGTTTGGCATTCAAAGAAACAAGATGTGGTCTCCCGCAGCAGTGCCGAGTCAGAGTATAGGTCATTAGCTGATACCACAGCTGATCTACTGTGGCTACATTATCTATGTCGAGAGCTTGGTATTCCTACATCTACTCCACATCAACTATGGTGTGATAATACAAGTGCTGCAGCTCTTGCTTCAAACCCTGTGTTTCATGCTCGCACTAAGCATATTGAAGTAGATGTGCATTTCATTCGAGAGAAAGTGCTGGATAAATTTCTTGAAGTGGGCTACGTTGCAGGAGCTGAACAAGTTGCAGACATCTTCACCAAACCCCTGTGTGCTGAACGTTTTCGTGGGCTGTGTAGGAAGCTTTGCATGCACAGCTTCGATGGTGACGAGTTGAGCAGGAGCTAGTGTTATGCAGGAGGTAGTGCGTTTGGTGTTTTTCTTATTTCATATCAGTAGTTACATAGCAGTTCTTGCTGGGGGTATGTTAGTGTATGATTAGTGAATATAGTTAGGAAATGGTGGGATGCTGAGTCATCAAGATAGTTGAGGGACACGTGACTTGCACGTGAGGAGTAGAGGCGGTGGTAGCTTGTATAAATAGAAATCCTCCTCCTCATGTACAGTAATTGGTTACTACTTTTGCCTTTCTACAGAAATGGAAAATCCCTTTTTTCTTATTCTTTAACATTAGAGATATTGATCCAAGGTGAATTCGATTCAATTACTTTTGTATAGATAAAATAAATCATTGAAATTTGATATTCATGTGTTCTTATTCTGAATTGCTTTTACTTCTCCACGGACATTATACTTGATGTTAGAGATTTTAAATTGGTGAGACGTAAATTAATCGAGGCATAATATGGATTAAGGGGAACGGAAAAAGAGAGATATATTTGTTGTCTGTTGACACACACATGACAAAAGGAAAAGAATAAGAAAAAATCAGAAAAAGAAAGGGACAAAAAAAAATAAAAATACGAAAGGAGCTCAATTTGCACAAACTGGTGGTTCAATAACAATTAATCATGATTGTATAGTTGATGTGAATTAAATATTAGAAAATGGAATATTGGACGCATTTCCCTCTCAAAAGGCCTTATGAAGAGGAGGGTTGTCTCACCATATAAAGAGGCTCTAGAGACCATCTCCAACCGATGTGGGACAACATTTCAACACACCCCCTTCACGCGCAGCGTGGACAACCCAACGCCATCTGTTGACAACGATATCGGGGGGCCCATCATCGAATTGGAGTCTGGCTCTGATACCACCATGGTATCAGAGCCGTGGTGGTATCAGAGCCAGACTCCAATTCGATGATGGGCTCCCCGATATTGTTGTCCCACATCGGTTGGAGATGGTCTCTAGAGCCTCTTTATATGGTGAGACAACCCTCCCCTTCATAAGGCCTTTTGAGGGGGAAATGAGCCCAATATTCTATTTTTTAATATTAAATATAATGTAGTATATCATAGTTTATTATATTTGTACTTTACATTTCTCAGTTCTACATACAAAATTGAAACAAAATAGGGCAAGAACAATCGGCAGCTTCGCTTTCAACCCAGATTCTTATCGGGCTTCAGTCTTTTATTCTTGATTCTTATCATTTTCTTCATCATTATCATCACTGCTACTTTCTGCCAAATGAACCTGATTTTGATAATAGGCCATTGCTGACTCGGCTACAGCAAAAGCCTCCGGAGAGTAAAGATACCCAATATCAGATCATCAAATACAGAATATGTGAGAAAAATGAACTTCAAAAGGTGTAAAATTATAATACGTAGTATGTTTCTACGTGTTCAGATTCATTTTCACTCTGCGCTTCAATATCATAACTTTCAGGCATATACAAGAAATCATACTCTATGCAATCAATTCTTGACGTGTCAATAAAATATAATCAATTCTTGATGTATCGATAAAATATCTTGGGGTTACCATCAAAACTCAAGAGTAAGGTCTTCTCGAGAGCAGAAGATAGAGTCGTCGAACACTTTTTTTTTTTTTTTTTTAATTTATTTGAGAGAATCAATGGTACTACGTCTACTTATAGACCACATATACATATTTTTCAAGAATTGATTTCTTTAAATACCTTTCGAGCATAATATAGGGCTAAATTGTAGGATGTCATTAACTTTCTATCTGCAATATATGGTAAGAAGGTCGGTCAATTCAAAATGACTGGACTGCTCATAAATTTATTAATAATATTTTTTTAAACGGATGTTATATACTGGAGTACTATCATGTATCCCATATATAAATCAAATTAAAGTTAGCATATATATATTCAAAGAATGCATTTTAATTTCTCTTGATTCCTTCAAATTGATAGTCAAACGATGATTACGCTGATTACCTTAATTAAGAATCAACAATTGTAGTATATAAATATATGACACATTTAATATGCACACCGTTGATGTGGCAATGCCACGTAAGTAATATTTTTTTATTTAGTGTTGAATTTTTTTATTAAGGTTTAGTTTTTGTTTTGTAGCGTTTAGTATTTAGAATATATATTTAAATTAGTTTTCTTATTTTATTATATTGACACGTTATCCATGAGCACATTAAGTATGTTCATACTGGGCATTGTAGCATTCCTCTATATAACTAATAAGTAATTACTAAAATATATTAATTAATAAAATAATATTTCCAGAAATAGCATATTCATGTGATTATAAGAAAACGAAAATTATATTATTATAAAGATATAGAAATAATAATTTTTTCAAATAGTCGATGAAGAAAGCACAAATTACTACCTTTCAATTATGTTATTGTATTGATATTAGCATAAATCTCTCAAATGTACATTTATATAGTACGATGTTAGTTACTTGGTTGACTTTGATACTCCCTCTATTTTTTTTTATAAGTGTCACGATCAACAAATTACATATACCAAGGAAATGTGTAAATTTACATTTTAACCTCATTTATCATTTTTTTTTTCTGAGCACCAACTTATATATAACATTAATTATAAGGGTAAAAAAATGTAACTATTATGTCATTAAATTCTGAAATGTGATACTTAAAAACAAACAACAAAAATAGTAACTATAACACTTAAAAAAAACGGAGGGAGTATGCTATATTAATGTAAACATAATTATTAAAAAAGTAAATTATATGAAAGTTACTATTTATAAAATATTAAAGTTACTATAAATAGCTATATGTAGTCGTTATTATTATATAGATGAGACTTTTGATCTATGACTTTATGCGACAAAAACATAAGGCAATTGTGAGGAAAAAAGCCTAGGCATTTTATGTGAGGAAATTACATTTTTGTCACATTATGTTATATGCGAAAATTTGGCTTTATGTTATGAAAAAATTCGTTACAAATACTCAATTTTTTTGTAATGTGAAATGGTTTTATAGATATAAGATAAATAATAAAAGTAATGGGTTAGTTTGGTTTGAAGGAGGGATATCAAATGGAAAATGATTTTATATATGTTAACTAAAATTAAATCTTGACCCTCTATTTTGCTCAATGATTAAATTAGGATTTAAGCAAGATTTGAACTATCAAAAAAATATCTAGCATGCATTTCCATCACACGGCATAACATAATCAACAAGAACATTAAAATGTTATATTCCCTCATATGCAGATGCCGTGGACAACATATTATGATCCCATGTACTTTTGTTATATTTCGTGATTTAAAGTCATAAACAGACCAAAAAATAGTTGATAACATCAAATAATAGAATAAGGTCATTTTAAAAGTAAGAATCATAACAAATACTCGTGCCATAACATAACTTATGAATACATACAGTTAAAGGATTAACCCAAAGCCGAGTTGGTCCGTCTTGAATGATCAAAAGTTCGATATCGATCCAATTTGTGTATTATACATCTATACTATACTTAAAAGCTGCAACCACACACTACTTCACATTTTCTACACACATATTGCCACCTAAAATTTTTTTGTGGTATTAAAAAATGATATCTTTGATTTCGTTGGACTCAAGATAGATTGCATAACGTGAACTTGGTCTCCAAGACTGAATATCTATCTCTACAACTATCTATATATATAAAGATATTTCATAATTACACCTAAAGATTGCAGATACTCCCTCCGTCCCTTAATAAAAGTCTCAACATGAAAAAATACACAAACCAAGGAAACATGTAAATTTACTTAACTTGCCTCTAATCATTACATAGAAAATTGGAAAAGTAAAAAATTTGTAATGATTACAGGGGCAAACTATGGACTAATTTTTGTCTAGAAACATGTGATAACTTAATTGGGGACAAAATATTTAAAGGGTCGGGATACTTGTTAGGGGACGGAGGGAGTAAAACAAAAGAACAATACCTATGCATAAGAAGCTACTACAGATTTAGTATAGTATAGATATCATGATGGAATATCTTTTTGAGTCTCAAGAAAGATAATTGTTGGTTACTGTCTTGCTCTTCTTCTTGCTATAAAAAACCGATTGCAACAAACAATTTGCAACACTCAAATTTGGTAAGTTATTAGATTCTGACAAGCTTCCGTTTTGCTGTGTTAAATCAGAATTATCAAGATATTTATGTCTGCAAATGGCGGTTATAGGTGGTTTTACAAACAAACGTGCTTTGTTTGTGGTCTTAAAATATAACTGTTCAACAATGTGGAGAAAAACTGATTGTTAAAATTGGCGCCAAAAAGTAACTGCCAAAATCATTTTGTTTTTATTTATTAATTAATTAATAGATAGATAGATGTATTTTTGGATTAAATTGTGCCTCGACCTCGACATATTCAGGCTTAACACGACTCAATTTTTGTCTAAAGCCCAATAAACTCGGCTGCCCCGCTATTTTGAATAACCACAATGTAAATGAATTGAACATTCATTTTATTCCTTGTGAATATCGATCGACTATATAAATTGGATTATTTGATCCACTCTTTTCTTATTATCATTCCATTATGAATTGAATTGGTTTTTTTTTTTTTTTTGAGGGTATGAATTGAATTAGTTGATCCTCCTTTCTTGTTATCATTCTATTATTACTTAATATATTCTGTTACTAACTAAATTTAATGTTTGCATACAGTCATCACCAAATATCAATTTATAAAATTATTTTATTTAAACCAACGATCAATTTATAAAATTATTCTATCTAAACGCATGAGATCCGACTGCTTTGGAGTTATGAATGTTTTAACTTTGACTTTTTTTATCATAAGATGGTTGAGTGTGTTGTTTTCTTTCAAGCCAAAAATGATGAAAAATAAGTGTTGATTCAATATTGTTTTTGAAGGTGTGGGCTAAAAAGGAATAATATAGTGATTTTGTTAATATTTTTGATTAATTTAATAAAACGGGGGCTATATATGAGGATAAAAACTGGGGCTATGAGTCAAAAGAGATAAATGAATTTTCGCAGCCCACATTATGAAAAGCCCTTTTATTTTTTCATAGCACAAATTTAATTGAGAAATTATTTCGCAATTTACCTCCTCATCTTTTTCACGACCCAACCATAAAGTGTTCCAAGGAGTTTAATAATTAAAAAAAAGAAATTAAGTCACGTATTTTGAACCAAGACCAATTACAGTGAAATTTATTTCGCCCAAAATCAATAATTAAATAACTCTATATTGGTCTAGGCTTAAAAATTAAAATGAGTAGCTTACCTTTTGGCAGCCCAAATATTGCTGCTATAATATTGGGTTTAAACTAACAAAATGGTAAAAATAAAAATAAATAATAAATAATAAAAAATAAAAAAAAACTCTCTGTCCCTTTGATTCCATTAAAAAGAATCCACCTTATTTTGGCAACTGAAATAACTACTCGACAGAAGTCACAAGAACGGACATTAATTTTGCCGACAATTATACTTGAATACGTGTAGATTGTTTTTGAAGGTGTGCTAAATAGGGGTAATATAGTGATTTTGCATTTGCTAATATTTTTTAATTTATTTAATAAAACGGGGCTATGAGGGGGCTATGAATCAAAAGGAAGAATGAAACCTAAGGGACTTTTTAGTTGTCAAGGATTCTGGCTCCAGGGAAATAATATGATTTCAAATTATTAAATTTATGTGTTTGGTTTTGCAAGGAAAGTAATTAGAATCCAAAGTTTTAAATTTCCTTGTTTGTTAATATGAATCATAACATCAAGAAAAGTAAGGCTAAAATTCATAGATTCTTATTCCATACCTAATGTAGGTATTCTTTTTCCCGTTTGTAAATTTATACGATCTAAACTAAGAAACGCTGTCTTCAAACTCACTCACTGTCGTCTGTCTCTCACGGTACATCTTTCTATCTTCCTTCATACGCAGTATTATTGATTTATTGGCAATCTCGTACATATTCTGCTACTTCTCTTAGGTAGAAGTATTGCTATTTGTGTGTGTGTTTGGTGTTTTAACTTTTGATAGTGTATAATAATGCTCCCCAATCAGATTGAATGTTTTTATTTTTTATTTTTTCATGCATGATATTGCCGAGTTGTCTTCCATTAATTCAATTTTAAATTTAGGAGTATTTGATTGATTGGATTATTTTATACTAATAGCATAGAATTAGTTGCTTGGGAATTTCGTTCTAATTTCATATGAATTGTTCCTTAAATCAGATTCCACGTTATTTTTTATGTATGAATTGTATAGAGGTATACTCCTATTATTACAATTTTATATCAATTCCAATAAACTTATTGTGTTGTATTTAATTCTTTTTAAATTTTTATATACGTTTAAAATTTTTAAGTCTATTCAAAATACATTTATGAATCCAAATAATATTAGTAAACTTTATTGATATAAGAAAATTGACAAAATATATTTTTTTATTAATATTATTGATAATTTAATCACATTTTTTAGTTGAATACAAATTCAAAATCTTAATCATTTTTTTGTAGTTTCCAAATAGTGGATTTTAAATCTGTTAAGATTCAGATTCTGAATAATCATATTCCACAGAATTATATTTCTTGGAACTTTACTTTCCGTGTTTCATTTTTCTCTAAATCATATTCCCTAACAATTTTTTTACTTTTTTGCCAACCAAATGAGCCCTAAGAGATGAATGAATTTTCACAGCCCACGTTATGAAAAGCCCTTTTATTTTTTCATAGCACAATTACTTCATGGTCCAAATTTAATTGAGAAATTATTTCGCAATTTACCTCCTCACTGTTTTCACGACCCAACCATGAAGTGTCTCAAGGAGTTTAATAATTAAAAAAAAAAGAAATTAAGTCATGTATTTTGAATCCAAGACCAATTACAAGTGAAATTTATTTCGCCCAAAATCAATAATTAAATTAACTCTATATTGGTCTAGGCTTAAAAATTAAAATGAGTAGCCTTTGATTCCATTAAAAAAGAATCCACCTTATTTTGGCAACTGAAATAACTACTCGACATAAGTCACAGAACGGACATTAATCTTCTTCTTCTTCTTCTTCTTTGTTGCCCATAGTTTCTAACTCTTCATGTTTCCTTTGTTTGTAGGTTTTGCTCCAGCTGGCGGTGGATCAAAATCGTAGATCGTTGGTGATCATTTGACGTTCATTTCTTGCAACACCACAAAGCCAGGTACTATGAACAAATTTGCATCATTTTACATGTTGCCCTAGAAAGAGGGTAAAAGTTATATGGTTTTATGCATGGAACCATTGCTCAAATAACTACAGTACTTATTAGCATCCTAGACATATTCAAACCACGGTAACATGCAAGTAATACCATAGTGTCCTTTTTAAAAACCCCTTTAAATCATTTACCTCTGTTAGTCAGCCTCCATTTGAGAGCGGAATTCAGCAATTTCCTTGTCAGCCTCTTCTTTTGCCTGCTTTAATCTAGTTTGTTTTTCTGCACAAGAAGGCCATATTAATATATAAATCACTCAAGCTAGAACAACATAAGTCCACTACTTATGCAAGCCCAATATATTGAGTTGAAAACAAAATATACCTTCCACAAAGACAAAATGGCTTCTTCGAGACAAAAATCGGCCCCATGAGTTTCTTGCAGATCTTGTCCTAATTGCATGAACCAATGCAGTTCAATACTTCTTCAATGCCAAAAATGATGACATGACTCATAGGCACTGAATAAATTTGAATGCTAACAACATAACAGATGTCATATATGATATATACTCACATGTAACTATTGAAGAACTCATGTCATATATACGTGCTAATTTGTATGACTGAGATGACTCATTAGTTGTAAACGTCGAAGATACTTCTTTTGTAGTGTTAGATTTACAAATGGAAAACTTGTATGCCTGAACAATTTCGCAGTAGGAGCCTTAAGAGTATGGCATATCTTGATTCTTCGTATTCTGCATGATTCATAAACTTGTTCAGATTGACATATTCTCAAAACAAGTTTTGGTTCTTTGTTAATAATGCCTCTAGACAGAGAAAATAGTGAACTTTGCCTAAAGTCTTGAGAGAGAAGTTGTCATCAAGAATGCCAAGGCTCCTACTAGCTGCAACCAATATACTATTAGTATGATCAGAAGAGAGCTATAATGCCTGCGAAAGAAAAAGAAAAACAAACCAACTAAAATTTTGAGGTTGATCTATTGAAATTGATAGAATACTTGAAGTTTTTGAGCTTGTTTCAAACTTCTATAGGGCCTTAGTAAGTTCTCCCCACATAAATTGATATCTAGATCAAGAAAATCTTCAAACTTTATAAAGAAGCTGCACTTATTTGCTCTTTTTTTGCTTTCTCTGTTTGCTTCTTTATAACGTTTTATGATGGTGATGGTTATGTCAATGACACTCTACTTACACATATATCATCCTTTTATATTCAATAATTGCTTGCAGATGACTTCAATAATTGCTTGCAGATGACTGACATGAATGAAACATCGATATGGTGGGACGTTGATAATTGTGCTCCACCTGCATACGTGATCAATGATTGCACTGGGCAAAAAGATAGGAATTACGACATTGTAGACAACATATGCAGCGCCATCAACAAACTTGGTCTCCAAGGAGCCATAACTATTAACATGTTCGGAATGCTCGAGCAAAGCGCACGCAAGAAGATATACGCATCTAGAAGGAGAGGCAATGTTGTTTTGGTAGACGAGCAAGTTCAACCAAGTTCTGGTAAGTAGATTACATATTTTATGAATAATAAGTTTAAATGAATAATATGTACATGTGATGAAAGTTTCATTGAATTTATATATAGATTATCCTGATAAAGCAGATCAAAGGTTGATCTGTTGTTTGACGATGTGGGTGGAACAACATGCGGCTCCAGCAAATGTTTGTCTAATAGCCGGAGACATTGATTACTCCAAAGTCCTCCACTCACTGACCAGCCAAAATTATAAAATTCTCCTCTCATCTATCCGTGTGAATAGCAACGCTGAAGCATACTTGAGAAATGCTTCACACTTCTACTGGGATTGGTGGGATCTCATCAAAGGACTTGCGCCTGAGCCATTGCTTATTCATCATCCCACGGGAACGGGAAATGGTCTTTCCGTTTGGTGGGATTACACTACGTGTCCTCTATCAGATAGATGGAAGGATTTGACACGGGTCCAAGTGATTGATATCCCCGACAGGCTACGGATTGCTCTCCGCAAAATTAAATTTTGTGGTTCGATCAGAATTTTCATCTACGGTGATGTAAAAAGAGTGGCATTTTCATATGAAGCTCTACGCGATATGCAAAGAACTGACATGGTGGTGCATAATGTCACTAGAGGTAACATAGATGTATAGTTATGTAGTTATGTTTATTTGTTTTTATTTGTTGCGTACTAATTCATTTCCTCTTATTAGATAAGGATGGTGAGAAATGTATGCTTCAGGAAATATGTAGATGGGCGGTGCATAATAGGGAATCAAAATGCTTGGTGATCTCAGACTTGATGTTGTCATCGAGATTATCTCCTCTGGTAAGCAGGTATCGAATTCAGATGCTACTCGCTCCTAACAGGATGCATACAAGTGAAGAGTTGGCTATGGCAACTCATATTTGGGCTTGGCCGTACTTTCTCGATTTGAATGCACCACCACCTCTCCAGAACACTCCTCCACCTCCACATCCACCTCCATCTGGACCTACCCAGAACACTCCTCCAGCTCCACTTCGACCTGCCCGGAACATTACAAGGCAAAGTCAAAATAAGAACTATCAGTGGGTAGCTAAAAGTTCTAAAAGTTAGTTGAGTAATTTGGCATTCTCGAAGGATCTCTCTCATAATTATCCCTGACTGTTTATGTCTCTAGCACGACCACTTGATGTTGAATTTTACTTGATTATTCAAGAACATATTTCTGTATTCCTTTTATTATATCTGGATTGATTTTTTATTTATTTATTATATCTGGAATATTTATGCGGATTGTGCAGTCATTTTCTTAGTTTCATTGGCTGCAACTTTGTAAATGCATATTTTTAGATGGAACTTTTATTTGCTAAATGCTTCAAATATCATTTATTTATTTATTTATTTTATTTCAAGATGCCTTAGATTTTTAGGGGTTTGCAATTTCCCGATTTAGGACACACAAAAGTTTGGATTTTCTGCCGCTACTGTGCCTGTCAATGGTGATTTGTATTATTTGTCAATGGAAATCTACAGATATGAAGATGATTGCATTTGCATATGTTAGGGCTGATACCCAAAAGCCTTGTGTAAACAAGTATCTCATCGTGTTAAAAGAAAATTGTGTCAAAATTATGCATGCAAATAGTTAGTTATATGTATCTCTAATTTTGGAAGAAAATGAGGTTTGCTAATAAAACCTATGGTAATTTCAAGCTTCATGTAATTACTTGGTGAAATACTTGCTCTTGGCTTAGGTTCTATATAGTTTTTGCAGTACCAGGGGCGGTTTAGTGGCATGTGCGAGGTGGGCGACCGCACAGGGCCCCCGAAAAATCGGGGCCCCAAATTTTTGGTCTACAGTGAATTTAAATATAGTTATATTTATTAGTATTATATTTATAATTGATAGAAGTAGAACAATTGGCAAATCTCTTGACCAATTTCTTTGGTGCAGGTTTGAATCCTGCTTGCAGCATTTTTGTTTTTTTTCCTTTCTCTAATTATTTACTACATATTTTTGTTTATACTATATGTTAATATATTATTAAAGGGCCCCAACTATTAATATTTTCCCCATTGCATATTTATTATTTTTTCCCATTGTTTTTTCTTTTCTCTAATTATTTATTATTATTTTATTTTGTTTCTATGTATTATTAAAGGGCCCCACCTATTAATATTTTCCCATTGCATATTCTTTTTGGTTTCTATTAAAGTGTAAGGAAAAAAATGGGAACAATGGATTTATTAATATTTTTAAAACGATTTAATGGCTTTCCAAATGCGATGATAGCTTATAGGATCTTATTTTGTTTTCAAACATGCAAAAATAGCAACTCTTTTTAAGTGAATGTTTTAACCTCTTTTTGTTACTGACATGAAGTTTATGTATTACGACTTTAGGTAATAGAATTTCAATATATTTCTAAATATATTATTATGAGAAAATGGCCGATTCCAAGAATGTGCACAGGGCCCCCGTTTTCCTTGCCCCGCCCCTGTGCAGTACAAATATGGGAAAGCTATGATTTTGTCATTGTTGGAATTACCTGTTGTTGGATAGTGATTTCCTAACGTATACCTTTACTTTGACGTTCTTACTTGTACATAAGTTGCACTAGAGAAGATAATTGCACATTAATCACACCTTGAATTGCAGGGGTTTGAGGTTTCATTTTGGAAATTGGATGAATCATTTTCTCTCACTCTGTTTCCTTTCTGCAGTAGTAACAAGTATATTTTGTGCTAAATTTGTGCTTCTTCCACTGCATAGAATGAGTAGAGCATCTGGTAATTGTGAAATCAACTAATAATTAACTGTAAAACCATGTTTAGTGTCTGGTTTTTGGCACTACTTTTTCGAATGCTTGTACTAGCAATGCAACTTGTCTCCGGCTACCCCTCTTTTTAACTGCTTGTCTGAGTGCATAGTCCACCATCCATTCCTCGGGTTTTTTTCTTGCTTTGAGTTCTTGATGCCTCAGGTTGACTTCCTCTGCTCCTGGTTCTGGCTCTATATGCAAGAGATGCGGCCCACGTGGATTGAACTGTCTTGGATCATCAGATTCCTGGTTAGGGGACTTGTTGCTTTTGACTGTTATTCTTTTGTCTTCCGTATCTGGCGGTTTCGTGTTTCTGGAATTCAATCCGTGAACTGCATTGCATTCGCCTTTTAAGTCCTCGGTGCTTGCCCCATTTATGTTCTCTGCTCGATTGTGATCCTGCACCTTTTTAATGATATTATTGAGAATCTTGAGATATCTATCACTTTAGCTTATTGGCACGAAGTGCAAAAGTTTCGATTTTATACCTGATCATCGTGTTTGTTACTATGAACGAGAGTTGCCATTTCATCGACAGAGCTGGACGGTTGGCTAATGTTTCGTATCTCTGTAGTTGCATCTTCATTTGAAGGAGACTAAATTAACACCCGCGCTTTGCGCGGTGCTGTTGTGATTGTTTATCACATTAGAATATAGATAATATCATATACTACCTCCATCCCATCATATTAGACCCCTTTGTTTCAAAACATTTTGGCACGCGTTTCTATCGAAACTTATGACGGATTTTAAAATATAATTTTGAAGTATTTTTTCTTTTACGGGATACTATGAGTGTCGTTGTATTCCGTAAAAGAAAAAATACTTCAAAATTATATTTTAAAACGCATCCTAGGTTTCGGTGGAAACGCGTGCCAAAATATTTTGAAACAAAGGGGTATAATATGATGGGATGGAGGTAGTATATATTTATATGCATATTTTGAAAATTGTTTTAAAATATTTACAATTTTGTTTACTTAGATTTTGTATGAAATATATTTCACATTACTTTCTCATATTGACTTGTTTCTTTTGATAATATTTAGTCAAAAAAAATGACCCACGCCATATTGAAATTATAGAAGAATAAAGCTACAGTAATTTGATATTACGAAGATTATACATATATATAAGGAATTAGCACCACAACTATAGATGCCATAATCTAAAACAAAAAGTAACAACTTTAAGTAAATATGGGGGCTTAAATAAATTCAATTAAGGCTTATATAATTTCTCAAATCCCAAAATAAAATAAAAATGACATATGTAGGCGCTAACAAATTATAGTAAGGAAAGACTTCCTTCTTTTTTTGAAATTTGAATTTAGATTCTTATCTTAAATAATTAGTTCTCATTTAATGCATAGTAACTCGTAAATCATAAATTGAAAATACCTCCTAAGTTAAAAAATTAAGTCTACCTCGTAAGTTAAAAAATTAAGTCTTTGACTGTATTGAGTAACCAAAAGGTCATGTTGGTTCATTACTAATAAATGTGCTGAAAAGTAAAAAAAAAAAAAAAAAAAAAAAAAAAAAAGAAAAAAGAAATTGATGCAATAAAAACACTTTGCATGGGACATGCATGAATAAGCGGGAAAAGACATTATTTGGGCGGGAAAAGCAGGGCTAGTGATTGTGTTCTAATATATATATAGATTTATCTTTTAGATTAGGCTTCTCACCATCCGTAGCATTGTATGAAACTGTTGCATCTCCGCCACTTTGAGGAAATTTGCTCGTTGTTTGGCTGCCTTGGAACGAGGAACCCTTCTTACTGCACAAACTCCCCAGATTATTGAGCAAGCCTACAGAATCCCAATTCACACTCTCTTCATCAAAGGACTCTTGTGACACTCCGTCTCCAGAAATTTCATCGAAGAACCATCCAAATCTTTCATCTGATTTGATTTCTTAATTTCCCTTTTGCATCAAGATCACCAATTTGTTTAATATCTCTGCCTCTTATCTCAGCACAGTTCTGAGCATTTGCCTTTGGCAGTTGACATCTCACGTTTACGTTTCCCTTCGCTTTGAGGGCTCGTCTCCTCTCTGATACGAATCTCTTTAAAGGAGGCGAAAGCGAATGAAGATGGCCACTGAAAGAACAGTAACTGTATCTGCAAACCTTCACATCAGAGTTCCCCTCTGGTTCCGGATGCAGCTTGAGGTAATCATGAAACCTACTATCTTTCAAGGTCGAGGAAACATGTTGCTCGCTCGACTTGTGCATTTCGAGATTTGGCTGATACGTTCTTGCTCGAATTTAAGCCAAGCGTTGGGGAATCTGTTGAGCCTTTTTTCCTTTGTGAACTTAAATTTTCATGACTAGTTTGAGTTTGAGGGATACTTTTACTCACCTTTGGTTGTTCTCTCCTTGCATCGGTGCTGGCAGTCGACTTCATGTAATTTGGCGAGTCGTGGCTGTGAAATTGAGGGCTTGTCTTCGATCCCGATTTCTTCTTCATCGTCGCCGTTGTTGCCGTTTTCTTGATTGGGTAGCTTTGTTTGAGAGGAAAGGTAGCGCAGAACCATGGGAATTGAGGTTGGTTTTCTTTGCATGCAATGGAAGAAAAGTGCTTCTCCTTTGGTTGTCTAATGAAATTCCAATGAATTGAGATTCCAAGTCTTGTTGTATGTTTCTAAATTCGATTCTTCTTCTAGTATTTATTTGGGATGGTATCCTCTATCCCAAAAATTATGTCCCAATAGTGTCCCAAAACCTAATTTCTATTAATTTTATATTGTTTTTTATAAAAATAAAAATACTACTACCTCTGTCTCATATAATTAGGGACGTTTACTGTAAATCCAATAACCAAGAGAGTGAGGAATATGTAGTTGTAATTAATTTTAAGGAGAGAGAGTTAATTGTAGCAAAATATTTTTTGCCATTTTAGGAAATATGTCTAATTGTTGAGACGAACCAAACGGAATACGTGTCTAATTATATGAGACAGATGTAGTATAATTTAGTAAATCATTATAGACATTTATAAAAAAAAATTGGATTTTTTTTGAAATTATATACTTTATTTTTGAATTTATCAACTCTAATATATTAATAAAAGTGAAATTAAATTTAAAAAAATAATTATAAACCCTAATTAGAATGGGTGAGCCCTTGAAAATAATCATAAAATTAAACAAAATCATTATAAAATAAATTTATTTAAAAAAATAAATAAAACTAGTAGAAATTAAGTTTTGGGATATCATTGGGACATAGTTTTGGGGATAGAGGATCCCAAACCATTTGTTTGCCAAATTGTTGGGATATTTTTTTTTTGGCTAATAAATCATATCTTTGACTTGAAAAACAATAATCAATATATTATACGTTCCGCTGCGGATTCGGGGCACCACGTTCATTCACATGTCTGCGTGGAATTTTCTCTATTTTTTATTTCTATTTATCTAAAATGTGTCATCCCACATCGAAATCTCAAAACTAACCACCTACATATAGTTGCATATAAAAAGAGAACTTGAAAAATATATTTACATATCATTATTTTAGTCTTTTGGCTAAAATTATGAATAGTGTATTTTTACAAGATTTTGTATTGTCGAATTCCACGTGCGTACGTGGCGCCTCCTACATCAATATATTATCAATATATCATAATCCAAAATAAAGACGTCGTTAATTAGTAATTAACTATACAACCATTATTTTGCTATTAATTTTGAATTGATCACCACATCACAAACTTATCAAATCTATGGTACATTTGGAAATATTTTCTATTAAATATATTGATTTTTTTAATATAATTTAATGTGTATAACATTATTTTCAATAAATTATTGCAACCACTATTCGAGGTGACTTAATATATTCTATTGTGGAATCATATACTCCCTTCAGCTCAAGATTTATAACACTATTCTTTTCGGCATAAAAATTAAGACAGGGGTGTTTAGTATTTTAAGTGCATTGTGTTTAGGAATTTAATGTTATTTATGTATTTAGCCATATATATATATATATATAATGGAAATTTATATTCTGATTATTTTTTTGTGCTTAATTAATTAAATTAATTGTTGTTTATAATTAAATACTGTATTATTTTTCTTCGATACAGCATACAAACCAGGGAAAGAAAGAGTAAATCCAAACACATTTCATCATTCAAACATAAATGAAGGGGAAAAATCCAAACACATTTCATCAATTCACCAACAAATAATCAAATGGATTTAAAATCACCTATCCTCGCACAAATTGACAGAACATTAATGTTAAAATTCAAGTAGCCCATAGAAATTTCCGACATTAATTCAAAATGGGCACTCAAATCAGGCCAAACACAGAGAAAATCACAGACCCAAAATCATGATTTTGCAAAAGAAGCGGCCGTCGGCGGCGTCAAATCATATGGGATAGTCTCTGCTCCTCCGTCACAGAAGCGGCCGTGAGTTTGCCGAAACGGCGAATCCGTGGAGAGAGATAGGCCGATTTCTGAATTAGGGTTCGAGATTCGGGGAAATCGAGAGAGGGATTTTTATGGAGTACTTGAAGATCGGAGAGAGTAGAAGCGACGGGGGCCTGCAATTGGATACCCAGGCCGACGGAGGAGAGGGGTTTCAGACGGCGGAGACGGGGATTTCATGGCGAGAGAGAGATCGATCTGGTTGAGAGACGAATAACACAAATTTGAGATTGGGGAAGAGGTGTTTCGATTCAGATTTAGGGTTTTTGTTTTTTGTCTGATTTAATTTGGGTTGGTAGATTGATTGCGGGTGGGTGGGTTTAATGGGGGGTAGATGGGTTTTTTTTTTTTTTTTTTTTTTTTTTTTTTAATTTTAATTTTTCATGTTTTAATTTGTGAAAAAACAAAATGTAATTAGGGATAGTTAATTGTAATAAGGGGAAAACTAATTATACTATTAGTATGCTAATTACTACCTCCATCTCATTACATTAGTAACATTCACTATTTGACACGCTTTTCCACCGAAACCTAGTACGAGTTTTTAAATATAATTTTATAGTATCGTTTTTTTACGGGATACTATGACACTCATAGTATCCCGTAAAAAAAGCGATACTACAAAATTATATTTTAAAACCCCTACTAGGTTTCGGTGGAAATACGTGCAAAAAGTAAATGTAACTAATGTAATGGGATGGAGGTAGTATTTCTCAAAATGGAAAGGGGTCAAGAATCTTGAGACGGCCCAATAAGAAAAGGGGGTCACAAATCTTGAGCCGGAGGGAGTATATAAGATCAGACAACACATTCGAGTTTTAGGTCATCCCTATCGGGCTCGAGTAGATTAGGTACATGGTTTTATCGGGTTATACAGATTGGCTCACCCTGTTTGAGTAAACTAACTTTCCTAACGGACCACTCAACACTCGAAATAAATTTGACTACACAAGAAATGTTTCCTTAAATATATTATACGCTCCGTTGCGGATTCGGAGCACCACGTTCATCCACATGCCTGCGTGGAATTTTCTCTATTTTTTATTTCTATTTATCTAAAATGTGTCGTCCCACATCGAAATTTCAAAACTAACCACCTACATATAGTTACATATAAAAAGAGAATTTGAAAAAATATATTTACATATCATTATTTTAGTCTTTTGTCTAAAATTATGAATAGTGTATTTTTACAAGATTTTTTATTATCGAATTTCACGTGCACACGTGGCGCCTCCTACATCAATATATTATCAATATATCAGAATCCGAAAATAGAGGCGTTGTTAATTAGTAATTAACTGTACAACCATTATTTTGCTATTAATTTTGAATTGATCACCACATCACAAACTTATCAAATCTATGGTAGATGAGGAAATATTTTCTATTAAATATATTGATTTTTTTTAATATAATTTGATGTGTATAACATTATTTTCAATAAATTATCACAACCACTATTTGAGGTGACTTAATATATTCTGTTGTGGAATCATATATATACGATCAGTGATGAGCCAAGGTCCAGCACTGATGAATTTATTTAGTTGCTCATGTTTTATATTTTATTTGGGCTTAAAACTTTGTATTTATTTTTTTAATTTAATTTAGTCCAATTATCACAACATGTTTAGGTGATTAATTGACCCGTTTTCTTAGGCCCATTACTTGGTATTTTCAGCCTTCTTAGATTAGTATTTATATTAATTTTCGTTCATTACTTGGACATACTTGATTGAATGAAAACAGTTTTTACGTTATTCTCTTGTCTCATAAAAAAACTGAAGGTTCTTGGTAGAGTTTGATATTGGCGATTTCAAACTTGAACTTCAATCGACTCGTTCGTGATATCTCGTAGTATCCGGGTTAGTCGAGCCACGAAGATTGCTTGATAATCGCGTTTCGGATCCTTGTAGATTCGAGGTTCGATTCAGGTAATTTTCACCCTTTAATTTTCGAATTTTGTTAAACCTTTGTTTGATTCTCGTTCCCAGCCATCCCTCATCTTTCATACATCCCGAAAATCCATTACCCATCGTTCGTATAACCATCATATCTCAGAAACCCGTAGTTTAATTCCAGATCTATTTCGAAACCCCTAGTTCTGTCCCGAAACTAACCACCGAGCCAAATCGAAAACTACTCGTGCGTTTTCGCTGAATTTTGGATATGTTTTTCATAACCCTAAGTTGTAACTCGTGTTAAAATTTGAGCTTAATCGGAATTGAATTGCTTAGGTTACTGTCGACGCCTATTCAGTGTATTTGTGGGTAGAAATTCAGGGAATTTTTCATTCAGATTTCAGAGTTGTCGTTGGATTGAATCTTTAGTAGTTGACGTTGTTCGATCCTTAGCTTCCGCGTATATTGTGTTCGCATCAATCAGACAACACATTCGATTTTTAGGTCATCTCTATCGGGCTCGAGTCGATCAGGTACATGATTTTATCGGGTTATTCAGTTTGGCTCACCCTGTTTGAGTAAACTAACTTCCCTATAAGGCCACTCGACACTTGAAATAAATCTAACTACACGAGAAATGTTTCTTTCATTGATCTAATTTTATTTATTAGTAGGTGTAAATATTTTAGGTCTAACAATATTTTGATTTTGAGGAGGCCCGTTGGCCAAGATGTTTTTGAAAATTGATTTTGAGATGGCCCATTGGGCTATATGTTTTTGAATTTTTTGATTCGAGTCGATTAGGCTAAATTATTTTTTGAGTTAAAATATTTTGACTCTAACCCTACTTTAATTTTCAACTGGCCTATTGGCCAATAATTTTTTGAAATATTTTTAGTATATATTGATTTCTATGGTAGTTAGTTTTTTGTAACTAAAATATATTTTTAATTAAAGACACTTGACGATATATTACACACAAAATGACCATTGTTTATATTTTTAATTTTGAGGTAGCCCGTTAACCATGATATTATAAAAATAATTTTAATATGCATCGGTAATACCAATGTTTGTCAAATTTCTTAAAATAAAAAAATTTATATACACAAAATTAATTTTGAGGTGCCTTGTTGTCCAATAAGTTTTTGAAATTCCTTTAGTATATATTGATAACTACATTTGTCAAATTTTTTAAAACAAAAATTGTTGGTCCCAGAAAGAGTGTTTTGGTGTATGGGGGGGAATACACCAAAATGCCAATGTTTTGATGTTAAGACAAATAGACTAACAGTTTGACTAGACAAGTCAACTCGTGTCATGGAGAGACGACCTGTTGAGCTGAAACAGGTTCACTGAAGAACAGGTTCACAGATGAGTCAACAGGTTGACTATGCAGTGCGGAAGTTGGTGAGTGGGTTTGACAACTCTTAGAAAATATTTTCTTTGAAACAACAAGTTATAAGTTTGTATGAAGAATTGAATGCTGAATATCCAGGTCAGAGAGTAAGTAATAAATCAACTGCAAAAGATAAACGAGAGAGATCAACACAGTCGATTTTAGCATGGTTCGGGATAACATTCCCTATGTCCACGTCAGCTACCGTCGTAGCTGAAATTCCTTACTTCTCTTATTATTTAGACTGATAGAGAATCAGCTTCAGATTTCGTCTAACCTCGACAAAATCTAAATAAGAGTTTTGGGTCATGACCCTTACAAACTTCTCTAAAAGAGATTACAAACTTGCGACAAACACGACCTCTAAACTGCTAAGTTAATCCAAACATAACAACAAAGAGATCTAACAACCTTTCTAACACTTTCAGACTTTACAAACTTTGGGTGTAGAAAATACAAGGTGTTCTTAAGCAGCAATGAATGCTTAAGAACAAGGATTCCAGAATTAGAAATCTGATGGACTTAACACTTGGGAAGTCGTCTTGTTTTGAGCGTTAAGTGGAGCTTTGAGTTTCAGAGATTTTTGCAGAGATTTGGCTTGTATATTGAATTTCCCGTGCTTGATTTTGGAGAGGCTTGAAGTATTTATAGGCGTAGATTTGAAATCTAGCCGTTGAAAATTGTCAGTGATGGCAGAGAGGCCGTACTACTGACTCACTTCTAGCCGTTGGGAGATTTCATCCTAGCTGGCAAACAAGTACCAGAGGACAGGTCGTCCAGACTCGTGAAGGCGAATCTGCTTGACCTTTGATCTGTAGAACTCCAGCGATCTTGAACTCTTCAGAGCAGGTCAGCTGAACTTCTACTGCAGGTTGACTAAGAAAGAATGAGAATAGGTTGAAGGCTATAGATCAGATCGTCAAACACGATTTGTTCTTTACAAAGGTTCAACCTGTTACAGAACTAGGGAGTCGACCTGTGCAACAGGGCAGGTCACTCTTGACAACCTAAGTAAGTATGAAAATAAAACTAAGTGTGGTTTCAGAAAACATCATCAAAATCAAACTACATGGGTTCCCAATAATTTTTCCCTTTTTGATGATATCGAAACCCAACACTTTTACAATAAGTTCCTATAGAGAGTTTACAAGATGAATTCAAGAACTATAAAGGAAGTTTGAGTTCGATACAATTAAAAGACTTTTTCTTTACTTTAAAATGAACTTTTTTCCCCCTTGAGATATGTTTCCCCTTGTTTGCTATTCTTTCTTTTATTGCCATACTTCCTCCTTTTTCAATCTTCCCTTAATCTTTCCAATGTTGCCAATCTTCCCCCTTTTCAATCTTCCCTTAATTTTTCCAATGTTGCCAATCTTTCCCCTTTTCGATATCATCAAAAAGGTTTGATGAGGCATGTGGGTGAGGAGATTCAATTTTGAGGGAGAGGAGCAGAACACCAGGAAGCCGAGCAACGGTGGAAGGGTTGAAGTAGAGAATTAAAGATCGATGGTATGAGTATCTGTTATGCAATATTCAAAAAAATAGACACTCAGGGAGTTAGTGATAACAAGATTATTGAGGTACTTGAAGAAAGAAAAGAAATTTAAACAAGGATTTGAATGGATCCTTGGTTCTCCCATAAAGATGAGATGATGACTTTGATAAGATTGATGGTGAGGTCAGGTAATCAATAGGTCGTCTGGTGAGCATGGTCTGTCGCCTGTATGATGATCTGATTCCTGAGAGTGAAGCATACTCGATCTCTTCATGGTCTTTTTTTTTTGTTGTATTGGCAACCAGGGGTTCCCAACAATTGAGAGCAGAAGATAGCTTCGGAAAGCTAGGCGAGTTCATCCATAGAGAATGACATAGCAAGGTGAGGAGAGTCAAGGTGGTCGTTAAAGAACCGACTTAGAAAAATTTTATCGATTCCCCCTTGTTGTGTGATCGATTAAGGTCAGATTAACTAGTCTTGACATATCAGCTAGACTCCAGATGGATATGAGATAGAGGGACTGGGAGATGGCTGAATCTGTAATTCAATATGCTTTGGATTTGAGACTTTATCACTGTACAGACAAGAAGATTCATCAAAAATACTAACAGGGTGAGCTATTTCCACAATCATGGTTTTAATTATCAAAGGTGTTAATCATTTAGCCTTTCTCAGAATCTTCAAGAAGCACTCAGAGAGTGTTAATCAATTAACAAATTTGATAGTTATTTCCATCAATGAGAGAATAACACAAAAATAAAAACATGAAATTTTCATAGTGAGTAAAGAGGTAGTGGGCAACTAAGGATTTCATTTGCATTAGATATCCTAACGAGAGGTTAAAGCAGCAGTTAATGCAATATTTAGATATAGAAATGTAAGCTTAGATACATATGAAAACATGCCCTTCTTTACTTCACTAGATTCTACAATATAGACAGCTTCAGTTTCTTGCTTTTCTCAGGATCTGTAAGTATAGAGATCACTAGAGGACTCTTATTATAGAGATCTTGGATTATCTCTTCTTTAGAGGATTCTAGCCCATCTATTGATAGACTTCTCTCGATCCTGAGCTCCTTTACCTTTACAGGTCCCTTCTGAGTGAAGAATATGCGTTATCCTATGAAGACTTCTTCTCCGCCGAGGTAGATCCACCATCACCCTTCTTGACAGAGTCAATGTGAGTTCTGATGAATTCCCAGAGCTTTGCATTTTCAGCACGAAGAGCCTCAACTTGTGTATCCACATAGTTTTCACAATGAATTTCCAGTGCAGAGACTTCAGTGGTCGTGGCAAGGTCATGAGCTGCAATGACTTCAGGTGCAAGCTTCTTGAGAGCATTTTCAGTTGCAACCTGGGTGAGGGAGGTGACATTTTCTTGCAGTTGAGAGATGCACTGGTCGAACTTGACGTTCAGTCCCTGAAGGTCTGCAGTGAGGATTTCATCCACCTTGTCAATCTTTTCATGGATGAACTTCTGTTTTTGAATTTCAGCATACTCAAACCTGTTGAGTTTCCTATTCATTGAGCACAGTTCAGCCTTGACGAGGGACATAATTCTTTCTTCGAAATCAGCTTGATTGCTGATTGGCAAAGATGATGGAGCAGTAGAAGGTTCAGGTTGCCCTGTTGAAGAGGCTGCTTCCACCTTGACCTCAAGGATGGGAGAGACTGGTGAAGGAGGAGATCTGCAAGCTGCAGCTGAAGCAAGAGAGCGAGTGACTCTCCTTGGCCCGAAGGAGTCGGAAAGAGGGTTGACTTTCCTCTTGCCTTTCCTATCAGAAGAAGATGACCCTGCTTCTTCTTCTTTAACAGTGGCCTGAGCTGAGGTTACTCTGCTAGCAATCATTTCCAGCAACCTTGGCAGCTTCACTTGAAGTGGAGACCAGGTGAGGGGTCACTCCAAGAAGCATTTCCATCTGCCTACGAGAGTGTGGCACTAGCTACTCCGGAAGAATTGGAACAACGCGATACCAGACCCGATTGGTGAGGATGGTCATCAGCATAAAGCTGATCTTTGTTCCATGGTGAAGATTGTGCCTCGCCTCGATCTTCACCAACCGATTTTTCTTGAAAGATTGAGAGATGAAGGTAGCCTGCTCAAAGAACAGATTCACAAGCAGTCTACCCCAATTGACATCAAGCTATTCCATCACAGCAGTCATCACTTTGAGCTTGTTCAAAGTGATAGAATCGTTGGAACCAGCGTAAGAGAGGAGCACATTGTGGACAAATTTAAAAAGAACTCGGTAATTCGGCTTTAGTTCCCTTCGATTGAGAGTCGTCAGGTTGTACGAACTCTTCGGTTCTATGAGGGCTTGCTGATAGAATCTCTGTGCGGCGGTGTCGGGAATGTCTTCAATCTTGCAGATAGAACCAGTATCCACAAGACTGAAGGTTCTGAGCATGAGGCCCAACACAGAGATTGACTGAGCATGTTTCCCTTCCTACAACACTAGAGTCATCGCCGTCGAGGGGTCGAAACCATCCGATTCCAGATAGCAGTAGAAGTGGGCGACATATTTTTGAAGGAGATGGGAGGGCTTAGCAGTTATGATGCATCGAGCGATGGACTCAAACATCGGATTGACGCCGGTGAAACCATGATTATCGAGAACGGCAACTTTCTCGAAGAAGATATTGGACTCAATTTCTCGAGTTTGTTGATCGAAGGTAAGTTCTGCAGATATTTTGAGAGAGGGGAGAGGAATCTGAAGAAAGATTTGAGTTTGTAGAAGGCTTTGAAGAGAGTTTTGAAAAAAGAAAATTGCAGAACTTTTTGCTGAGGGGAGTTGCACAATGGAAAGATGTAGATTCAATCAAGTTCCCGCATATTTATACTAGGTTTTGACTCGATGATTGAGATTCTGGGGAATCGTGTGCGATTTTAGATCGTGCAAGTTGAGAGTGGGAAAATAGGCGAGTGACAACAAGAGGGATAGCGAGTGTGTAACACGTGCATAGCTTTTAGTACAGAACAGACGGTTGATTTGACAAGAAACCTTTGAAATTCTCAAGACTTTTCATTGTGTCAGAAAATAGTGACAATTAAGTATGGCACAAGTCTAGATAAAGGAGTAATCATGACAAGGGAAGTTGATACGACTTCTCTTATTTCTCCTAAATTGATGATCAGTCTGAGAGAGAGAACAGGTTCACTTATGGAAAGTGATTTTGTTGAGTTCCAGAGATTAGGAAGAGTTCCTTCATGACCTAAGTCATGCAGAACTGGTTTGGATGACCTGTTACAGAGCATCTGTCACCACATCATGGTGAGTGAATCTCTTGGTGATCTGTCAAGATTGCTTCGAGCTTAATAAATAAGTGAGTCATTTGAGATCTAGGCCAGGAATTCTTTTGCCTACGTGGCATAATCTCTTACGTCAGTGCCAACTGTTCTCGTGTGCATGCATTTAGGCTCAGTAGATTCATGCAGAGATGATCTAACCTGCACAAGAGCGGTAAGAAAAAAATATTTTCCTTCCATATATCAGCACGAGAAACTAAGATAGAAGAGTATTTTACTCATAAGCCAAGAGTTAATCTGGATGGCGACTAATGGAGTAAAACATTGAAACAAATGTGATACATGTTACCGTCAAGTCTGAAGATGTTCAAGACTTATGTTCATGAGAACAGGGAATGCTTTAAGCAGTCCCAGTCGATGAGTCTGTCTGAATCATTGGCAGATTGACTTCTATGCTTGGTTGTTTTAGTTTGTGCTTTACAACCCATTTAAGAGTGGATGCGTTGTTAACAGGCTGTGACTTCGTTGCAGCACAGGTTTTCTTCTTCTTTCTCCACCTTCTTCGATTTGTGGACAGATGTTGAGGCTTGTAGAAGTAGGAGTCTTCAAGGAAACCGTACTGATAGTAGGGCTGTTGAGCATAATGATAGTGATTCTGATAAACAGGTTGCTCATAAAATTTATGGTGAGTCATAGGATGGTTGAATTGATAGGATGGCTCGAAGTATTGTTGATGATTCCATGGTTTTTGATAGCTATAGTACTGCTGTTGCGGCCATTCCTCATAGTTGTTATGATAAGAATGTCGCTTCTTTTGAGGTTTGGGAGCTTGCTGTTTTCTGTTAATACCAGATCGACCCTTATTCGTGGCTTGTCGATCATTTTTCTATTGAGGGATAGTGGTTTTGATAGCAGGTTGACTTTTGGAGCTTGATGCCCTGTGCTCCTTGACCAAGATAGCCTGTTGCTGACGAACTGGGTTCTTCAGATTGACCCTTTTGTCTGGTAAGGTTTGTTGAGTAGAATTCACAACCTGATTGTCCTTGGATTGGACAAACTGTATTTTATCACAAACAGGTGGTCTCTGATCCTTCTATTGACTTGTAAACCCTAACCCAATTTTGATAGTGGGGTTTCTTTGAACTGTCTGGATTTCATCCAGCTTTTCTGTTCCCCGATTCATTCTGTCAACTTTTTACTGAAGATCTGCTAACTTTTGAGATAGAGAAATGATTTCTCCGTCATTCTCAGGGAGTAGCTTCGTTAGATTTTCTTCTTTCAATGCAGCTTGATCAACCTGTCCTTTTAGAGTTGAGATCTCTTGTTCCTTAACAACATCATATGGTTCAAATTTCTCTTTTAAGGCCAGCTTGTATTTTTCATTCTCCTCTTCCAGTTCCTTTCTGACGATGACTAGCTCTTTGAACGTGGTTGAGAGCTTCTCGTAGTCATTCCTCTATTTAATTAATTCATTATGAGTATTGTATGAACCTGGTGCTGTATTCAGGGAGCTTTCTCCAAGTCATCATTTTCATCAACTTCATCGGCAAAAAGTGTTTGCTCAATTAAGTTGACTACATTCACTTCCGAGATAGCATCTGCAATTAAATTTTTGTACTCGCGAAGTGATGACGCAATCATGATGAAATGAGAGAAGAAAATTTTGAAAGAAAAGAATTTCTTGGATCAGATTCAATTTGACCAAAAAAAAAGTTTTGAAAACTTTCAGTATGCAGAGGCGATGGTCAAAAGAACCACCGCTCTGATACCAGTTGTTGGTCCCAGAAAGAGTGTTTTGGTGTATAGGGGGGGAATACACCAAAATGCCAATGTTTTGATTTTAAGACAAATAGACTAACAGTTTGACTAGATAAGTCAACTCTTGTCAGGGAGAGACGACCTGTTAAGTTGGAACAGGTTCACTGAAGAACAGGTTCACAGATGAGTCAACAGGTTGACTATGCAGTGCGGAAGTTGGTGAGTGGGTTTGACAACTCTTAGAAAATATTTTCTTTGAAACAACAAGTTATAAGTTTGTATGAAGAATTGAATGCTGAATATCCAGGTCAGAGAGTAAGTAATAAATCAACTGCAAAAGATAAACGAGAGAGATCAACACAGTCGATTTTAGCATGGTTCGGGATAACATTCCCTATGTCCACGTCAGCTACCGTCGTAGCTGAAATTCCTTACTTCTCTTATTATTTAGACTGATAGAGAATCAGCTTCAGATTTCGTCTAACCTCGACAAAATCTAAATAAGAGTTTTGGGTCATGACCCTTACAAACTTCTCTAAAAGAGATTACAAACTTGCGACAAACACGACCTCTAAACTGCTAAGTTAATCCAAACATAACAACAAAGAGATCTAACAACCTTTCTAACACTTTCAGACTTTACAGACTTTGGGTGTAGAAAATACAAGGTGTTCTTAAGCAGCAGTGAATGCTTAAGTACAAGGATTCCAGAATCAGAAATCTGATGGACTTAACAATTGGGAAGTCATCTTGTTTTGAGCGTTAAGTGGAGCTTTGAGTTTCAGAGATTTCTGTAGAGATTTGGCTTGTATATTGAATTTCCCGTGCTTGATTCTGGAGAGGCTTGAAGTATTTATAGGAGTAGATTTGAAATCTAGCCGTTGGAAATTGTCAGTGATGGCAGAGAGGCCGTACTGCTGACTCACTTCTAGCCGTTGGGAGATTTCATCCTAGCTGGCAAACAGGTACCAGAGGACAGGTTGTCCAGACTCGTGAAAGCAAATCTGCTTGACCTTTAATTTGTAGAACTCCAGCGATCTTGAACTCTTCAGAGCAGGTCAGCTGAACTTCTGCTACAGGTTGACTAAGAAAGAATGAGAACATGTTGAAGGATATAGATCAGATCGTCAAACACGATTTGTTCTTTACAAAGGTTCAACCTGTAACAGAACTAGGGAGTCGACCTGTGCAACAGGGCAGGTCACTCTTGACAACCTAAGTAAGTATGAAATAAAACTTAGTGTGGTTTCGGAAAACATCATCAAAATCAAACTGCATAGGTTCCCAACAAAAACGTTATAGTAGTAGACACAAAATCAATTTCAATGTGGCCCGTTGGTCAATAAGTTTTTGAAATTTCAATTTGAGTCGATCATGCTAAATTATTTTTGAGTTCAAATATTTTGGCTTTGATTTTTAGGTGGCCCGTTGGCCAATAATTTTTTGAAATATTTTTAGTATATATCGATTTATACAGTAGTTAGTTTTTTGTGACAAAAAATAAATAAATTAAAGATACTTGACGATATATTAACACAAAATGAGCTTCGTTTCAAAAAAAATTGGTTAATCAGGCAAACTCTTCAGGCTATTTTCGAGTTGTTGCGTTCAAATATTTTTGTCCCTAGTACAACTTCAATTTTGAGGTGGTCCGTTGGCCATGAAATTTTTAAAATTCTTATAAGATGTATCGTTAACTACGTTTGTTAAATTTCTTTCTTTAAATAAAAAATTACTAATATACAAGATACAAAATTAATTTTGAGGTGGCTCCATTATGTAAGTATTTTACAGCGGTAATGCATGTGTTTCTATTTCATCATGCATTATTTGGATAGTCATATTACATATATGCATAAAAAATGAAAAATCATGTTTTAGAGTTATTATATAAGATGCATTATTATTGTAAACAAAATGCATTATCATTTTAAATTTATACTAACATTTTTTTATATTATTTTATTAGATGCATCATATACTAGATACAATGCATAACAAATAGTAATAAATGCAATAATTTTTTACTAGGATTCCTGATAAGCGTTTAATTTTCACAGCCTAGGATTTAGTTTTTCCAAATAGGGTTTAGGATTTAGGGTTTAGTGTTTAGGATGTAAAATTAATAATATAATTAAAAAAAATTAACTACGGGTTAGAGATTATATTTCCGATTACGAATTATTCTTCCCAATTAGGTTTAGGGGTACAGATATACAATAAGGGTTTTGTTGGGGTTGATATACTGAAAAACATACTTTATGCTTATATTATTAACAATTTCTTCCTGTTTTGGAAATAAATATTTTGTCATATGATTTGCATATTAATTCGTGTTATGGTTATGCAAATAATTGTCCGGTACTATATATTATAGATAATATGGTGTGGGTGGTCACACGGAAGATCATATTATCACATTCTTATATAGTTAAAGTGTGTTCGCAACCTAAAAGTAATCTTGGACACATTACTTGTCAAGGTTGTAGTATAATACTTGATATTAGTTGGTCTTGGCTATTAGCTTATACTGGTGCATACATAGTTGCATTGAACAGGATCACGGTGAGATAAATCATTTTATACTGACTTAAATAAAGGACCAGATCTCGGACGATTATTATTTCTTAATTCTAGTTGTCATAATATTCAATTATATATTTATAATTATTATTACTTTGATTTATCATGAGTGAGAGTTATCACAACTCAAATATTCTATGTATCTTGGGTAATAATATTATAAATATGATAATTAATATTATAGCTAGAAATCGTGTCTCGGTGCGCCGAGTTGATGATGTCCCCTTGAGGCGTTCTAAGGATTATTATATCAAACCCTGTAGGTGGATTAAGTTCTGATATAATAATGAGATCGAATGGGTACTACTCTCAGTTTAGAGATTAATTAATTAAAGCAGTCAGTAACTTAAATTAATTAATGGACATACGATATCTTAAATACGGGAAATAATGTAATTCAAAAAGGAGCCCGGAATGTAATAATTTGGGATTGGACGGCAGTGCAATATTATTTTACTATAGTGGAATGACTATAATATTAATATAATTAAATAGAGTATTTGGGGGGGCAGAGAATACTTGGATTATTTAATTATATTGGGAGGCTCAGTCCAAATCCTTGTTAAGATCCCTGGAGTAGCCCAATAGAGCATAGCCTGGGCCATTAACCAAATTCTAACTTCTCCATCACTCCACTTCTTATTTATAAATAAGGGATAAATGGAGAAAGGAAGGGTGTGATTTTCAGATTCATAAATCTGAGAGAGGGGGCGCCGGTTTCTAGGGTAGGCAGAGAAGATAGATTTTTGCCCACTCAAAATTCTTCTCGTTGCTAGGGAATACTCTAGAAGATCTCAAGGTCTACATTCAAGAGCTAGATCTCGTGTGCAGAGATCTAGTGCGTGGAAGATATTTTGCCTCTACTCAAATTCCACCGGATTTACGCAAACAGGTATACGATCTTAGATCGGTTTCCATTATCAAGATTTATAATCGTATGATAATAATTATTGAAAATAATTAAATCTACATCCGAGGGATCCCGGATCCAACAGGTTTAGGGTTTAGATTTCCCAGGGAAGATTTAGTTTCTACAATCGGGTTTATTTTTTTATCGTTTACGCTTTATTTTCTCCAACTAGGGGATATGCATATTTTGAATAAATAATTATGCAATAACTTATGGAGTACTAAAATATGTAACAACTCGGTTTTGCAGAGATCCAATTGTCATGGTAATATGAATGTTTTTTGTTTTAATTTTGTATTAAAATCAGCTTGTTTATGGCTGCGTTTGTAAACACACAAGGGTTGATCGTGTTAGATTAGATTTATCTTTGATTTTTATACATTCGATGTAAATTTTTGGATCTATGTAATTCGATCGAGCCACCATGAATGGAGGACGAAGCAACCGTCCATGGCGGTAGCAGACGAAGGAGAGACGGACGTCCTCATCAGACATCGAGGGGAATGCGGCGGCACTGTGGCGGTGGGAGCAACGCGATCAGGGTTTCGACCCAAATCATGGCTGCTGCAATTCACCGGCACCACAGCAGCCTGCATCGCCCTCCCTCGACGATGAAGACAGACCGGAGATGCAGCGGGAGCAGTGGGAGCAGCGGATGGCGGTTGTTCGGCCGTTGTTCATGTCGGCGGTGACAGCTAGGATTTTTCTGAAACCTAAGTGGACTGCAGCGGCGCCGGATGACCAATGCACGCTTGACGGCATCCTCATAGATGTCGAACGAACTATTGTTCGTCGGGAAAGGGGGTAGGGGAGGCGCGGGAGACAGCGGTGATGGCGGCTGTAATTGCTGCTGTAATTTGCAGCGGTGGAGGTAGCAGTTGGATCCGCCATCGCGTTTTCGGGCATGCTCCCGGCGGCGACAGCATGGGAGTACTCCGGCGATGTCTCTCCGACCTTGGGTGAAGAGCAGCAACGGTTGTGGTGGCTGAAGGAGACGGCGGGGGCTGTAGTTCAGCGGCTAGGGTTTTCGGCGAAAGTTAGGGTTTCAAAACCCTAACGGGCAGAGCCCTTTGGCCCGATTTTCAGCCTTTTTACTTCGGCCCAACAACGCACCTCATTTTTTCAAGCTCTTTCGAAGAAACTAAAGGCCATGATAATTGGATAATTATTTTTAATTAATTATCTTGTGCTTGTTTATTTGATGTGGTGGATAGCATATTGTTTAATAATTTGCGATTTTTAATTATATGCTATGCTTGAAAAATAAAATAAAACCTTGGTTTAAAATTACTAAGTGGTTTTATATTAATTTTAATTTTTGATTAATTTTATATTTTTCGAAAATTTTGATTAATCTAGCCTCCATAATTGGTTTTAAAATGAATTAATTAGCATTTGCTCACTGATCCGAGCGTATCCCTACAGAGATGCTAATTATAGATTTTATTGGTTTAAACTTCATATGATAATATTGAAAAATTATTTTATATCGATATCACCTCCCTACGATAGGGTTATTCTTATAAAATATGATTTTTCGGAATATTAAATTATGGTATTCACTTAGATATAAATTAATTGATTATTTCCCGATGGAAAGGTAATTAATTAATTTACATGGCTAGGAGTGACCGACTGTTAATTTCATCAATCATAAGGCGAAAGGTTGATTGGATAATGAAATTAAAGGCGTAAAAACCTATTTAAAGAGATTATATGTAAATGTCCACCTAGAGGCGACCACGGTTCTGGTTCTAGTTCGAACCGGAATCAGAACCGGCGGTTACGGTTCCCCCAAAGAGGAACCGGAACCGAACCGTCCCCCTATGGTTCCGGTTCCTAACTGCCGGTTCCGGTTCCGGTTCAGTTCCGGTTCGAACCGGATGGAACCGGCCCCCTTTTTTCTCTTTGTTTATTTCTTCCCTATATGCATACTTCATTTATATTTGTTTCGAGTTTAATTGTAAGAGCATTATAATCGAAAATTGTTGGTCCCAGAAAGAGTAATTTGGTGTATGAGGGGGGAATACACCAATTACCAATAATTTTGACTTTCAAAACAGATCTATGACCAGATTGACTTGTCGGGTCAACTAGTTCCAGATTAGGGCGATCTGTAAAGCAAAGACAGGTTCACTGTTGAGCTTATAGATCGTATGTGGAGTGCGGAAGTTGGTGAGTGAGTTTGGCTACTCTTTAAAACTCTTTTCTTTTAATACAGAACACAAGTTTGTATGCAGAGAGTTTGAAAACTATGAGTGCAGGTTAGTAAATAAGAAGTAAGCTCAATTGTAGATAAAGTAGAGAGAGAGATTGAGACAGTCAATTTTAGTGTGGTTCGGGTAAACTTCCCTACGTCCATGTCAGCTACCGTCGTAGCTAAAATTCCTTACTTCTCTTCTTCTTTATACTAACTGAGAATCAATTTCAATCTCCATCAAATCTTGACAAAAACCAAACACGATTTTTGGGTCACAAACTTCTCTTAATTCAGAGATTACAAACCTTTAACAATCAGACATCTAAACTGCTAAGTTAATCCAAACCTAACAACTGAGAGATCTAACAATCTTTCTAACTCTTCAGACTTTACAGACTTTTAAGTGAATAAATAAAGATGTTTTTAAGCAGCAATGAATACTTAAGAACAAAGGATTCCAGAATCAGAAATCTTAAGAGCTTAACACTTGGGAAATCATCTTGTTTCGAGTGCTAAGTTGAACTTTGATCGATAGAGATTTCTGCAGAGTTTTGGCTTTGATATTGAATTTCCCGTAAGAATTCTGGAATGAGGCTTGAAGTATTTATAGGCTTCGAATTTGAATTCTAGCCATTGAAAAAAGTCAGTGTGGCAGAGAGGCCGTACTGTTGACTCGCTTCTAGCCATTGGGAGATTTCATCCTAGCTGGCAACAGGTGCCAGAGAACAAGTCGTCTGGATTCATGTAGGTGAATCTGCTTGACCTTCGATCTGTAGAGCTCCAGCGATCTTGAAGTCTTCAAGGCAGGGCAGTTGGACTCCTTGGACAGGTTGACTATGGAACAACAGGTTAGGTCGATCTCTATAGGTCAGATCGTTGAACACGATCTTACCTTTACAGGGTGATCAACCTGTTACAGACAGATAGTATAGTTGACCTGTATGAGATAGGGCAGGTTGTTCCAACTAACCTAAATTCTAAAAAGAGTAAAATAAACTAAGTGTGGTTTTGAGAAACATCATCAAAATCAAACTGCAGGGGTTCCCAATAAAAATTGTAAAAGAAATTGGAAATATAACAAATCAGACAATTATTAAAAAAAAATTATTTATTTCACCAAAACCTTTGAAGATCACATTTTGATTTCGAAGGTCGAGCCTCGTTAAAATCTCAATGAGGAAAAAGAGTACTTGTCTAAGATTTGACATGGCAGAATTACATGTTATCGAAATCAAAATCGTCAGTTTCTGCTTGAGAGGTGTCGGTGTCAGTTCCCGCGTCGGTGGTGCTTAGTGGATCATCTTGAAAGACCTCCTCTCATTTGTTCTCTTGCTCTCGCATCTCGGCTAAGGCGTAGTTTTTAAGCAATACTTGTGTCTCGAGATTCTTTGGAGCCATTGTCGAATGTCTTTCGTCGAGTGTGTATCCTCCGCTGCTAAATGCTTGCTCGACCGACACCATTGAGGTAGGAACGGCAAAGACTTCTCGAGCCATAATGGAGAGGATTGGATATTGTGCTGATTTTTTTGACCACCAATTCAATAATCGTACTCTTTGGAACCTGCACTTGTTAGCTCCGCAGTTTTGGGTAGGGATGTAAACGGGGCGGGGCAGGGGTCGGGTATGGCATTCCCAACCCCATACCCGCCGGGGTCGGGTACCCGACAGGATACCCATCGGGTAGCCATTAAATTTATTTTTTAATTAAAAAAAATGATTTTTATTAAAAAAATTAATAAAAAACTAAAATTACAATAAAAATAAATAAAAGGATGGTAAGTTATTTAATATATTTATCAAAAAATAATAATTACATACAAAAATTAGTAAAAATTTAAACATAATTTAATATATATATATATATATTGAGTTTATTTAACGGGGCGGGTTTCGGGGCTGTCGGGGCGGGGATATATAAACCTGTCCCCGCCCCATTAGGGGCGGGTCCCCACGGGTACCCGAACCCACGTGGAAAATTGTCATCCCTAGTTTTGGGTTCATTTAAATACATAGAAAGTTCATCACCTTGTGAGTACGAACCTGAGCCGATGTTTTTGAAGAAACTTTGGAGTTGTCGAGCTCATTGACTGTCACCACTAATTCCTAAATCAAAAGGGGGCATCAGTCTACTACTATGGGCAGAAGAAGCAGAACTCCCAACACTCCCATACTTCTGTACGAAGTCATTATATAGGTACCTAAGAGATTGATTTAGGTTCGTTTTAACAAGATCAAGGGTACGCAAATCTAACTCTTCCCTACCCGGTGCGTTTGCGAAGATCATATCACCTAAGGCGTTGTAGTAGAATTCTAGGAGTGTGATGACGCCATCAAGCTTAAGACTAGGGTTCAAGATGGCTGCTACTAAGAAGACGTCGGATATGACAACGAAGTACTTTAACCATTTCAATATCATCTTAGAAACGGTAGCATTGAGATCAGTAATATGGCTGAGTTGTTCAAACTTAACTGCTATAATGGCGAAATGATATAGTACACGAGGAGAAGTAGGATAATAAACACCGGAAAGATCCTTAGTGGCATTATGAAAATCTTCTAACAATGAAGTCACTTTCTCACAATCCCCCCAATAAGCCTCTAAAAGTATGTGATTTGAAACCTTAGCTTGAAAAAAAAACACACAAGTCTTCCTTATACTTTCCGGTGTCCCTAAGCATGTCATAGGTTGAGTTCCATCTAGTGCAAACATCTACGTTGAAGCTCTTACTATGACCTCTCCTAGATTTAATGAACTTCACCCAGTCCCTATGGAGTTTGGTTTTATCTCTAAGCATTTGAACAGCTTTCCTAATGGGCTCTATAGACTTCTCAAGTAGTTTAAGACCATCTTGAACACAAAGATTAAAGAGCTTGAGAGCTTGAGAGATTGAGAGATTGATGATAGAGATGAGAGATTGAGAGTTGAAGGTGTGAAGAAATGGTTTGATATAGGGGGTATTTATAGGTGTAGCTTGTGGGAGTGTTGGGGGGAAAATTTTAAAATTTGAATGAATTAATAAAAAAATAATAATAAATAAAAAAAATGAATTGAAGCATGGGCGCCTGTTGCTGCAGCTCTGCAGGCTGCTCCACCTCCACTTTATTGCAGACGCGCCGGTTCCACTTTTTTTTTCTCCCAATAGATAATATTAATACATAATTAAAAAAATATATTTCATATGATATGGAATTATGGATTGATAATTAAATATGCAAAGTTCATACAAATTTAACATGTTATCATTATTAATTAGAATGAAAAATTTCAAAATTGACACTTCATCTTATCTTCTTCATGAATTGGATAATTTATTATCTTTGTGTAAATCACTAAATTGTATATTTTGTCATCTTCAATTCATCATCATCATGTGACATTGTTAATTGAATATTTTGTCATTTATATGATTTGGTTTTTTATTTAAATATTTGAATTTAAAGTTTGAACATTATCACAAGATTCACAACTCACAAGTGCACAACATCCAACATCACTAGGCTACTATATTTTAACTTTGAATGAATAAACATGACATATGTCTGTAGTTTTATTCATTTGTACTTTTTTCAATTTGAATTATAACTTAACAATGAAAAATCTCTTTCATTTTACAAATTATACTTTATAATTTGTACATTAAGAATTCATTAAAATGTATGTATACTAATAAAATGTTAGATCTAATAATTAGTATGATATTTATACACAACATACAAATAAAATATAGAAATAGACAAAAACAAAAAAACAAAAAAAAATTGCCGGTTTTCCGGTTTTTTAACCGGAACCGCCGGTTCCCGGTTCCTCGAGAATGGAACCGGAACCGCACCGCTGGTTCCAACGGTTCTGAATCCGGTTCTGAACCGCCGGTTCCGGTTCCGGTTCAAAAACCGCCGGTTCCGGTTCGGTTCCCGGTTCGGTTCCCCAATTTCGGTTTTTTTGGCCGGCTCTACGTCCACCCTACGTGGCTTGCATATAAAATCTTAAGAAGTCGGGGGTCGCATTTTTTATTGATTTAAGATTTTACAACATAATAATGCTTCAAAGTATATGACATTAACTTTGTGTTATTTATTTCCAGCTACATTATGTCTTTCAATCCCCTTGCTTCAATTCTCAAAGAAAACAAACTCGAAGGTTCCAATTACCTTGATTGGAAACGAAACTTGGATATTGTTCTTACTGCTAACGGACACAAATTTGTCCTTACTGAGGAATGCCCCCCCTGAGCCGGCTGCAGGAGCCACGGCTGCACAGCGTGAGGTTTATACCAACTGGAAAAAGGCAGATGAGATGGCGAAATGTTACATACTGGCATCAGTATCGACCATTTTGCAGCATCAGCATCAGAATGTCAAACAACAGCTAGTATGATCCTAAGCCTCACTGAGATGATTGGCCATCACGGCTGTCAGGCGCGTCAAAAGGCTATGAAGTCGATTTTGACGCTGAAAATGTCTGAAGGGGAATCCGTGAAGGAACATGTTCTTAAGATGATTGGTCATCTTAATGAACTGGAGGTTCTAGGTGCTGAAATCGATGCGGAATTGCAGGTCAATATCATCATAGAATCCCTTCCTAATTCGTTCAACCAGTTTCGGCTGAACAACAACATGAATCTGAAGGATTACACATTGGCCCAACTGTTGAATGAGCTGGTGCAAGCTGAGACAGTGATTAAGTCTGAACCTCAGGCTCATAACACTACGGCTTATACTTCTGCTAAGCCTAAGGACGGATTTAGGAAGAAGAAGAAGAAGAAGAATGGTAGACAGAATCAAGGGGCTGGAACTCAGAAGGGCAAAGGACCTCAAGGTGGGATAAAGAAGCCTAAAGGGAGGTGTTTCCGTTGTGGGCAGAAAGGGCACTACAAGGCGTCTTGTCCTCAAATGAGGGCGAGTAGTGGTACAAGGTACATCATGTGCACTAGTAGTCGAAACTTGTTTAGCGGCTAGTTCTACAAACTCTTGGGTTGTAGATACTGGAGCCACTGATCATGTGTGTTTTGACTTGTAGGGGTTCACCCAAACCCGATGGGTTAGTGTATGCGAGATTACCGTCGCCATGGGGAACGCTGGAAAAGTGGCGGTTTCTGCAGTGGGAGTTGTCAGTTTACCATTTTTTGATAAAACTTTGGTTTTAAGAGATGTTTTGTTAGTACCTAATTTTCGGAGGAACTTGATTTCAGTTTCCAAATTGTATTTGGATGGATATTCTATTTCTTTCGGTTTTCATAATGTTACTATTTATCGTAATGGTGATGTTATTTGTTCTGGTACTATGTCTAACAATCTCTATACCATAAACTGTACACAAGCTGCAATTAATAGCACATCATCATGTTCTAAAAAACGTAAGGTTTCTTCGAGTGTGAATCAAACACATCTCTGGCATCTGAGGCTTGGTCACATCCACCTTAAGCGGATTCGAAGGTTGGTGAAAGATGGTCCTTTGGAGGAACTCCAAGTGGAACCATTTCCAACTTGCGAATCTTGCTTGGAAGGTAAGATGGTTAAAAGAAATTTTAAATCTAAAGGAAACAGATCAGAGAAAGTGTTGGATTTGATTCACATACACGTATGTGGTCCAATGTCGATTCAAGCTAGAGGTGGTATTGAGTACTTCATCACTTTTATTGATGATTACTCAAGGTTCGGATATGTTTATCTGATGAAACGGAAGTCTGAATCCTTTGAGAAATTCAAAGAATTTAAGGCAGAAGTTGAGAATCGTCATGAGAGAACTATCAAGTCCCTTCGATCTGATCGAGGAGGGAAATACCTCAGCGATGAATTTTTGGAATACATGTCAAAAGCCAGGATTACATCCCAGCTTACTACGCCGGGAATGCCACAACAAAATGGCATGGCGGAACGAAGAAATCGAACACTCATAGAAATGGTTCGATCAATGATGAGCTATTCTGAATTACCTATTTCATTTTGGGGTTATGCGTTGGAAAGGGCAGCGTATGTTCTAAATTTGGTTCCATCCAAATCAGTACCTAAGACCCCTTGGGAATTGTGGACTGGGCATAAGCCTAGTTTGGAACATATTCGGATCTGGGGGTGTCCAGTACATGTGCTGAACAAGGATGCTGATAAATTAGAATCGCGAACTAAACTACGGTTTTCCGTGGAATACCCTAAAGGTACGAGAGGTGGATTATTTTATAGTCTTAGGGACCAAAAGATCATCAGTTAGTACTAATGCACGATTTTTGGAAGAGGACTATATGATTAATCATAAACCCATGAGTGAAGTCATTTTAGAGGAAATGAGGGACACTGGGACGTCTGAACCACCCGCATTAGATGCGACACCAAAAACTGCACCACGTGTTGACACCAACACTAACTCTCAAGTGGCGCCTCGTCGCAGTGGGAGAGTCATCATCCAACCTGAAAGATGGTTGTGTTATGGGAATCTTCGGATATTATAACTGGGGAGATGACTTGGATCCATGGACATTCAAAGAGGCAGTCCAAGACAAAGATGCTCAGTTTTGGCAAGATGCTATGGATTCGGAAATCCAATCCATGCATGAGAACGATGTGTACAATATTGTAGAGGCTCCCCAAGGTGTAAAGCTGGTTGGGTGTAAATGGGTCTACAAACGTAATAGAGGACCTGATGGAAAGATTGAGACCTTCAAAGCAAGACTGGTGGCAAAAGGTTTCACCTAAAGAGAAGGAATCAATTACGATGAAACCTTCTCGCATGTTGTCATGCTTAAGTCGATCCGGATTCTCTTAGCCATTGTGGCACACATGGATTTGGAGATTTGGCAAATGGATGTCAAGACTGCTTTTCTAAACGGCAATCTTGAGAAACCCATTTACATGTGCCAACCAAAAGGGATATTGCCAAAGGAAAAGAGAATCTTGTGTGCAAGCTTAAGCGATCCATTTATGGTCTTAAGCAAGCATCTCAGTCTTGGAACACACGGTTTGATGAGGTTATCCAATCATATGGATTCATCCAGTGTGACTATGAGAGTTGTGTGTATAAGAAGTGCAACGGAAATGTCTTGGTGTTTCTAATGTTGTATGTAGATAACATACTCCTGATTGGCAACAACATGGAGTCGTTATCGGACATACGGATGTGGTTGTCCAAGCAATTCAAAATGAAGGACTTGGGAGAGGCTGGGCACATTCTTGGGATCAAGATCTTTAGAGATCGTAAGAAGAGAATGTTGTTCTTATCTCAAGCTGCCTACATTGATGTTGTTGTAAAGTGGTTTAACATGGAGAACTCCAAGAAAGGTTTTTTACCTTTCAGGCAAGGAGTTCAACTATCTAAGGAAATGTGTCCTAAGACACAAAAGGAGATAGATGACATGAAGGCAGTTCCTTATGCATCTGCAGTAGGAAGTCTCATGTATGACATGCTTTGCACTAGGCCCGATATCTGTTATGCTGTGGGCATGGTTTCCAGATATCAGTCTAACCCTGGTATAGGACACTGGACTACTGTGAAGAATATAATCAAGTACCTGAAAAGGACTAGGGATATATGTTGATCTTCCAGTCTGACAGTCTAATTCCTTTGGGTTATACGGATTCTAATTTCCAATCAGATAGGGATGAGAGGAAGTCTACCTCTGGGTATATGTTTACGTTGGGAAGTGGAGCCATACATTGGAGGAGCATAAAGCATAAATGCATTGCGGATTCCACCATGGAGGTTGAGTACGTCGTAGCCGCGGAAGCGGCCAAGGACACTGTATGGTTCCGGAACTTCATGATGGATCTGGATGTGGTTCCGAATTTGCCTTAGGCGGTCACAATTTATTGTGACAATTCTGGTGCAGCAGCAAATTTGAAAGAACCGAGATCTCATCAGGCCAGCAAACACATTGACCGGAAGTACCATATCATACATGATTACGTAAAGAGAGGAGAGGTAGTTGTGTCAAAGATTGCATCTGAGGATAACCTTGTTGATCCATTCACAAAGGTACTACCTACGAAGGTATTCGTGAGGCATGTGAAGAGCTTGGGAGTTAGATGTATGACAGCATCTTTGAGTGTAAGTGAGAGAAATTGTTAATGTAGTAGTATACTTGAAAGCATGCTTTTGAGTATAAGTGGGAGATTGTTGGGGTTGATATACTGAAAAGCATACTTTATGCTTGTATTATTAACAATTTTTTCCTATTTTGGAAATAAATATTTTGTCATATGATTTGCATATTAATTCGTATTATGGTTATGCAAATAACTGTCCGGTACTATATATTATAGATAATATGGTGTGGGTGGTCACACAGAAGATCATATTATCACATTCTTATATAGTTAAAGGGTATTCGCAACCTAAAAGTAATCTTGGACACATTACTTGTCAAGGTTGTAGTATAATGCTTGATATTAACTAGTCTTGGCTATTAGCTTATACTGGTGCATACGTAGTTATATTGAACAGGATCGCGGTGAGATAAATCCTTTTATACTGACTTAAATAAAGGACCAGATCTCGGACAATTATTATTTCTTAATTCTAGTTGTCATAATATTCAATTATATATTTATAATTATTATTACTTTGATTTATCATGAGTGAGAGTTATCGCAACTCAAATATTCTCCGTATCGTGGGTAATAATATTATAAATATGATAATTAATATTATAGCTAGAAATCATGTCTCGGTACGCCGAGTTGATGATGTCCCCTTGAGGCGTTCTAAGAATTATTATATCAAACCCTGCAGGTGGATTAAGTTCCGATATAATAATGAGGTTGAACGGGTGCTACTCTCGGATTAGAGATTAATTAATTAAAGCAGTCAGTAGCTTAAATTAATTAATGGACATGCGATATCTTAAACATGGAAATAATGTAATTCAAAAAGGAACCTGAAATGTAATAATTTGGGATTGGACGGCAGTGCAATCTTATTTTACTATAGTGGAATGCCTATAATATTAATATAATTAAATAGAGTATTTGGGGGGGCAGAGAATACTTGGATTATTTAATTATATTGGGAGGCTCAGTCCAAATCCTCCTTAAGATCCCTGGAGTAGCTCAATAGAGCATAGTCCTGGCCCATTAACCAAACTATAACTTCTCCACCACTCCACTTCTTATTTATAAATAAGGGATAAATGGAGAAAGGAAGGGTGTGTTCAGATTCATAAATCTGAGAGAGGGGGCGCTAGTTTCTAGGGTAGGCAGAGAAGATAGATTTTTGCCCACTCAAAATTCTTCTCGTTGCTAGGGAATACTCTAGAAGATCTCAAGGTCTACATTCAAGAGCTAGATCTCGTTTGCAGAGATCTAGTGCGTGGAAGATCTTTTGCCGCTACTCAAACTCCACCGGATTTACGCAAATACGTATACGATCTTAGATCGGTTTCCATTTTCAAGATCTATAATCGTATGATAATAATTATTGAAAATAATTAAATCTACATGCGAGGGATCCAGGATCCAACAGGTTTAGGGTTTAGATTTCCTAGGGAAGATTTAGTTTCTACAATCAGGGTTTATTTTTTTATCATCTACGCTTTATTTTCTCCAACTAGGGGTTATGCATATTTTGAATAAATAATTATGCAATAACTTATGGAGTACTAAAATATGTAACAACTTAAACTGAAATATGCGTTAAAATGACAATAAATGCAATAATTTTTTTTCAACTGAGGGTTTGGTTTCTTCGACTACTATTTAGATTACCGACAAGGGTTTAGTTTCATAGCCTAGGGTTTAGTTTTTCTAAATAGGGTTTAGGGTTTAATATTAATCTAATTAAAATTCTAACCTATAGTAAAAACAATTAATTATGTATTAATTTCAAACTCTAAACACTAAACACCAAACCCTAAACCCTAAACACTAAATTCTATTTGGAAAAACTAAACCCTAGGTTGTGAAAAGTAAACATTTGTCGGGAATCTAAATAGTAACTGACAAAACAAAACTCTTAGTAAAAAAAATTATTACATTTATTGTCCTTTTTTATGCATATTTCAATTTAAGTTGTTGCATATTTTAGTATAAGTTATTGTAAAATTATTTATTCTAAATATGCATAACCCCTAGTTGGAAAAAATAAAGCGTAGATGATAAAAAAAAAATAATAAACCTGATTGTAGAAAACTAAACCCTACGCGGGAAATCTAAACCCTATACCCTAATTGCATATCTTAACCCTTCAGGAAAAGTAATTCCTAAAAATTAATTATATTATTAATATTAAACCCTAAACCCTAAACACTAAACCCTAAACCCTATTTGGAAAAAACTAAACCCTAGGTTGTGAACCCTTGTCGAAAATCTAAATACTAGCAGAAAAAATAAAAAAATAAAAAAATCAAACCCTTGGTAAGAAAAAACTTATACTAAAATATGCAACAACTTAAACTGAAATATGCATAACAAATAGCGATAAATGCGGATAATTTTTTTTACTGAGGGTTTGGTCTTTTCGGCTACTGTTTAGATTCCCGACTAGAATTTACTTTTCACAGTTTATGGTTTAGTTTTCCCATGTAGGGTTAGGTTAGTGTTTAGCGTTTAAAATTAGTATGATAAGTAAAAATTTACTACGGGTTAGACATTAAATTTTCGACTTGAAGTATTTTATCTACTAATCAAGTTTTACTAAAATGCGTACCCAAAATAAAGTAGTCATAATAAGTGGAACGGGTGGAGTACAAATATTGCAAAAAAATGCATAATCAAACACCATATTATATGTGCAACACCGATCGAGACAAATGTATATATATAACCAAAATATATGTAACGCTAATTTTAAAAAAATATAGAACCAACATACCATATATGCAAAGTTTTTTTTTTTTTTTGAAGGAAATTCATATATACAAAGTTAAAAATAGAAAAATGCATAATTTCTACAACATACTTTATTATAATGCATAATGAAATAGAAATATATGCATTACGATATTATGTAATGCATAATAAAATATTACATAATATGCAGAAGATGATATAAGGAAAAAAAATTAGCAACACTAAAGTATATAATAAAAAATGCATAATAATATATAAAAAATGCATAGCAACATAAATAAATGTTGCATTTTCTTTAATTATTTCTAAGATATGCTTATATAAAATGCATTATTATATATGATTAAAAGATACATAATTTTCAAATAAATGCATGATGGACCAAAAAATTATGCATACCATTTCTAATACATGCATAATAAATGAACCATATACTCCCTCCATTTTTTTAAGTGTCTCGGTCAACAAATCGTAAATAATAAGGAAATGTATAAATTTACATTTTAACATCATTTATTATTCTCTTTTTCTGCACACCACCTTATATATAACATTAATATAGGGATAAAATTAGAAAAATATAGCTATTATGTCATCAAATTCACACTTAAAAAACGGAGGGAGTATGCAAAAACAATAGTAGAATAAATGAAGAATCCTTAGGCCACCCACGATGATGCACCCAAAAAAGTGGGATCTCTCCCACTTTCCAGGTGGAGAGATCCCACTCCCGGAGAGATCCCCAATGCACGGGATCTCTCTAGGATCTCTCTAATTTTTTTATTATTTTTTTGTTTCTTTTGTTTTAAAATAATTTTTTTTTCAATTAATCTTTCAATTTTTTAAACTTAAATATAAATAAAAAAAATTGAAATAATTTTTTTTTATTAAATTCAAATACTAGTAGACATTACAATATTAAAAAAAAAAAACTAGGCATTACTTGGAATTAAAAAACATCTAAAGATCAAGTGATTTCTTCAACATTGCCAACAATCTAAAATGTTCTCAATCATCAGGCGACATGTTGCTCGTATCCTTCTCCTTCAGCTTGACATACGTCTTGATTGCTTTAGTTTTTTTGTATGTCAATCTACTCTTTGCCCACTCCGAGAAATCCCGATTCGCTTCTACAGTGGTGTCGAGAAATCCCGATTCCGCTTAAAATAGCGAATTTAAAAAAATAATAATAATAATTACCATGCATGATGTCAACATGACGTCAGCATGGGGGGATCGCTCTCCATGCGCTTCTCCGCACCCTCCGCCTGCGATCTCCGCCTCCCCAACGCACGAGCGGGACCGATCCCGGATCGGCTACGGCGGCGCTCGGGTGCGCTCCAGCACGTTGGGGATGGCCTTAGGAAACTATTTGTATGGGGATTGTGAGAAAAAGGTAAACACTCACGGAAGGCAAAATATTATTATAAGAAGGATTTGTGAAAATCCCACAAATCAAGAGATGATAAACAAGAAGTTGTTGAGTGACTCTATTACCCTTGCTAGTATTAAAATTTTAATTAAAATGCATCTATTTTTGGGAGATTTATTAAGATTCATTTTAATCTTATCCATTCATTACATTCAAATCAACCGTACATAAAAAAAATTAGATTCTAGAGTAGAATTAGTTTCTACATGAATCAATCCTCTATATATATATATAGAGAGAGAGAGAGAGAGAGAGTTTTGATCAGCTGGCGTCTATTTTAAGCGATTTTGTGAGCGATATTTTTTTTTTCATTTCTTCTATTCTTTATTTGTTGACCGTTTGTTGTAATTTTTTTTTTCATCACTTTCCATTTGTTTCCCTTTCTCTTTCGGTGGATAATGATTCTGCCTTCCTTGTTAATTGAAATTTTCCTTTTGACTCTCATTTTCCAATGCAATTTAACTATGATTTTTTTCACAATCAAAGTTCTAGCTCTTTATTTTTATTTTGTTAATGTTTCTTCTACCTTGTTTTTGAATCTTTTCCAGGAAGGTGTGTTTTTTTTCTCATAATTATATATCCTCTCCAATCAGAGATTGATAAAGTTTATTGGAGATTATTATACCCTAACTGAAAATTATTAAACCCTAATTGGGAATTTTTAAACCCCAAGGGAAAGAATAAAATTTCCACTGAGTGACTATCCAAGAAAAAAAAAACCAATGATGAAGTAAGAGAAAGAAAAAAAAATTGCAGAAGATAAAAGAAACATAGACAATGGAGAAATAAATAATAGAAAGAAAAAGAAATGTCATAATAGGAAAAAAAAAAATTTAAAAACGTGATGATATCAATTACCAAATCCGACGTGGACTAGGCGCTCAACAAGGGCACTGAAATGAATCGCCCAGCAGATCAAATACTATATATATATATATATATATATATATATATATATATGTGATTGCACCAAAGAAACACTCTTTACTATTCCCAAGACATTGCACTTTATTATTTTATACTTCATATCTATTTAAAAACAGTAATGTCTCGAACGGAACGGAAGGAGTAGTACATAATAGGAGACTCATAAATCCTCCCAATATTTGATTGATTGATCTACTTTATCGGATCCGACGCATTGATAAAAATGAAATTTCATTAAACTAAAATCTCGATTATGATTACATCAGTTAATATCCCCAATACAAGATGGGAGATACTTGCATCAGCCCGGACTCACATTGTGGTCTATTTAATATTTTTATAAGGCGTTCTTATTTTAAATTATGGGCCAAGTGGATTAATTGGGCCATATAATTTATTTTGCTTTCAAAGCTTGGCTGCATAGTGCGGCCAGGCTGATACAAGTTTTTATCATACAAGATAGAGCAATATGTCACATCCCCAAAATCAATAATATTCCATTATTTCATAAATAAATAAAAACTCACTATTTCCATTTATTTATGTCAAAACTTACTAGTCACTATCAAATTAAACCTTTTGTTCAAGCCTTCAAGGCTCTGATACCAAATTATATAAAGGGAAAGTTACCCAACTATGCACATCCATCTACTAACATTTCCATGTTCCATGATGATCACATCAAAATAGCAACTATACATGATTATGAACACATTCCCATCAAAGGAGAAATATGTAGAGGTTAGTGGGACCATCATCGAGGTGCAACGGAAGGAATGGCACCGCTGATTAGGTCACTACCGGTGACGTTTTCAGAAGCATAGGAAGTTGTTACTAAAGAAGATGAAGAAGGTGAACTGAATACATTTTCTGGGTAACTGAATGTGGGCTCTATTATCTGGGTATCTTTCCCTGGCATCATAGTCCACACATTTTCGAGTTCTCTAACCACTTGAGCCATTGAAGGCCTCTCGTCTGGCTCGTCTCTGCAGCACTTGAGAGCAAGGTTTATGAACTTTTGGACACACTCGGAAGGATAAGATCCCATCCTTTCGTCGATGACGGAGAATATAATGCTAGAGTTATATGCAATGTTGACCTGAAGAAGATGAGTTCAGAGAAGTTACTATTTTCATCGTCTATGAACAAGACTTGAAACAGTATAAAGGGATGAGATTACATGTTGCGTACTGATAAATATATGCAATATATAAAAGTGGAATAATTGACAAAATTTACAAAAATGTTATTTTCCCTCCTCCAAAAGTAACAACTAATTGTCAAATGGTTTATGAGGATTATTTACTTCAAAAAGTTGTGAATTGTCCAATGGAATTGATAATAAATGTATTTCAATTCTATTTTTTATTGTAAAATTTTGTTGTGACAATACAAAATTTGGATACATTTTCACAAACAAAAGTAATTATTAATTGAACTTAGGTGAAATAATACTAAGTTAGACTTAAAGCTATTGATTAATAAATTTACTATAATCACTAATCATGACTTATTATATAATTTCTTGATGTATTATTTTTTTTCAAAGAAATGTATTAAATAAAGGAATATAGGAGTAATAAATTATTTAGACAATTATTACGAATCTAAATAAAATACCAAAAAATATTAATTTAAATATCTTAATTTCAATAGTAGTTTCACTATAATAGTCTATAGGGAGTTTATGTTTCTATCGCCAAAGTATTTAAAATTATATTTACTTATATTCTATTAAAATTATTTTAGGTTTCTAAAATAACAAAAATTAAATTTTTTGTGAAGATAACAATAACGTAATGTTAATTGTATTAGTTGCTCAATTATGATATAAGAGAAAAATGTATAGTTTCAATTTTTTTGTTTATTCTATTGCTCTCTTATACTCCCTCCATCCATATTTTTCGCATTAATTTTAATATTTTGTAATGATGGGTTTTAGAGTAGTTTTTTTTAATATTATTTTTTTTATAGAATACTATGAGTATAGTGGTACTCTATGAAGAAAATTATACTACAAAAATCCACCTTAAAATTCATAATTATAAAGTTCCAAAATCAACTAGAAATTCTTTTGTCTAAAAATCATGAACGGAGTGAGTAATTTATATCTTCCGTGCAACACATGGGCGCAACACTAGTAAATGAATTAAGCAAAATTCTTGCAAATGTAATCATAGTCTAGGAATGAGTGCAGCAAGAGGAGAATTATGTAAGTATGCTCAAAATATGAGAAGAGAACGCTGTTAAAGGAAATAATACCTCTCTGACAATGTTTTTCCCATGAAAAATAGGGCGCAATCCAGTTAGCAACTCCAAAAATACGACCCCAAGGCTATAAACGTCACTTTTGTCTGTTAGCTTATGAGTTAGGAAATACTCTGGATCAAGGTATCCCTGCAGTATGTGAAATCAATCTATTTATTTATGAAACTATCAGAATAAGCAATTTCTACATTCATACCCAGACCACAGAAAACGGATGCTGCTTTCATAATACTATCAGAGTAAGCATTTTTATTGAGTACTCACTGGGGTCCCCTTGACAACTGTAGATATATGACCAGGGGCTGAGCCTTCAAAATCTGGCACTGGAGCTAGCTTTGACAGTCCGAAATCAGCAACTTTGGCAGTATATCTAGAGTCCATCAATATGTTAGTTGATTTGATATCCCGATGAATTATTGGAGGATTGGCTTCAGTGTGAAGGTAAAGGATGCCTCTGGCTGCATCTAATGCTGTTTTTACTCTCATAGCAAAACTCAGTGGCGCTTTAAACTTGCCTGCAGTATCATGAAAATCATATAATTCCATGGTGCCTTATCATAATCTTAATTTACATGTCCATAATGGCTTCATCAACACATGAAAGAAAAACTTTCCGAGTTCAATCTTTCGCCCTTCCCTCGGAACACTTTATCACCTCTATAGAAAAAAGGACAACTAATAAATACTGAATGGCCACAATTAAGAAAGGCCCGGGGAAATTTCTATGATGGATAGACCCAAACATAGTTTAAGTCGAGATCATTGGTCCGTCTCAAGTAAAACCCATCAAACACGGTTTGAAGATTTTAAACAACGATAAAGAATGTGGCCTTCTCCGACTTCTTCCCCAACCACATTACCTATAAGAAGGTTACTATAAGAAAGTTACCTGATAGATGATCCCTTAATGTGCCATTAGACACAAATTCATAAGCCAACATCTGCATCAGGAAATTTACAGGTAAACATAAGCATCAACTAATTTACCAATTCTGGCTCTTCAATTTCCCTTGTTCAGTTCACAATACATAAATCATTGTATATAGGACGCCAGTGAGTTATGCTGTGCAACCTTTCAAAATGAGCATTTATTTGTATAATAAAAAGAAATTCAACAGAGCAACCTTTTAATCTGAGCTAGCTTTGATATCCAACTGTATGTAGGTTAAAATATGGAACATCAAGATACCTGTTCACCTTCATCATCGCAATATCCAGTCAGTGACACCAAGTTTCTGTGATGTAATCTTGAGAGTAGTTCTATTTCAGTAAGAAACTCTTTTTCACCCTGAAGTGATCCTTCTTGAGCACGCTTTACGGCAACAACTTTTCCATCAACAAGAACACCTCTATAAACCTTTCCGTAGCCTCCCTCCCCTACCAAACTAGAGCTATCAAAATTATTTGTGGCCTGTGCCATTTCACTGTAAGTGAAATCCTTCACACCATCAATTTTAATAGAGCTCCTTGATGCTGCAATAATTCGTAATGGTAGATTTAGATAAAGGCATTAGTTGTAAGTCATGAAATAATTAAGTAATGCTCCAGTTTAAATTTAAAACTCCAAGTGCGGACGTGGAATCCGACTTGGACGAATTCAATCCTTTACATCCGCAGACCATTAGAAAAATGGATTTTCTAGATTGTTTGAATGACACAACTAAAACTTTCTTCAGAGAAAGGCATTGTCAAGAGTACGAACACGTAAATGATTTATAAGGGATTTAGAGTTTAGCTGATCATAATCACTGCCTACAAAGTTATGGGTGCTGTCTAGTCGCAGTAACCTTTTGTTTTTTTTTTGCTCCTAGTTTGAGCATACATTTTTTTCCATGACTTTGTATATACTTCTGCAATATGAAACTAACAGAAAAGCTACAAATCCAATTTAAGCATTTATTTTGACAGCAATCTTCTTGAACTCAAAAGCTTTGCAATTGTCAAGTAACAGAATTGAAATTACTAGATGATAATAGCATATCAAATGCGTTACCAAGAAAAATAAAAAGAGAAAAGTAAGGTACTTACATAAACGTCTCTTTGAAAGTCGGTGATGTTTTTGGGTGCGTCTTCTCAAGATAAGAAGCGACACAAATGCAGATAGTGTGACTGATCCAGCTATAGTTCCCAGTATAATACCTGCTAGTGCTCCTTTGCTTATGCCAGATGATGAAGGTGGGAGGAAATCTGTAACATAGCAGCTTCATATGAGTGCAGTCTCATAGATACATATTTTCTATGGCACGTATTATAAAAGAAAATGTTCATCGAGTCGATATTCATCGAAACAACGAGATATACAAAGAAGACAAGAACCTTTGTAAGCATCTGAAAGAGTAAAGTTGAGAAACTCAAAAGGCCCAAAGACATGGTTATCTTTAATCCTCCATCCACTAAACAAATCGCGAATCCGCAGCACTTCACTGACATTAACTAATCGCAAGCTATCATTTGTGTACGTCGGAAAATTTTAAGATGCATTCTCAGACGATGCCCCTTCTGCCATATAGCAGAATCGACTTCAAGCTGGTGAATATTTACTCCAAGCCCAGAACTTAGTTCTTCCTCAAATGCATCTAAGTAGGGAAGAAAATCCAGGAACCCGGGGCTCTTCAAGCGATATCCAATATACAGAGGTGCAGCACAAAAACAAGGCATATCAGGAGATGCTGGGGCATACTCATTAGGAGGTTGGCATAACTGAGGAGAACAATCATTGAATGTTGTAGTATTCAATGAGTTACTGAGATTTTCTTCATTAGGCCCACAGAATTGAACGAGGGTCCTATTGGAGCATAGTGGATTTCCCAGGAGCCTGGAATTGTTGTATAGGAATGATACACTCAGCCATCAGGAATACGCAACTTAAAAAAGAAAAAAGTAAAAAAGAATACTGTGTCATAATCAAAAGTTATATAATGACGAACCCGATAGTGACGTTAGGGGGTGTGAGAAGACTCCCTGAAATATCTGAAAACCCATTGTTTGTAAAATTTCTGCAACATCAAGAAGTAAAAGTTCACTCGTCAGTGTCGACTCCATTTGAATATCTCTTACGGATCATGATGCTTGATTTATTTTTCTTTTATTTTTCTATTTCTGTATGAAGATAAGTTCAAAAATGATTTGGAACACCCTATGAGGGTGAGAGTGGCAAACGAAAGCAGATAATAGAAAATGGCAAGGTATGGATATAAGAATTATCTTCATTGAGGCCTTACAGTACAAGTCTCTCAGATGCTTTTAGAATCCTATTATGCCAAATGCTGGATGGAACAGAGCCACTTAATAAATTATTTGCAAGGGACCTGCATCACAAAACGGGAGTTACGATTTACTCAGCTCATCATCAGGAACTAAAACTGACATTAACAAATCCAGTTTCTCAGTAGACTTCAAAACAATAACTCCAGCCCAGTGACATTAAGAATAGGTTCCATTATATCTTGTACATAAATCTGAGATATTTTCCTCACAACTTCTGCAAACGAGGAAGTTCGGAAAAGCTTCCAGGAACCGTTCCATTCAGATTGTTGTTAGAGAGATCACTACAAAGAAAGAAAAATATTAGTCAACTCCATATGCTTTTCAAGGTAAATCCGTACGCATAAAGATTAAAAACATTAAACAAATTCAAAGAGGTTCCTTACATGATAGTAATATTCTGAGAAAGTGCACCTGTTGGTATGGTACCATTGAGCTGATTCAGGCTCAAATCTCTAGAATCAAAAGAACCACTTGAATTAAAATACAAGATAAGTATCAGGATGATAGCATGCTAGCTAACAGCCTGAAAATTGCATCACACAAATGAAATATGGATCCTGTTCTAATATGTCTGTTCATAAGGAATTTAAAAGTTGAATAAAAGGTGAACACGAAGATCTAATAAATTTTTACTTACATGTAAGCAACATTAGACATGTTGATCCAATTAGGAACTTCCCCATGCAAACTGCAGTTCCTTAGACTCCTGATTCAGCCAACAAAACCTTGACTATTATTACAAATAGAAGAAACCCAAAGTTTCTGCATTATTCTGGAAGGACAATGCTTTTAGAAAAAAGAGAACAGATGTTTGACATCATTAGAAACAATTAATTCTATTGTAGATAGAAACAACTTCAAACATGAGTGGTAACTGGTTTATGCAACCAAAAGCCAGGAACTAATTATAGCCTTATAGGACATATGAGTAATATGACACTGCATCAACTTACAACTTCAGCAGACTAGTCATGTTGCCATACGAGGAGGGTATTGTACTTCCGCTAAAGTTGTTGTTGTCGAGCTGACTGGGAAAAATTGGAAAAACATGATAATAAGATCAAAACAAGAAGTACTTTAGTAGCAAAGAAAATCTTTCTAATTGAAATGAGTGGAGGAAGAAATCCTCAAATATATACAGATACTTCAAAGAATAGAGGAAGGGAACTGCCTAAAATAATTCCTATAATCAGAAAATAAATAGAAAATATCTTGGATTTTGAAGTTAGCTGAACACCCATCACATCAACCGGACATCACTGTGGACCAGCTTTCATCATAATTCTAATGTTTCATACATCATGTAATAACTATTTACATAGCATTACCATTGTCCTTGAAGCTTCAATACAACACAGAACAACACTAGCTCATAGCATCTTTGGATGGAATTACTATACTGAAGGATAATAATAGTGAAACTTCACTTTAATCATAAGGAAGACACATTGGAAGAGGTATAAGATTTTAGTTGAGTATTGAGTATTGCAATGAATATGAAAAAACACAATATCGATTCCAAAGCATAGTAACGTTTTCAAGTGTGCTATCACAGATGCTAATCAAGTAATCACCAGACAAAGTAGCTAAAATGAAAAAAACTGTAGTATATTCAGATTGAACACTTCTAATCAGTGGGCGATGGCTTACAGTATTAGCAGATGCAGCAGTTTAGACAATTCTGGGGGCAGATATCCTGATAAGTTGTTATTATCAAGCAACCTGCAGAAAACTCAAGTCAGTGGATTAGATAAGATGCTAGATGTATCAAGAAAGACCTAACAGATTCCAACTTACAGATGAAGAAGAATTGGAAGTCGAGACAGCTCTGGCGGTATTGGTCCACTGAGTGAATTATTGTTCATGTGGCTGATATGAAGACAGTAGGATTGTAAGGCCAGAAAACACATAAAGTTTATCTGGAAAAGAAAATTAATCTTACATATGATACAAGCAGAAAAGGAGAATTTAGAATCTGCAAATAAAGAGAATATTTACATGTGTCTTATTTTGCTCAAATTGGCAAATGACAGAGGTATAGAACCAGATATTTGATTCTCGTCAACTTGTATCCTGTTCAAGTTGGATAAATTACCAAGCTCTTCAGGCAAGGAACCATTTATTTGGTTTCCACTCAGAAGCCTGAAAACAAAGAAAGGAAATTACAGTAAGAATGCACAAGTGCGCATTAATTATGTGAAAAAGCAAAATTTTATCAAACTTTAGAGGACATGGTAGATAGAGAAATAATCCCTCAACAACCAGGATTTTGCTGCTATTTCGGTAGCTGTGAATGTGATGTGCTTCTGTATATGCATATACAGCAATGGCTGTACATACTAATGGAGCAAAAAGTAAACAGATTGCATATTGAGCAAAAATAAAGAACAATGCAAGAGCACTGACAGAAGAGCCAAAGATTAATTTCCACTCACAGCAATTCCAAAGATGCAATGTTGCCTATCTCCTTTGGTATTGTCCCACTGAGATTGTTCCACATAAAATCCCTACCAAATCAATTAACATGAAGTCATCACGAGAGCTAAAGGAAATATGTCAAAGCCTGGAGATAAAGTATATGGTACTCACAATATCTTCATATAAGAGAAACGACCAAGCTCTGGAGATAGAGTTCCTGAAAGATTCTTATCTAACAACAACCTGTTTTTGAAGAGAAAATACAGAAGTCGTCATTTTCATTTCAATATAAAGCCAGGCATTAGATACACCTGATATTTAGAGTCCAATGCCACTAGCACCACTCCTAGTTTATTCATATTTGGTTCACCATCATCTTGGTAACTGCTAGAACCAAGGAACATATCCATTTGGAAAGAAAGAAGAAAAAAGAAGTGAAGCCAAATATAAATCTAAGATATGAAGCATATGTGTACAAGAGCACAAAAATGGAAAGGCCGGCCAGCATGTACAAAGAAGCTTGGAAAAAAAAATTATGCTCAAGATAGAAATCGTACAATTCCGTAATATGCAGATAACCATCAGTAGGTGTTAAATTATGGCAGATAACACCAGTCCAATTTTTAGTGCATGGATCCCCTCTGTTCCAGTTGCGAAGATTTCGATACGGATCAGTAAAACTGTTCTTGACGGATCGCAGTGCATTCACTGTAGACATTGAGTTTTAGCGTTGGCACAGTTACGCTAAACTGAGTAAGAATCATAATCAATATACCTTCCCAATATTAAAAAACTGGCACAAATAAATACACTTAGTCAATCAGGTCAAAAACGCCTTAGTTATCTTCAAGCTCTATCAACTAGAGTAGCTTGAAGCGAACTTCCACATTTTTATTTAAGGAGTTTACAGGTTCTGTCTGTATATTGAACCAAAAATTGATGTCACCATCACTAAGTTTAGTTATAGCATTACCATGCATTCAAGTGGGAGAAATGCTTTAAAAATATTTTTGCCTTAACTGGCAAAAGTCCCTGTTCAAAAACAAGTAAAATAACTGTAACCAGTTTGTTCACTTGCAAGTCCACAATCTGTGAACCCCAGTAAAGCAGTATAGGGGCAAACAACCATCTCTTTTGTGGACAGTCCAAAAGCAATGATGAGATGCAATTACGAGATATGAGTTTCAGACCTAATCCATATAACAATCAATGATTGTCAGTATGTCATATGATCTCTTAATCTCTGCATTTGCATAAATTACACGCTGAAAATTATCTTTCTAATTTCCTTTCCTCTCTCTTATCATATTGAAGAACTACAGATGTTGTTTGAGGCTCAATTGCAAGAATTCCAGTAGCAATTGATTGAAAACTAAGTGAATATGGATATCTTTTACCTATACTACCTAAAACTTGTTAAACATTTAGAAGCACAATAATTATAGTTCACTGTCATAATACGCATAATTAGAGAATACAGAAATAAAAGTCCATTTAAACTTTGGGCAATGAAAGTATACAATAAACTCATAGTTGATTCCTCGAAACCATCGCACAAACAGTTCTAAGACTTAACTTAAAGAGGGAAAGCAGGAGGTAGAAATAATACAAAAGATAGATTACCTTCTTCCTGAGGCGTCCTTTGGCTGTTTGTCCTGATAAGCACCGATGCCAAGCACAAATATACAATCACAACCCTCCCAAACGTTGCATAAGGTATTTGAGACACCCCGAAAACCACCATCTTCAAGCTTCTGCAAATAATTTCTAAGCTCTCAAATCCCTACTTGATAACTATAATCAATAGAACTACTCTCCATCAGAAAGAATCTTCGACACAGAAACATCAACAATTTGCACAAGCTGGATGGATGCTACCAATATAAAACTCTTCTCTAAACATAAAGAGGTAGCTCGCAATACGAACAACATAAAGACTTGGATATTCCAACAACACGACAGAGGAATAGACAACCGCAACAAAACAAGCAGCCAATCGATATTTCAACATAGCTTGATTTAAAAAAATCGGAAAACAGAATAAAATAAAAACAGCTGATTTTTTCCGGCGCAATTACCTTGAGGAAAAGGCGAACGACGGGGGCGGTCAGAAGGCAGAAAACTCGGAGCGAGTTGACTCACTCGCCATTGTCAACGGCGTGTGCAAATGAACAAGGCGGCGGATTGCGACGGTGGGTGAGGGCGGAAGCAGCTATATACTTGTTCTAGATTTTTTAAATGGATGTAAAACGTTGAAATGTATGCCCAACAACTCACTTCGAATTGGAGCTGGATTTCTCTACTACTTTATTCAACTGAACGAGACAGATTTTTTTTTTTAATTTTTTAATCAGAATATAGATTCGAAGAAGAGTTCAAAAGTTAGTTGAAGTTGCTGAACGAAATCTCAACTTTTGCATGATATCATCATTCTTCGTGGAGCAAAAATCGACCGCCCGTAATTAGGCACCGCACAGTGCTTATTCCTCTAAATGCTACTGTATTACTCTAACAAAGTACAGTAAATTATTATTGTAAGAGTGTGTTCTCTTTGGTGAAAAATTATCATGAAAAATAAAGGAAAAGAGAACAATCACCTTTTAAATTTCTCACCAACATATGGAGTAAAATATCAAAATTCTTCATCATAGATAAGAAGGTGGGAAATTAAAAAAAAAATTATCATAGATAAGAAGATGGGAAATAAAAAAAAAAATTAAAGGATGATTACTAATTTTTCCCTCATTTTTCCATGATAATTTTCCACCAAATAGAACACACCATAAAAATAAAAAAAACTTACCAAGTTAACTGCACATCTTGTTTCCAAAACTTATTTAGATTCAGTTCACGCAAAATTGGAATTCGAAACATTAGTTTACTTCTTTAACAAGTGACTTTTTCTTATAAGCTAAGTCAAATATCTTTATCTTAGCTTTTGCCTGAGTACGTATGTGTTGTGTTCGAAAAAAATATATACTCCTATATATACTACCTCCATCCCTTTAATATCTTCATCTCATTATATTAGTCCATATTTCCGTTTTGATCCGTCTCATTATATTAGTCCCCTTTTTAAAAATAGTAATATTCTCTCTAAAAATCAGGGCCCATTAACACTTAATTATCTACTTTATCACTTTATGGTCCATTATATTAGGGTTTATTAACTCTTAATTATCTACGTTATCACTTTATTGACTTTTTCTTGGCTAATGTGCTAGTCAAATGGGGACTATTATGTTGGGATGGAGATAGTATTTGATAATCTCTTATTATAATTTTATCTCACGTTCGACTTATATATCTCGTATACATATATAATCTATATAATTGTTCGTAATAAACGCGCATACTATTTTATTTTCACCCGTCCGTCAATTTCATGCATATTTCATTTTTTCGACTTAATTCACATAAATTATTCTATTTTGACCCACAAATTTTAATATGTGACATAAACTCTACTCTAATATTTATTAATCATAAAAATTAAAGCTTGTGGGGATTAAGTTATGCGCGTTTATGACGGACCAGAGGGCTTTTTTTTTTTAATAATAACATAATTAAACGATGGGGAATTATTATTTGGGTTTTGCTACAGAGCCATAATATGGCTGGCCATAAGAGGGCATTATAGTAATTATATATGATTTAATTAATTGGTTTACAATTGTATCCTTCCATTTATTTATAGAAAATTTTATCCAAAATAGTTTTTATTTACGATATCTTATCTCTCAACATTAATTTGCCAATTTTATTTCCTTATATAATTTGCATTAATTAATCAAAATTAATGCAACAATTTTGATAGATTCGAATCGTCAATTTTAGAGGCAGCACTATTACAAAAAGAAAAGTAAATCAAATTAATGGACTAGCTATATGATTGTGTGGCATTATTTATATTTCGTGATAAAATTCAATACTATATGATATACGATTCACAATTATAATTTATGGGATGACTTATTCACAATACTATATAATTTATGGCATTATTTAGATTTTTTTTTTCTCTGTAATGAAAAGAAAAATATTTTACATATATGTGTAATATTAGGAATGATACTCTTCCTACTGTGAGCATATCTCATTTAATGTGCCCATGGTTGACGTGGCAGTGCAACGCCAATGATTGTTTCCTTTAAGATTTAGTTTTTTTAGTAAGATTTAATTTTTTTTTAGAGTTAAATTGTTTTTAACATAATTTACTTTTTTGTTAATAATAATTTTCCTTAACTATAATACTGCTATATTTTCATTCAAATGAAACATATTTTTAATTATAATAAATTTATACAATGTATTGATCAATACGTACTAATTTCGGATAAAAAAAATACATACTAATTATTTGGAGGGACTAATATATATAGAAGAGTTCATATACAAATAAATTTTAGTATGGGAAAATGGAAACATAAACTTTTTTTTTATAATAGTGAAATTAGACAATGACGCATTCCTAAGTCTCCTTACTTTTATTTTTATTTTGGTGGGTTTTTATAGAATATTTTTGTTTCAATCTATCGTTGTAATTCTATACATTAGATATCATCAAATACTTACATATAACAATCAAGTAATTTGTTCTTTTTTCAATAATAAAGTAACACGGGTGTGTATAATTGTACATAATTAAAATCCAAACACATCCTAATTTAAAACCTGTTAACGAAAACAAAAAGAAAACTCATAAAATTTTATCCCTGACAATAAATTTTTCCTTCGAGCACACTTCATTGGATTTTCTTCATTTTATTAATGCAATTTGTTGCATCGGTCTTTAATTTTGTTGTAGTTATATATGCATGATAATCAATAAATATATACGTAGTCGGGGGTATTTTTTATTATCGAGTTATATTGCACACATATATGTATATATAAAATATAGGTGCATAATTTTTAATATTATAAAATATAATCGGACCCCTTTTAATAATACGGAAATATTTGAACATTTACAGTTCTTGTAAATTATTTTGATGCACCATATGGCCGAATTTTTAACATTTCTTATATTATATTAATTTTATATTACTATCATAAATGATCAATTAATTTTATATAAATTTATTACTTTAATAAAACTTTTAATTATCCATACAAAAATAAATAAAATATAATGTGATGGAAGACTTACATCTCATGATTTTTACTATATTTAGATTAAGGGTATATTAGTCTACAAAACTAAAGCAACTTACCTAATAAAAATTAATCTATTTTTGAACAATAAAAGGGGCATTATGGATGGCCATATTATGTCCACATAGATTAATCCTTATTATTTTGATTCTAGGGCTGTTTTCCTAAACTATTCGGCATGTGAATCTTGAAGGACAAATTCAATTCCAGATGTTTTCCAATCATTCTATTTCTAGTCAAAATTTGTTAACGGCTTTTCGGGTCATTGTCAAAATTTATTATGGTCTTCGATGAAGAGCAAATCTCGTGTACCACTTTTTGATTCACCACATTAATGATATTTGTTCGATTTGGAAAAATAAATATATGTTTTCTTATTTTCAAATCTCTATGTGTTTGATTCAATTTTGATGTGCTATACGACCTAAGTTAAGTATTCTGATTACCAATTCTAAGAATCTTATATTGAATTAATAATTATGAATATTGTTTTTTCGACAACTCAACGTTTTTTTTCTTCCAACTCTAGATTTGTTCCTCCTAGAACCAGTACAAAAAATTAATAAGAGTAACCCCAAAAATTAATTATAACTTCCATCTCTATAAGTACATATAAAGATATGGTTTAGTTCATTGAATAAGCATAGTTACAAGACGCAATAAGCATATCAAGACTTAAGTATCAATTTATACATTAAAAAACACAATTGTATAATAAATATTTCATCTGTCATTCATTTACTGACATTCTTACTATATTGGGACGTCCTCTATTTACTGAACTTTTATATTTTGGGTCGTAAACACCACAATCACTTTAACACTTTATCACTCTACTTTTTAACACTTAAATACTATTAAAAAAATTAGATGGATCCACAATTATTCCACTTAACTTAACACATTAATTTATTACTATATCATCAAAATGCGAAAAAAAACATGTGCCCAGAATTTTGGTTCACTAAATAGAGGACGGAGGGAGTATAATTATATGTATATTAAAGCATGACTTTGTATACTTATAAACATTTTCTTCTTCTTTTTTCCGTATATTTTCACATTATAATTTATTTGTATGTAACTAACATTTTTTTACCCAAAAAAAAATAAATAAAAAAAATTCAAGAGTAGAGATCGCCAATGTACCGGTTTTCATCATCGTGATCGAATCTTATTGTCACTATGACGTAATATCCATAGATTATGATTTATATTTTGCACCTAATAGATCATCATCAGCAGCAAATAATACAATCCTCGTTATAGTTGACAATGATGCCGTTAATACTACAGTATGAAAACTTAAATATTAATTGGGAATTATTATGACGTGATTTAAAATAAAACATAGCCACATACATCAACTTGTATCGGAAATATTACGAGAATACGATATAAAATATTGATATTATGTTTGATTAGATATATTAAATTATTTGCAACGTTTATAAATTAGTTTACTAATTAAAACATTATATAATCGAACCTTGTATTATTTATTCTACCTAAAAGGTGATGTGTGATTCCACAAATCAATATAGCTAGCTCATATTGGACCCTTATTTTATGCCATGTTTAGTATGTTTCCAACTAAGCTCATGTTTGGTTCAAGTTTTTTTTGGTATGGAAAGGGAATCAAGTAATTGATTCCATTACATATTGTTTGGTTTGAGTAATAGGTTATCCATTTCCCTTACTTGGGGGTAACTCAATCCATTACATTGTTACCCCTCAAGAAGGAGGGGAAATAAGGAGAAAGGGAACCCCCCTCATAAGTAACTTTCTTTCTACTATTGAACCAAACACTCAATAAAAGTAACCATTATCATTACTATTCCCTTACTTGACTTGATTCCATTCCGTTTCCGTTACCCAACTTGAACCAAACAAGCACTAAATATACAGTGTATTTTTTAGCATCTTCCAACTAAATACTTAAGGTGTCATAATTATGCATATTATTCTTACCTTAGAGCGATTCTAGGTAAAATGAGTACGCGTTTTGAGAAATAATTCATGAATTCAATTGGTTGTGAGTTTTCCTAAACTTGATTAATATCTACGTACTCTCCGGAAATAAAACTAGGGATATATTAATTCTAATTGGCTCAAGCCCTGAATTATTTATTTGTAGAGGCTACGTAGAAAATTCTTTATGTTAATTGAATCTGACCGAGAGTTCAACTGTTTCAAGTGGTAAAATCTAATAAATTTTGTGATTTTTGAAAATTAGGCGGTTAAGATTTTCAGATTCCACTTTAGTTAAATTTAGTTAAAAGTTCATTAATGAGTTGAACTAATTAGTACTCCATTTCTTATGGACATCAACGATCCCCTACTCACCGTTCCGGGACTCACCGTTGGCACACTAAGTGTATCTACGGCAGTGTTACGTTAATATTTTTTCCTTAGAGTTAGTTTTTTTAGTAGGTTTTAACTTTTTATGATAAGATTTAGTTTTTTAAGGTATATGAATTAAATTTTTCCTTAAATATAATTAATGGCATTACCTCAACCGTGGACATATTAAGTATGTTCACAGTGGGTAATGGAGCATTACACTCTTTTTATTGACATTACTATAAAACAAGGATGCTCTAATGTCCACTTTGAACATGCTTAATGTGCCAACAAATAATGTGACAATATTATAAATAAAAAGATAATATAGATATATACTCTAAAAACTAAATAATACCATAAAAAACTAAACTCTACCAAAAAAAAAGTAACCTTAAGGAGAAAAATTTACCAATGTAACACTCTCATATAAGTGGTGGACACATTAAATGTGTCCCATCCAACGTTTATGTATTGTAGAAATAATAATAATAATAATAATAATAATAATAATAATAATAATAATAATAATAATAATAATAATAATAATAACGACGCATTTTAGAAATACATTTGAAGTAAACAAATTAAACCTCCGTACAAGTGTGTATTTGACGGTCAATGCATCAATATGTACGAAAGGCTGCGCTCGTTTTGACTTTTACTTTTGACCACTCGCAAAAAACGAAATAATTAATCAAGTTGTAACCTTATCAAGAAAATTAATTCAGTATAGTATTTTTGCTGCCTATATATATTGCATACCACATAAAAATATTCGGTAAACTGCAAGATACTACCCTGTGTTTTGGGATACCTACACGAAATCCCTTGTGTTTTCTAATTTGCATAAAACACCCACGTGTTATAAAAAACTCTGCACGATTAACCCAAACTATGAGCACCTATCGCCGTTTGCTCACTTTAGCATTATTTTGTTCGATTTTTTCGATTGTTTTATATTCTAATACTTTAAAAATTAATATTTCAATAATTAAACTTCCAAAATTTATAAAAATCGACATTCGATTTGCAATTTTTCCATTAAACTTTAAAAAATGAATAATATGACAAATCGAGTGTCGATTTTTTTAAAATTTTGAAGTTTAATGATTGCAATATTAATTTTTAAGGTATTAGAATATAAAACAATCGAAAAAATCGAACAAAATAATGCTAAAGTGAGCAAACGGCGATAGGTGCTCACGGTTTGGGTTAATCGTGCAAGATTTTGTAAAACACGTGGGTGTTTTATGCAAATTAGAAAACACAAGGGGATTTCGTGTAGGTTTCCCAAAACATAGGGTAGTATCTTGCAGTTTACCCAAAAATATTCATATTAGCTTAAGAACAAAGGCAAACAAATAACAACCGCAACTTATATCAGTTGATTTCAATTGCCAATTAAAAAAAAAAAGGCACTTTGGTTTTCTAATAAAATCAATTATTCACTTTTAAATTAGATTTCGTCTCTATACTCCAACATCAACCACAAAAACAAGGTACGTAATCTCTCTTTCTCTCTGCAATAGAAATTCCATTCCGACATCAAAACAATTCGATTGCTAAATCAACATTATGGTGTTCAGTCTTTAGTTTATAATAGCGTACGTAATATAACGATGCTAATTAGGATTTCGTATTTATTCTTAGGATTTTATGGCCTCGTTTAATTTTGATTGAACGCATGCATTTAATTAAAAGGGAGCTAATAGTTTAAATTATGTATTTAATAAAATAATTTTCGACGTCAACAGTGGATGTGTATGATGTCATAACTTTTTCCTTGGAGCAAAACTAACGACACTAAATTCCGACATCTTTGGGTTATGTACGTAGAAATAAGTAGTAGTCAATCATAACAACAACGCTTTTCATATTTAAAATTAGACTAGCGCACGAATGCATCATCTCACCACCCCATTTAAACTGGAATAATACATTTATAAATTTACAGAAAGTATATGAGAGGGCCCATATGTGTTTATTTTTGCATGTCATCAATCATCATAGAAATAATATTAAACTTAAACTAGACGCCAAACACACACACTCACGAAGAGAGAGAAAGAGAGAGTCGCGCACAAATTAAACCAGTACATAATGAAAATCATACTACCTCTATCTCATTATATTGGGTCTAGTTTGATCTTTACACGAACCAAGAAATGGTAGGACCAAAATGGATACGTGGCTATAATCAATTATAAGGAGAGAGAGTTAATTGTAGCCACAAATTTTTTACCATTTTAGGAAATGGACCCAATATAATGAGACGGACCAAAACGGAAATAAGACTCAATATAACGAGATGGAGGTAATACTAGATAAATAAGAGTATTTATATACACGTACCCTCCGTTTCTTTTAAGTGTCTTATTTACTTATTTTTATTGTTTATTTTTAAGTATCATATTTTGAAATTTAATGATATATTAGCTATATTTTTCAATTGTATCCCTATAATTAATGTTATACGGAGTATATAAGTTAGTGCTCAGAAAATAAAAATAATAAATGAGGTTAAAATGTATTTACACATTTTCTTGGTATGTGCAATTCAGCTTAAAAAAATAGAGATAGTACTATAAAAGAATGCTCCACTACTCACCACACTTTATGTGCACACGGTTGACAAGACAGTGCCACATCAATAATTTTTCTTTTAAGGTTTAGTTTTTTTTTTAGTGGGGTTTAATTTTTTATGGTAATTTTTATTTTTATAAGGTATATTAATTATAATTTTTCTTACATATAATGCCGTCACCTCAGCCGTGAGCATATTAAGCATGTCCACGGTGGGTAAGTGAGCATTACTCTTTATATATAATAATCTAATATAATTTATTGTCGTGCGTATATAATTTTTACGCTCAAGCACCAAAACAATAGTTTGATTTATTTTTTTTAAAGAAAATTACATGTATTACAAGTTTACAATGGCATATCAAACACAAATCAAAATCATGTAATTAAACTATATGGCACGTATCAATTACAAATCAACTATTGATATACACTCAAACATACCTCTATGTAAAACGAAAAGACTACCCACCCATTGGTGTTGTCGAAATCAAGACCCTTTTTATATGTAGGAGTAGCTACTTTTATCGTTTTCTCTCATTTCACTTGTTGATTGATAATTTTTTCGGTCTGTATTAAAAAAAAAATCTGCACAACCATTTTTTTTAACATTTTCTGAGTAATAATATTTTTTGTATATACAAATAATTTTTCTACCTTAAAGAATATAAAATAAAAGAAATGATAGAAAAATTCGATCATTTTGTTATGAAACGAAGCACGTACCCTAATATCAATAATGGATATTGGACAGTAGCTGCAATGTCTTGTGCAAGGAGCGCCGTGTCATTGTTGTCGCAATCCTCGTATCGCTTCCCAAGGACCTCAATTCCATCGCGAACAAGGGTTTGCCCCGCCGCCGCGGTACCCCTCCGCCGCTTCTCCACCTGCAAGTCGGCGGCTACGGCGCCAGCGCCACCAACTTCTTTGCATCCCATCATCAACGGCAACGGCAATGGCCCTCTGCTTGAAACTCAGGTACGCACTCACATATCAACGCTCTGCTTCTAGATCGGCCACGTATAATAATTAACTAGCAAATGAAAAATTAATGAAGAAAATTAAATGTAAATACGTACAGCTGTTTCCTTGGGAGGAAACGAAGAGGAGTACTGAATATTTACTGGAGAAGACCGCAGCGAAACTCCAGAGCACAAGCATGGAAGCATCGGAGAAACTCAAACTCATCGACGAGATCCAACGGCTAGGAATCGGCCACCACTTCGAAGATGCGATCGATAGCGTACTACAGGTCCAGTGCTCCGCTTTCTCCAAAGACGAAGACCTCTTCACCACGGCCCTGCGCTTCCGCCTCCTCCGCCACGCTGGCTTCCACGTCACCCCCGGTACGCCCACGGCATCTTACATCACGCAAACTACTTAATTACAACGATGACGTCACTATTTTTTTTTTTATTCTTTTGGGGTTTCAGAGGTGTTGTTGAGATTCAAGGGCAAAAATGGAAAGTTCGAAGAGTCCTTGAACGGGGACACGATAGGGTTACTGAGTTTGTACGAGGCGTCGAATATGGGGGCTCAAGGCGAAGAAATATTGGAGGAAGCAATGGAGTTCGCCGAGTCTCGCCTCCGGCGGTCGCTTGCTGAGCTGGCACCGAGCCTGCGTGGCGAGGTGGGCCAGGCCCTAGATGTCCCGAGGCACCTGAGGATGGGTAGGTTGGAAGCAAGGCGGTTCATCGAGGAGTACGGTGAGCGAAGCGAGCACGACGGAGACGTTCTGGAGCTAGCAATTTTGGATTATAACCAAGTCCAGCATCAGCACCAAACGGAACTCACGGAAATTACAAGGTATACTATGATCATTCATCAAGGTTAATTATAATTTATTATTTTTAAAAAGGTAAATTATGTAATTTTATTGGAATTTGTTTTCAATATTATTTATAGGTGGTGGAAGGAATTAGGTTTGGTGGAGAAATTGAGTTTTGCGAGAGATAGACCGTTGGAGTGCTTTTTGTGGATGGTGGGGCTTCTTCCGGAGCCAAAGTACTCAAGCTGCAGAATAGAGGGGGCGAAGACCGTCGCTATTCTGTTGGTGATCGACGATATTTTCGACACCTACGGCAAGATGGATGAACTCGTTCTCTTCACCCATGCAATTCGAAGGTACGTGGATATTGATTTTTAGACTACTAATTTATCAATTAATTAATATGAATGGGGATGATGATGATGATGATGATTAAAACATGCAGATGGGATCTTGAAGCAATGGAAACCCTGCCCGAGTACATGAAAATATGCTACATGGCTTTGTACAACACCACCAACGAAATATGCTACAAAGTCCTCAAGGACACCGGACGAACTGTCCTCCCATATCTCAAATCTACGGTAATTAATTGATACTCTTTCTTTCTTTCCCACTATATTAGTCTCATTTCGTTTGAGCACAATAATTTAGGCAACACATGTTTAGGGAATAAAGTGATTGGTCCACTATAATTAGAATTGTCATTAGCTAAATTTAATCACTTTAAATATTAATCTTATATTGTTTCTGACTAATTAAATTAATTGGACTAATTTAAGTTGGGTTTGTATTCCTAATTTTGGGCTATTTTTTTTTATTTTAGTTAATGAGACTAATAAATGAGACATGCCAAAATGGCAAATGAGACTAATATTGTGGGAGGGAGGGAATACTTAATTTAGGAGGAAAAATATATTTAATTATAGATAACGACTACCATATATTTATAGAGCATTGTTTGAATTATAGTAAGTAATTTTTTTTCTTTTCTTGGGACAGTGGGTAGACATGATTGAAGGTTTCATGGTGGAGGCAGAGTGGTTCAACGGCGGAAGTGCACCAAATTTGGAAGAGTACATAGAGAATGGAGTGTCTACGGCGGGTGCATACATGGCTTTGGTGCACCTCTTCTTTCTAATTGGAGAAGGCGTCACCGACCAAAATGCTTCGCTTTTGACCCAAAAACCCTATCCCAAGCTCTTCTCCGCCGGCGGCCGGATTCTTCGCCTATGGGATGATCTCGGAACCGCCAAGGTACACACACAACATGTATCTACAATCACTAGTTAATTAATGAAGGAGGTTTGGACTTTGGATCCTTTAATTGTCGCACAATTTTATATTGCGTCTCAATATTAGATAATTTCATCAAAATACTTTGATATAGAATGAGGGATCCTAGTAATTGTATTTGAAAATTATATAATAAAATAATAATTAATAAAATAAAAGTACGTACACGTAGTGAAGAAAAAAAAATGATATATCGAAGAATGAGATAGAAGAGATCATCTATTTTCATTACAGTGTACCGCATTATCAACTATGTACCAAAATAGATTTTTCATGATTTTTTTGGTTCAATTTCTTGATATTATGATTGAATGTAATTTTACAATAATTGACTAGGGCTCGTCAATTCAATTTTAGTTTATTATTTAGTTTTTTGTATTTAATTTTAATTTTATTAGCTAAAAAAGAATAAATAATGTTTAAAAAATAAGTAATTATTTTGGATCCTTTAATTGTCGCACAATTTTTTGCGTCTCATTATTGAATAAACATGTATTTTATGAAATTATGGTAGGAGGAGGAAGAGCGTGGCGATCTGGCGTCGAGCATACACTTAGTTATGAAGGAGTACAACCTGTCGACGGAAGAGGAAGCTAGAAGTCGCATTTCACAAGATATTTTCCGGCTATGGAAGGATCTCAACGGAGCGCTCATCTCCAACAAAAACGTGTTGCCACCATCCATAATTAAAGTCGCACTTAACATGGCGCGAGCTTCCCAAGTTGTGTACAAGCACGAACAAGACACCTATCTTTCAAGCGTCGACAATTATGTGGAAGCCCTCTTCTTCACTCCTATACTTTCATCTTAATTATTTAAATATTTGTGTAACTATATTCTCAAGTTACTAATACATAAGATGCATGCGTGTGTTTTTGTTGTTTTATACCAAGTGTCGAGTGGTACATAGGATAAGGAATTATATTAATTTAGCAAAATATTGATTTGTACTGTTGATTTGCTTCGAAAAAAATATATTCTTATATTTTAATTCATTATTTCGAAATTGTGTCTCATTCTTCCTGCCGCCATACTAATTTTATTATTTTTATATAATTTCTCATAAGCATAAAATTATACTAATATAATGAATCATAGTTAATATTTATAGCTAAAATAATATATTTTAAATTATAGACTCTAGTTTTGAATTTATCAACCATAATTAAATTAATTATTATAAAATAATTATAATCTCTAAGTTAGTTAATAAACCTCAATTATTAATTTTTAAAAATAAATTAAATCCTTTTATAAATAAGACTAAATTAAATCATTATAGTTAAAATCCAAGGAAAAGATATGTATGAAAACAAAAATAAAGTTTGGATATGATTCTTACACAAAGTTAAAATAAACTATCATATGTGGTCGTTTTGATACAAAATTACAAACATTGATGATTAAATAAGCCGCGTGAAATACTTTTATATGCTCTAAAGTGATGGTTCTAATAGTTGGTATGCAAAGGAGGAAATTTAATGGTAATTGATAAACTTAGTAATAGAATGAAAATAAACAAATGAATTAATTTATATTTTTATAATTGATATTAAAAAAATGGAATGATCATCTTTTTTTAATTAAAATTACATTATCATGATACAAAAGATCGGGTCAATCTGATTCAAAACTCATTGGGCTATGGACACAGACCGGGACATGTAAATAAACTCATTGGGTCGATTATGAGCTTCTGATCACTTTGATGAGTTGGTTCGGCCTAAATTTCAATTGAGCCTAAAATTTTGGAGCCCAACTTGACTCGTTAGATCGGGCCAAGCTTTTTTTATTTTTTACATTGTTGGTAGAGTCAGCAAAACATAGTTCAGACCAATCAGCTGAGTTGAGCTACAAAATTTTAGATTTTATTGCATCAGAGGTCAGATCAACCCATTGTTTTTCGGGCCGAATTGACTTGCCCAAGATCAAGTAAAGCCCAATTGGGCTGAGGCAAGCCCAACCTAATAATTATTTTATAAAAGTAATTTCAAGCCATGTAGGTTTTTTTATTCATTCTCTCTACCCACCTTCAAGTTTTGATTCCTCCATTTGTCTATTTTTCACTAAAATTTATTTGGGATTTCTTTTCACTTTCAAACCCCTGTCTCTCTTTTCACGTCTCTCTCTTACGATATTTGATAGGATATGGCCTAGCTACTAGGCCCAAGCATCGAGCCCAATATAATTGGGCCCCGACAGTTAAGCTCGGCCTACGCAGCTCGGCCCACTTAAGAGAAACTTCTTCACCAAGGCAATCAAAACTCCTACATCGACTACAATTCAAGCTCCAAGAGATATAGAAGCTCGGTGTTTATCCAATAAAGGAGGAGATCAAGGCAAAGAGTCCTAATAGGAAAAGACTTACAATCCTAGTCGAATTCCATATGTAAACACTTATAAATAGGGGTTTAGAATAGGTTGAGAGGGGAGAACAATCTTGTAATCACTACTCATACAAGCAATAAAGATTCATACTCTTTCCGCCCGTGGACGTAGATCTATCACAATAGATCGAACCACGTAAATCTCTTTGTGTTCTATTTGCTTTCGTGTTCATTAATTCCTTGATTTGTGCTCGTTAATTACCTTGCGAAAATAAGTTTGATCACTGGCGCCGTCTGTGGGAAACGAAAATTTGTGATTTTCGATCAAAAATTTTCTAGGTAATCTACAGCCATGACAGGAAGACTAACGCGATCCCCCCCAAATGCGAAATCACGATTTGTTCGGAGCAGCTTCTGTTATTCGCCAATTCCGGACTGAAATCACCACCAAATCGGACGAAACCACCCTGAAACATGTTCTACTCTTCGAGAGGATTCCAACGGTAGGTTGCCCGTCGAAAGACGATCACCGGTGCGGCAGGAATCGCGTCTGGAAGTTCATGCTGCTGCACGACTCGCGAAATCACGATTCGTTCGGAGCAGCTTCTGTTATTTGCCAATTCCAGACTGAAATCACCACCAAATCGGACGAAACCACCTGAAAACATGCTCTACTCGTCGAGAGGATTCCAACACAATCAATCGCCGCCGCTGCCGCCGCCAACACGGAAAAGGATATTCAGCAAACCGGACAAGGTCCGACAACAAATCCACCTGTTCAGGAAGCCGAAATCCACAAAGGCGAGGCAAGCCAGGCGCAAGATCTACACCCGGCAACATACCGGCTATCTAGGAAGGAACACTCCAAAGGCCAGACTCCGGACGGACACATTGAGCATGTTGGATAAGCATAGCAAGATTTTCTCCAGCTCGCCAAAAACAACACAACGCTCAGTCGTGAAAAAGGACAACCCTCACGCAAAGATGGTAGAGAGCACGAAGCTTGCCTCCGGATCGCGGCATCGGCAAAAGTCCCCTAGCGTCAGGATCATAGACGCACGGGACGTCAGGATCCGCCAACGGGGCCACCATCGTATCTCACCTCGCCGCAACACCATCTCACCTCGGCGCGACACCGTCTCACCTCGGCGCGATGAGGACAATTACCTCGCACTACGAAACCATTATGGCATAGCAGGTCGGTTAGCAAGAGCCGACAAAGCTGATAGGCACAAGCGCGAAGCCGACAAGGCCAAACCTTCAGATCGGAAGAAGGATCGGAATGACCGAGGCCAAAGTCGGCGAAGTGCCTTCGACAGGCTCCAACATACACCCCTGGAATCCAGGCTCGGACCTCGGCAAAACTAGGAACGAAGCCAACTCACTCCATTGACGAGGCCGAAGCCAACTCACACCGATATGTTCGAGAAGCCTCGGCCCATGTCAAGTGGAAGGGAGAAGCGCCGATCCAAGGAGTACTGTCGCTTCCATGAGAATTACCGGTACGATATCGAGGAATGCAGAAAGCTTGTTGCGGTCATAGAGCAATTGGTGCGCGACAGCACCCTCAAGAGGTACCAAAGTCGCAGCCGACGTTCTGACCAGCACGAAGCCCACACTCGAGGCAAAGCGCAATAAAGATGATGAATTCCTCTCAAGGCCGATGTGACGAAGTCCTCTTAAGGCCTAGGCGACGTCCTCTCAAGGCCGAGGCCGACCGAAGTCCCTCGAAGTCAAACTCCTAAGTACTGACGAAGCCGAGGAGACAGGTCCACTCTCAAGGCCGAGGCCGACCGAAGTCCCTCGAAGTCAAACTCCTAAGTATTGACGAAGCCAAGGAGACAGGTCCACTCTCAAGGCTGAGGCCGACCGAAGTCCCTCGAAGTCAAACTCCTAAGTACTGACGAAGCCGAGGAGACAGGTCCACTTTCAAGGCTAAGGCCGACTGAAGTCCCTCGAAGTCAAACTCTTAAGTACTGACGAAGCCGAGGAGACAAGTCCACTCTCAAGGCCGAGGCCGACCGAAGTCAAACACCGAAGTATTGACGAAGCCGAAGCAAGCCTCGTAACTCCATTAGGCAAAGCTCTTATCCAACTCCAGTTCCCATCATAGCCATCGACTATATCAAATGGGTGGAAGTCGAACCCTTGGCAGAAATCACGAGCAAGAACGCCCTCAACTTCGTCTGGAAGAACATAGTATGCCGCTTCGGCATACCCCATATCCTCGTCTCGGAAAATGGGACACAATTCACAGACAGAACATTCAGAGAATGGAGTGAAGGGCTTCATATCCAGTAGAAGTTCACTTCGGTAGCTCATCCTCAAGCGAATGGCCCCCAAGTTATAGTCACACCACACAACTCCCCAGACCTAGAACGGTGAAACACCTTACAATTTGGTGTATAAATCCGAAGCAGTGATCCCGGTGGAGATCGACCTGCCGAGCCCGTGCACTCTCAACTTCTCAGCCGAAGTTAACGAGGAAGACCTCCGAACCGAACTGGATCTGTTGGAAGAGAAACAAGAGCTCGCCTAGATAAGAGAAGCCAAGTACAAACAACAAGTAGCTCGGTACTACAACCAAAGAGTGAAGTACCAACAATTCCAAGTAGGCGACCTCATACTTCGGAACAACGAGGTCAGTAAAGCGGAAAGGCTCGGCAAGCTTGAAGCCACATGGGAAAGACCGTACTGAGTTGAAGAAGTCCTCAGCAAAGGGTTGTACAAGCTCGCCCACTTATCCGGTAAGCCAATACCCCGTGCATGGCACATTACTTATTTAAAGAGATACCTTGCACAAGTGGCCGAGAGTAATGTCCAAGTTCATATAGTTCATTTAGGTCATTTAGGTCGTCTTATTAGGGTCTTGCATACATCTTGCATTTGCATACATCTTGCACATCTCTCTCTATGCCACTTATGCATATTATCTCGACAAATAAGGAATTTAAAGTCAAGCTTCGTCGAAATCCAATTTCCAAAGTGAGCTATTTAAAGCCAAACTTCGTCGAAATCTAATTTCCGAAATCCAATTTCCGAAGTGAGCTATTTAAAGCCAAACTTCGTCGAAATCCAATTTCCGAAGTGAGCTATTTAAAGCCAAACTTCATCGAAATCCAATTTCCGAAGTGAGCTAGTAAAACCCTGACGAGGGTACTTAATAAACTCAATAATAGGAGTAAAATTAAAACGCACGTATTGACCTAACCTCGGTTAAAAATAAAGATACGGTCTTTGTTTAAAACAGAGAAGAGCCTAAACCTCGTCTGAAGATGAGGTCGTGCTAATTAAAGCATAAACTTCGTCTTTAACGAAGTCGTGCTGTTCAAAGCATTCTGACTTCGTCGAAATCCAATATCCGAAGGTGCAATGCAAATTTTATACCCACCTCGTCTTAACGAGGTGGCAAGCATTTCGACTTCGTCAAAATCTAATTTCCGAAGGGGCAATGCCAATTTAATACCCACTTCGTCTTAACGAGGTGGCAAGCATTCTGACTTCGTCGAAATCCAATTTCCGAAGGGACAATGCAAATTTTATACCCACCTCGTCTTAACGAGGTGACAAGCATTCCGACTTCGTCGAAATCCAATTTCCGAAGGGGCAATGCAAATTTTATACCCACCTCGTCTTAACGAGGTGGCAAGCATTCCGACTTCGTCGAAATCCAATTTCCGAAGGGGCAATGCAAATTTTATACCCACCTCGTCTTAACGAGGTGGCAAGCATTCCGACTTCGTCGAAATCTTATTTCCGAAGGGGCAATGTGAATTTCAGTTCGACCTCGTCCTAACGAGGCGCTACACATTCTGACTTCATCGAAATCTTATTTCCGAAGGGGCAATGTAAAATTCATACCCACCTCGTCTTAACGAGGTGGAAAGCATTCCGACTTCGTCAAGATCCAATTTCCGAAGGGGCAATGCAAATTTTATACCCACCTCGTCTTAACGAGGTGGCAAGCATTCCGACTTCGTCGAAATCCAATTTCCGAAGGGGCAATACAAAATTCTTACCCGCCTCGTCTTAACGAGGCGGTATTATTTCTCCCTCGTCTTAACGAGGCGGTATTACTTCTCCCTCGTCTTAACGAGGCGGTATTCACTTTTTCCTCTAATCACTTTAACAACCCCTACTTCAACTTTCTACCCCGAGTCACAACCTCACTTCTATATCTTTTTGGGGGGGGATGTGATAGGATATGGCCTAGCTACTAGGCCCAAGCATCGAGCCCAATATAATTGGGCCCCGACAGTTAAGCTCGGCCTACGCAGCTCGGCCCACTTAAGAGAAACTTCTTCACCAAGGCAATCAAAACTCCTACATCGACTACAATTCAAGCTCCAAGAGATATAGAAGCTCGGTGTTTATCCAATAAAGGAGGAGATCAAGGCAAAGAGTCCTAATAGGAAAAGACTTACAATCCTAGTCGAATTCCATATGTAAACACTTATAAATAGGGGTTTAGAATAGGTTGAGAGGGGAGAACAATCTTGTAATCACTACTCATACAAGCAATAAAGATCCATACTCTTTCCGCCCGTGGACGTAGATCTATCACAATAGATCGAACCACGTAAATCTCTTTGTGTTCTATTTGCTTTCGTGTTCATTAATTCCTTGATTTGTGCTCGTTAATTACCTTGCGAAAATAAGTTTGATCACTGGCGCCGTCTGTGGGAAACGAAAATTTGTGATTTTCGATCAAAAATTTTCTAGGTAATCTACAGCCATGACAGGAAGACTAACGCGATCCCCCCCAAATGCGAAATCACGATTTGTTCGGAGCAGCTTCTGTTATTCGCCAATTCCGGACTGAAATCACCACCAAATCGGACGAAACCACCCTGAAACATGTTCTACTCTTCGAGAGGATTCCAACGGTAGGTTGCCCGTCGAAAGACGATCACCGGTGCGGCAGGAATCGCGTCTGGAAGTTCATGCTGCTGCACGACTCGCGAAATCACGATTCGTTCGGAGCAGCTTCTGTTATTTGCCAATTCCAGACTGAAATCACCACCAAATCGGACGAAACCACCTGAAAACATGCTCTACTCGTCGAGAGGATTCCAACACAATCAATCGCCGCCGCTGCCGCCGCCAACACGGAAAAGGATATTCAGCAAACCGGACAAGGTCCGACAACAAATCCACCTGTTCAGGAAGCCGAAATCCACAAAGGCGAGGCAAGCCAGGCGCAAGATCTACACCCGGCAACATACCGGCTATCTAGGAAGGAACACTCCAAAGGCCAGACTCCGGACGGACACATTGAGCATGTTGGATAAGCATAGCAAGATTTTCTCCAGCTCGCCAAAAACAACACAACGCTCAGTCGTGAAAAAGGACAACCCTCACGCAAAGATGGTAGAGAGCACGAAGCTTGCCTCCGGATCGCGGCATCGGCAAAAGTCCCCTAGCGTCAGGATCATAGACGCACGGGACGTCAGGATCCGCCAACGGGGCCACCATCGTATCTCACCTCGCCGCAACACCATCTCACCTCGGCGCGACACCGTCTCACCTCGGCGCGATGAGGACAATTACCTCGCACTACGAAACCATTATGGCATAGCAGGTCGGTTAGCAAGAGCCGACAAAGCTGATAGGCACAAGCGCGAAGCCGACAAGGCCAAACCTTCAGATCGGAAGAAGGATCGGAATGACCGAGGCCAAAGTCGGCGAAGTGCCTTCGACAGGCTCCAGCATACACCCCTGGAATCCAGGCTCGGACCTCGGCAAAACTAGGAACGAAGCCAACTCACTCCATTGACGAGGCCGAAGCCAACTCACACCGATATGTTCGAGAAGCCTCGGCCCATGTCAAGTGGAAGGGAGAAGCGCCGATCCAAGGAGTACTGTCGCTTCCATGAGAATTACCGGTACGATATCGAGGAATGCAGAAAGCTTGTTGCGGTCATAGAGCAATTGGTGCGCGACAGCACCCTCAAGAGGTACCAAAGTCGCAGCCGACGTTCTGACCAGCACGAAGCCCACACTCGAGGCAAAGCGCAATAAAGATGATGAATTCCTCTCAAGGCCGATGTGACGAAGTCCTCTTAAGGCCTAGGCGACGTCCTCTCAAGGCCGAGGCCGACCGAAGTCCCTCGAAGTCAAACTCCTAAGTACTGACGAAGCCGAGGAGACAGGTCCACTCTCAAGGCCGAGGCCGACCGAAGTCCCTCGAAGTCAAACTCCTAAGTATTGACGAAGCCAAGGAGACAGGTCCGCTCTCAAGGCTGAGGCCGACCGAAGTCCCTCGAAGTCAAACTCCTAAGTACTGACGAAGCCGAGGAGACAGGTCCACTTTCAAGGCTAAGGCCGACTGAAGTCCCTCGAAGTCAAACTCTTAAGTACTGACGAAGCCGAGGAGACAAGTCCACTCTCAAGGCCGAGGCCGACCGAAGTCAAACACCGAAGTATTGACGAAGCCGAAGCAAGCCTCGTAACTCCATTAGGCAAAGCTCTTATCCAACTCCAGTTCCCATCATAGCCATCGACTATATCAAATGGGTGGAAGTCGAACCCTTGGCAGAAATCACGAGCAAGAACGCCCTCAACTTCGTCTGGAAGAACATAGTATGCCGCTTCGGCATACCCCATATCCTCGTCTCGGAAAATGGGACACAATTCACAGACAGAACATTCAGAGAATGGAGTGAAGGGCTTCATATCCAGTAGAAGTTCACTTCGGTAGCTCATCCTCAAGCGAATGGCCCCCAAGTTATAGTCACACCACACAACTCCCCAGACCTAGAACGGTGAAACACCTTACAATTTGGTGTATAAATCCGAAGCAGTGATCCCGGTGGAGATCGACCTGCCGAGCCCGTGCACTCTCAACTTCTCAGCCGAAGTTAACGAGGAAGACCTCCGAACCGAACTGGATCTGTTGGAAGAGAAACAAGAGCTCGCCTAGATAAGAGAAGCCAAGTACAAACAACAAGTAGCTCGGTACTACAACCAAAGAGTGAAGTACCAACAATTCCAAGTAGGCGACCTCATACTTCGGAACAACGAGGTCAGTAAAGCGGAAAGGCTCGGCAAGCTTGAAGCCACATGGGAAAGACCGTACTGAGTTGAAGAAGTCCTCAGCAAAGGGTTGTACAAGCTCGCCCACTTATCCGGTAAGCCAATACCCCGTGCATGGCACATTACTTATTTAAAGAGATACCTTGCACAAGTGGCCGAGAGTAATGTCCAAGTTCATATAGTTCATTTAGGTCATTTAGGTCGTCTTATTAGGGTCTTGCATACATCTTGCATTTGCATACATCTTGCACATCTCTCTCTATGCCACTTATGCATATTATCTCGACAAATAAGGAATTTAAAGTCAAGCTTCGTCGAAATCCAATTTCCAAAGTGAGCTATTTAAAGCCAAACTTCGTCGAAATCTAATTTCCGAAATCCAATTTCCGAAGTGAGCTATTTAAAGCCAAACTTCGTCGAAATCCAATTTCCGAAGTGAGCTATTTAAAGCCAAACTTCATCGAAATCCAATTTCCGAAGTGAGCTAGTAAAACCCTGACGAGGGTACTTAATAAACTCAATAATAGGAGTAAAATTAAAACGCACGTATTGACCTAACCTCGGTTAAAAATAAAGATACGGTCTTTGTTTAAAACAGAGAAGAGCCTAAACCTCGTCTGAAGATGAGGTCGTGCTAATTAAAGCATAAACTTCGTCTTTAACGAAGTCGTGTTGTTCAAAGCATTCTGACTTCGTCGAAATCCAATATCCGAAGGTGCAATGCAAATTTTATACCCACCTCGTCTTAACGAGGTGGCAAGCATTTCGACTTCGTCGAAATCTAATTTCCGAAGGGGCAATGCCAATTTAATACCCACTTCGTCTTAACGAGGTGGCAAGCATTCTGACTTCGTCGAAATCCAATTTCCGAAGGGACAATGCAAATTTTATACCCACCTCGTCTTTACGAGGTGACAAGCATTCCGACTTCGTCGAAATCCAATTTCCGAAGGGGCAATGCAAATTTTATACCCACCTCGTCTTAACGAGGTGGCAAGCATTCCGACTTCGTCGAAATCCAATTTCCGAAGGGGCAATGCAAATTTTATACCCACCTCGTCTTAACGAGGTGGCAAGCATTCCGACTTCGTCGAAATCTTATTTCCGAAGGGGCAATGTGAATTTCAGTTCGACCTCGTCCTAACGAGGCGCTACACATTCTGACTTCATCGAAATCTTATTTCCGAAGGGGCAATGTAAAATTCATACCCACCTCGTGTTAACGAGGTGGAAAGCATTCCGACTTCGTCAAGATCCAATTTCCGAAGGGGCAATGCAAATTTTATACCCACCTCGTCTTAACGAGGTGGCAAGCATTCCGACTTCGTCGAAATCCAATTTCCGAAGGGGCAATGCAAAATTCTTAACGAGGCGGTATTATTTCTCCCTCGTCTTAACGAGGCGGTATTACTTCTCCCTCGTCTTAACGAGGCGGTATTCACTTTTTCCTCTAATCACTTTAACAACCCCTACTTTAACTTTCTACCCCGAGTCACAACCTCACTTCTATATCTTTTTGGGGGGGGATGTGATAGGATATGGCCTAGCTACTAGGCCCAAGCATCGAGCCCAATATAATTGGGCCCCGACAGTTAAGCTCGGCCTACGCAGCTCGGCCCACTTAAGAGAAACTTCTTCACCAAGGCAATCAAAACTCCTACATCGACTACAATTCAAGCTCCAAGAGATATAGAAGCTCGGTGTTTATCCAATAAAGGAGGAGATCAAGGCAAAGAGTCCTAATAGGAAAAGACTTACAATCCTAGTCGAATTCCATATGTAAACACTTATAAATAGGGGTTTAGAATAGGTTGAGAGGGGAGAACAATCTTGTAATCACTACTCATACAAGCAATAAAGATCCATACTCTTTCCGCCCGTGGACGTAGATCTATCACAATAGATCGAACCACGTAAATCTCTTTGTGTTCTATTTGCTTTCGTGTTCATTAATTCCTTGATTTGTGCTCGTTAATTACCTTGCGAAAATAAGTTTGATCACTGGCGCCGTCTGTGGGAAACGAAAATTTGTGATTTTCGATCAAAAATTTTCTAGGTAATCTACAGCCATGACAGGAAGACTAACGCGATCCCCCCCAAATGCGAAATCACGATTTGTTCGGAGCAGCTTCTGTTATTCGCCAATTCCGGACTGAAATCACCACCAAATCGGACGAAACCACCCTGAAACATGTTCTACTCTTCGAGAGGATTCCAACGGTAGGTTGCCCGTCAAAAGACGATCACCGGTGCGGCAGGAATCGCGTCTGGAAGTTCATGCTGCTGCACGACTCGCGAAATCACGATTCGTTCGGAGCAGCTTCTGTTATTTGCCAATTCCAGACTGAAATCACCACCAAATCGGACGAAACCACCTGAAAACATGCTCTACTCGTCGAGAGGATTCCAACACAATCAATCGCCGCCGCTGCCGCCGCCAACACGGAAAAGGATATTCAGCAAACCGGACAAGGTCCGACAACAAATCCACCTGTTCAGGAAGCCGAAATCCACAAAGGCGAGGCAAGCCAGGCGCAAGATCTACACCCGGCAACATACCGGCTATCTAGGAAGGAACACTCCAAAGGCCAGACTCCGGACGGACACATTGAGCATGTTGGATAAGCATAGCAAGATTTTCTCCAGCTCGCCAAAAACAACACAACGCTCAGTCGTGAAAAAGGACAACCCTCACGCAAAGATGGTAGAGAGCACGAAGCTTGCCTCCGGATCGCGGCATCGGCAAAAGTCCCCTAGCGTCAGGATCATAGACGCACGGGACGTCAGGATCCGCCAACGGGGCCACCATCGTATCTCACCTCGCCGCAACACCATCTCACCTCGGCGCGACACCGTCTCACCTCGGCGCGATGAGGACAATTACCTCGCACTACGAAACCATTATGGCATAGCAGGTCGGTTAGCAAGAGCCGACAAAGCTGATAGGCACAAGCGCGAAGCCGACAAGGCCAAACCTTCAGATCGGAAGAAGGATCGGAATGACCGAGGCCAAAGTCGGCGAAGTGCCTTCGACAGGCTCCAGCATACACCCCTGGAATCCAGGCTCGGACCTCGGCAAAACTAGGAACGAAGCCAACTCACTCCATTGACGAGGCCGAAGCCAACTCACACCGATATGTTCGAGAAGCCTCGGCCCATGTCAAGTGGAAGGGAGAAGCGCCGATCCAAGGAGTACTGTCGCTTCCATGAGAATTACCGGTACGATATCGAGGAATGCAGAAAGCTTGTTGCGGTCATAGAGCAATTGGTGCGCGACAGCACCCTCAAGAGGTACCAAAGTCGCAGCCGACGTTCTGACCAGCACGAAGCCCACACTCGAGGCAAAGCGCAATAAAGATGATGAATTCCTCTCAAGGCCGATGTGACGAAGTCCTCTTAAGGCCTAGGCGACGTCCTCTCAAGGCCGAGGCCGACCGAAGTCCCTCGAAGTCAAACTCCTAAGTACTGACGAAGCCGAGGAGACAGGTCCACTCTCAAGGCCGAGGCCGACCGAAGTCCCTCGAAGTCAAACTCCTAAGTATTGACGAAGCCAAGGAGACAGGTCCACTCTCAAGGCTGAGGCCGACCGAAGTCCCTCGAAGTCAAACTCCTAAGTACTGACGAAGCCGAGGAGACAGGTCCACTTTCAAGGCTAAGGCCGACTGAAGTCCCTCGAAGTCAAACTCTTAAGTACTGACGAAGCCGAGGAGACAAGTCCACTCTCAAGGCCGAGGCCGACCGAAGTCAAACACCGAAGTATTGACGAAGCCGAAGCAAGCCTCGTAACTCCATTAGGCAAAGCTCTTATCCAACTCCAGTTCCCATCATAGCCATCGACTATATCAAATGGGTGGAAGTCGAACCCTTGGCAGAAATCACGAGCAAGAACGCCCTCAACTTCGTCTGGAAGAACATAGTATGCCGCTTCGGCATACCCCATATCCTCGTCTCGGAAAATGGGACACAATTCACAGACAGAACATTCAGAGAATGGAGTGAAGGGCTTCATATCCAGTAGAAGTTCACTTCGGTAGCTCATCCTCAAGCGAATGGCCCCCAAGTTATAGTCACACCACACAACTCCCCAGACCTAGAACGGTGAAACACCTTACAATTTGGTGTATAAATCCGAAGCAGTGATCCCGGTGGAGATCGACCTGCCGAGCCCGTGCACTCTCAACTTCTCAGCCGAAGTTAACGAGGAAGACCTCCGAACCGAACTGGATCTGTTGGAAGAGAAACAAGAGCTCGCCTAGATAAGAGAAGCCAAGTACAAACAACAAGTAGCTCGGTACTACAACCAAAGAGTGAAGTACCAACAATTCCAAGTAGGCGACCTCATACTTCGGAACAACGAGGTCAGTAAAGCGGAAAGGCTCGGCAAGCTTGAAGCCACATGGGAAAGACCGTACTGAGTTGAAGAAGTCCTCAGCAAAGGGTTGTACAAGCTCGCCCACTTATCCGGTAAGCCAATACCCCGTGCATGGCACATTACTTATTTAAAGAGATACCTTGCACAAGTGGCCGAGAGTAATGTCCAAGTTCATATAGTTCATTTAGGTCATTTAGGTCGTCTTATTAGGGTCTTGCATACATCTTGCATTTGCATACATCTTGCACATCTCTCTCTATGCCACTTATGCATATTATCTCGACAAATAAGGAATTTAAAGTCAAGCTTCGTCGAAATCCAATTTCCAAAGTGAGCTATTTAAAGCCAAACTTCGTCGAAATCTAATTTCCGAAATCCAATTTCCGAAGTGAGCTATTTAAAGCCAAACTTCGTCGAAATCCAATTTCCGAAGTGAGCTATTTAAAGCCAAACTTCATCGAAATCCAATTTCCGAAGTGAGCTAGTAAAACCCTGACGAGGGTACTTAATAAACTCAATAATAGGAGTAAAATTAAAACGCACGTATTGACCTAACCTCGGTTAAAAATAAAGATACGGTCTTTGTTTAAAACAGAGAAGAGCCTAAACCTCGTCTGAAGATGAGGTCGTGCTAATTAAAGCATAAACTTCGTCTTTAACGAAGTCGTGTTGTTCAAAGCATTCTGACTTCGTCGAAATCCAATATCCGAAGGTGCAATGCAAATTTTATACCCACCTCGTCTTAACGAGGTGGCAAGCATTTCGACTTCGTCGAAATCTAATTTCCGAAGGGGCAATGCCAATTTAATACCCACTTCGTCTTAACGAGGTGGCAAGCATTCTGACTTCGTCGAAATCCAATTTCCGAAGGGACAATGCAAATTTTATACCCACCTCGTCTTTACGAGGTGACAAGCATTCCGACTTCGTCGAAATCCAATTTCCGAAGGGGCAATGCAAATTTTATACCCACCTCGTCTTAACGAGGTGGCAAGCATTCCGACTTCGTCGAAATCCAATTTCCGAAGGGGCAATGCAAATTTTATACCCACCTCGTCTTAACGAGGTGGCAAGCATTCCGACTTCGTCGAAATCTTATTTCCGAAGGGGCAATGTGAATTTCAGTTCGACCTCGTCCTAACGAGGCGCTACACATTCTGACTTCATCGAAATCTTATTTCCGAAGGGGCAATGTAAAATTCATACCCACCTCGTGTTAACGAGGTGGAAAGCATTCCGACTTCGTCAAGATCCAATTTCCGAAGGGGCAATGCAAATTTTATACCCACCTCGTCTTAACGAGGTGGCAAGCATTCCGACTTCGTCGAAATCCAATTTCCGAAGGGGCAATGCAAAATTCTTAACGAGGCGGTATTATTTCTCCCTCGTCTTAACGAGGCGGTATTACTTCTCCCTCGTCTTAACGAGGCGGTATTCACTTTTTCCTCTAATCACTTTAACAACCCCTACTTTAACTTTCTACCCCGAGTCACAACCTCACTTCTATATCTTTTTTGGGGGGGATGTGATAGGATATGGCCTAGCTACTAGGCCCAAGCATCGAGCCCAATATAATTGGGCCCCGACAGTTAAGCTCGGCCTACGCAGCTCGGCCCACTTAAGAGAAACTTCTTCACCAAGGCAATCAAAACTCCTACATCGACTACAATTCAAGCTCCAAGAGATATAGAAGCTCGGTGTTTATCCAATAAAGGAGGAGATCAAGGCAAAGAGTCCTAATAGGAAAAGACTTACAATCCTAGTCGAATTCCATATGTAAACACTTATAAATAGGGGTTTAGAATAGGTTGAGAGGGGAGAACAATCTTGTAATCACTACTCATACAAGCAATAAAGATCCATACTCTTTCCGCCCGTGGACGTAGATCTATCACAATAGATCGAACCACGTAAATCTCTTTGTGTTCTATTTGCTTTCGTGTTCATTAATTCCTTGATTTGTGCTCGTTAATTACCTTGCGAAAATAAGTTTGATCACTGGCGCCGTCTGTGGGAAACGAAAATTTGTGATTTTCGATCAAAAATTTTCTAGGTAATCTACAGCCATGACAGGAAGACTAACGCGATCCCCCCCAAATGCGAAATCACGATTTGTTCGGAGCAGCTTCTGTTATTCGCCAATTCCGGACTGAAATCACCACCAAATCGGACGAAACCACCCTGAAACATGTTCTACTCTTCGAGAGGATTCCAACGGTAGGTTGCCCGTCGAAAGACGATCACCGGTGCGGCAGGAATCGCGTCTGGAAGTTCATGCTGCTGCATGACTCGCGAAATCACGATTCGTTCGGAGCAGCTTCTGTTATTTGCCAATTCCAGACTGAAATCACCACCAAATCGGACGAAACCACCTGAAAACATGCTCTACTCGTCGAGAGGATTCCAACACAATCAATCGCCGCCGCTGCCGCCGCCAACACGGAAAAGGATATTCAGCAAACCGGACAAGGTCCGACAACAAATCCACCTGTTCAGGAAGCCGAAATCCACAAAGGCGAGGCAAGCCAGGCGCAAGATCTACACCCGGCAACATACCGGCTATCTAGGAAGGAACACTCCAAAGGCCAGACTCCGGACGGACACATTGAGCATGTTGGATAAGCATAGCAAGATTTTCTCCAGCTCGCCAAAAATAACACAACGCTCAGTCGTGAAAAAGGACAACCCTCACGCAAAGATGGTAGAGAGCACGAAGCTTGCCTCCGGATCGCGGCATCGGCAAAAGTCCCCTAGCGTCAGGATCATAGACGCACGGGACGTCAGGATCCGCCAACGGGGCCACCATCGTATCTCACCTCGCCGCAACACCATCTCACCTCGGCGCGACACCGTCTCACCTCGGCGCGATGAGGACAATTACCTCGCACTACGAAACCATTATGGCATAGCAGGTCGGTTAGCAAGAGCCGACAAAGCTGATAGGCACAAGCGCGAAGCCGACAAGGCCAAACCTTCAGATCGGAAGAAGGATCGGAATGACCGAGGCCAAAGTCGGCGAAGTGCCTTCGACAGGCTCCAGCATACACCCCTGGAATCCAGGCTCGGACCTCGGCAAAACTAGGAACGAAGCCAACTCACTCCATTGACGAGGCCGAAGCCAACTCACACCGATATGTTCGAGAAGCCTCGGCCCATGTCAAGTGGAAGGGAGAAGCGCCGATCCAAGGAGTACTGTCGCTTCCATGAGAATTACCGGTACGATATCGAGGAATGCAGAAAGCTTGTTGCGGTCATAGAGCAATTGGTGCGCGACAGCACCCTCAAGAGGTACCAAAGTCGCAGCCGACGTTCTGACCAGCACGAAGCCCACACTCGAGGCAAAGCGCAATAAAGATGATGAATTCCTCTCAAGGCCGATGTGACGAAGTCCTCTTAAGGCCTAGGCGACGTCCTCTCAAGGCCGAGGCCGACCGAAGTCCCTCGAAGTCAAACTCCTAAGTACTGACGAAGCCGAGGAGACAGGTCCACTCTCAAGGCCGAGGCCGACCGAAGTCCCTCGAAGTCAAACTCCTAAGTATTGACGAAGCCAAGGAGACAGGTCCACTCTCAAGGCTGAGGCCGACCGAAGTCCCTCGAAGTCAAACTCCTAAGTACTGACGAAGCCGAGGAGACAGGTCCACTTTCAAGGCTAAGGCCGACTGAAGTCCCTCGAAGTCAAACTCTTAAGTACTGACGAAGCCGAGGAGACAAGTCCACTCTCAAGGCCGAGGCCGACCGAAGTCAAACACCGAAGTATTGACGAAGCCGAAGCAAGCCTCGTAACTCCATTAGGCAAAGCTCTTATCCAACTTCAGTTCCCATCATAGCCATCGACTATATCAAATGGGTGGAAGTCGAACCCTTGGCAGAAATCACGAGCAAGAACGCCCTCAACTTCGTCTGGAAGAACATAGTATGCCGCTTCGGCATACCCCATATCCTCGTCTCGGAAAATGGGACACAATTCACAGACAGAACATTCAGAGAATGGAGTGAAGGGCTTCATATCCAGTAGAAGTTCACTTCGGTAGCTCATCCTCAAGCGAATGGCCCCCAAGTTATAGTCACACCACACAACTCCCCAGACCTAGAACGGTGAAACACCTTACAATTTGGTGTATAAATCCGAAGCAGTGATCCCGGTGGAGATCGACCTGCCGAGCCCGTGCACTCTCAACTTCTCAGCCGAAGTTAACGAGGAAGACCTCTGAACCGAACTGGATCTGTTGGAAGAGAAACAAGAGCTCGCCTAGATAAGAGAAGCCAAGTACAAACAACAAGTAGCTCGGTACTACAACCAAAGAGTGAAGTACCAACAATTCCAAGTAGGCGACCTCATACTTCGGAACAACGAGGTCAGTAAAGCGGAAAGGCTCGGCAAGCTTGAAGCCACATGGGAAAGACCGTACTGAGTTGAAGAAGTCCTCAGCAAAGGGTTGTACAAGCTCGCCCACTTATCCGGTAAGCCAATACCCCGTGCATGGCACATTACTTATTTAAAGAGATACCTTGCACAAGTGGCCGAGAGTAATGTCCAAGTTCATATAGTTCATTTAGGTCATTTAGGTCGTCTTATTAGGGTCTTGCATACATCTTGCATTTGCATACATCTTGCACATCTCTCTCTATGCCACTTATGCATATTATCTCGACAAATAAGGAATTTAAAGTCAAGCTTCGTCGAAATCCAATTTCCAAAGTGAGCTATTTAAAGCCAAACTTCGTCGAAATCTAATTTCCGAAATCCAATTTCCGAAGTGAGCTATTTAAAGCCAAACTTCGTCGAAATCCAATTTCCGAAGTGAGCTATTTAAAGCCAAACTTCATCGAAATCCAATTTCCGAAGTGAGCTAGTAAAACCCTGACGAGGGTACTTAATAAACTCAATAATAGGAGTAAAATTAAAACGCACGTATTGACCTAACCTCGGTTAAAAATAAAGATACGGCCTTTGTTTAAAACAGAGAAGAGCCTAAACCTCGTCTGAAGATGAGGTCGTGCTAATTAAAGCATAAACTTCGTCTTTAACGAAGTCGTGCTGTTCAAAGCATTCTGACTTCGTCGAAATCCAATATCCGAAGGTGCAATGCAAATTTTATACCCACCTCGTCTTAACGAGGTGGCAAGCATTTCGACTTCGTCGAAATCTAATTTCCGAAGGGGCAATGCCAATTTAATACCCACTTCGTCTTAACGAGGTGGCAAGCATTCTGACTTCGTCGAAATCCAATTTCCGAAGGGACAATGCAAATTTTATACCCACCTCGTCTTAACGAGGTGACAAGCATTCCGACTTCGTCGAAATCCAATTTCCGAAGGGGCAATGCAAATTTTATACCCACCTCGTCTTAACGAGGTGGCAAGCATTCCGACTTCGTCGAAATCCAATTTCCGAAGGGGCAATGCAAATTTTATACCCACCTCGTCTTAACGAGGTGGCAAGCATTCCGACTTCGTCGAAATCTTATTTCCGAAGGGGCAATGTGAATTTCAGTTCGACCTCGTCCTAACGAGGCGCTACACATTCTGACTTCATCGAAATCTTATTTCCGAAGGGGCAATGTAAAATTCATACCCACCTCGTGTTAACGAGGTGGAAAGCATTCCGACTTCGTCAAGATCCAATTTCCGAAGGGGCAATGCAAATTTTATACCCACCTCGTCTTAACGAGGTGGCAAGCATTCCGACTTCGTCGAAATCCAATTTCCGAAGGGGCAATGCAAAATTCTTACCCGCCTCGTCTTAACGAGGCGGTATTACTTCACCCTCGTCTTAACGAGGCGGTATTCACTTTTTCCTCTAATCACTTTAACAACCCCTACTTCAACTTTCTACCCCGAGTCACAACCTCACTTCTATATCTTTTTGGGGGGGGATGTGATAGGATATGGCCTAGCTACTAGGCCCAAGCATCGAGCCCAATATAATTGGGCCCCGACAGTTAAGCTCGGCCTACGCAGCTCGGCCCACTTAAGAGAAACTTCTTCACCAAGGCAATCAAAACTCCTACATCGACTACAATTCAAGCTCCAAGAGATATAGAAGCTCGGTGTTTATCCAATAAAGGAGGAGATCAAGGCAAAGAGTCCTAATAGGAAAAGACTTACAATCCTAGTCGAATTCCATATGTAAACACTTATAAATAGGGGTTTAGAATAGGTTGAGAGGGGAGAACAATCTTGTAATCACTACTCATACAAGCAATAAAGATCCATACTCTTTCCGCCCGTGGACGTAGATCTATCACAATAGATCGAACCACGTAAATCTCTTTGTGTTCTATTTGCTTTCGTGTTCATTAATTCCTTGATTTGTGCTCGTTAATTACCTTGCGAAAATAAGTTCGATCAATATTACTCATCTTTAACAATGACATTGAAATTCTCTCTCTCCATCCGGTTGAAATCCTCCCCTCTATCCGCGGCTGAAATCCTCACCCTTTCCTTTTGCCAATTTACCACCGTCGAGACTCCTTTGCCTAGTTGTTGCCGTCGAGACTTTGCCATGATAAAGTTGAGTATTTAGTTTTGAATGATATGTCAGACACTTCGACTATAGACATTCATTGGCGAGTCGGAAGTCACGGATGCTTTTTTGATCTTGTATGAAGTTTGTATAGACATATTATAATATTTTGCAAGTATATAACGGATTATGACAATATATTAGAAACTCACTATGTTTTGGTGCATATGTCATTATGTAATTTTTTGAACTTATATTATTTATAAAATTATATACTCCCCTCTCCCCCGGCTAAATAGTCCGCTTTATGTTGGGTACAGAGATCAAGGGAAGTTGTAATAAGGGATTTTAATCATTTAATTAGTGATAGGATTAAGATTTCGGGTATTGTTCACTTTTTTTTGGTCTTATTATCCTTTTTTTAACTCAAAATACTTAACATTAATTAGAATACATTAAAAATAAAAATATATATATCTGAATTAAAACACACATCAATATGTCCCTCATCCCCAACCTCGGCACTGCCGGCCGCCTCCTTATCCCCATCCCTCTTCGCGTACTTCTCATGATCGGACAAGGCGACATTGAAATCAAATGCCTCATTCCTCTCACTGAACCCCAACCCTATAAATGTGTGCTTCCCAGATCCATCGTTGATTCTGAGCACGAAGTAGCGCGACGAATTGAGCACCGGCTTGACGGCGGCCTCCCGATGGCTGGGATTGACGAAGCAGGCGGCGATGAGGTCTCCGGAATTGGGGTCCTCGAGACGGATCTCACAGCGGGTGTCACAGGAGACGACGCGGAGGCGGCTGGACCAGATCTTGTCGGACTGGAGCCACTCGCCGCACTTGTAGCCGCCGCTGGTGGGGCGGGGAAGGAATCAAAGGACGATTCCCAGCCGTTCTTTTCATCACGGCGGTCGGAACCTTGTGGAGAAACTTAGACCAAGGTTTTTCCGTGGTGGTTGAGGAGACATAGGGTTTCAGAGAATGGGAGAAGAGGAGCGAGAGAGATGAACTCGTAGAGAGAGAAGGCAGAAATGAGGGGAAAAGACGGGGGTAGGCACAGAATGATTATTAGGGGATTTAATTAATTGCGGGCACCACTTTATTAGGGTTAATTTAAACACAATAAGGGGCATGATTATGGGGTTAATTTTTGTTATTTTAGAAAGTGGACTAATAAATGGGACATACCAAAAAGGAAATGTGGACTATTTAAGTGGGACGGAGGGAGTAATAATCTTAGATATTTTTTTTTACTTACATCGAAAGCATGTACTATGCTATATTTGCCAGGTAATATTTAAATATAAATTTCCATTTTTTATATGAAAAGAAAAGAAAAAAGAAATAGGGAGAATTCAATTTTCTTTTCGGTATCCCAAACGGAATGAAAAATCAGTAATTATTCATATTCCCTCCATGCCACTATGATTGACGCGTTTCTTTTCGGCACAAGATTTAAGACGGAAGTGATTAGTGTGTAAAGTGTATTGTGTTTAGGGATGCAATGTTGTTTTATATATTTTGACATATTTTAAAACTAGAGCACCATAGATGCATAAATACATATTGATGTCTGATCTTAAATGAAATATCGTATCAAGACTTTTAATTTGGTATAAAAGTTATAAAAATTCGAGAACAAACGAACAAGTTATGATAATTTAAACTTTTAGAATTTAAATTATATTGAGATATGTGCTTTAGAATTTAAATTATATTGACATACGTGCTGAAAGGTGGGTGAATTATGAGATTTAATTAGGGATAATTAAGCGTAATAAGGGATTTACTAATTTTACTATTTAAAAAAGAAATGTATCAATCATGATGAGACGAAGGGATTATTTATTTTCCCCTTTATTTATTGATTTTTTACCCTTTCCCCACTCTAACCAAATGGTCATACTTATTTATAGGGAAAATTACACTTTATATCCTAAACTATGAGTCTTTTAACAAAAATATCCTAAACTACCACTAATTATAATAAAAAACCTAAACTTATCCAAAACTTAACAAATCTACCCCGTTTGTTAATTCCGACAACTGACAAGTGACGTGTCCCACCGGATATATGACATGGAACTTTATTTTACTGTTTCTAATTATTAAAATATGACATGGCATATTTAATAAATAAATAAAATTAAGCACCCCTCTTTTTTCTCAATTCCTCTTCATCTCTCTCTTCAATTTCTCTCCGTATCATCTGCATCCTCCCGTCTCTATCTCGCAACTCCTCTTCGGAGTACTCAAGAACCCTAATTTGGGCAGCCAGGCTCGCAATTTCGCCGGCTATTTTTTGGATGGGTCACCCTCGCCGTTGAATTTTATCGTCGCCACTACAATTACAGCTCCATTCAGTTTTTGCCACATATTGAATTTTTATGCCGCTTACAAGAATCGACAGTGGTGAAGACTGTGGAGGCTAAAGATTGTATTTCATTGATTGTATAATGAGAGTGTACAACAGTATATATATATAGTCGAAGATACAACAACGAGGTGATAAATGAATGCGCCTAATATACAATACTAATGGGCCTTAACACGCCTCCGCAAGATGGAGGATCCATTTGGGAGACCCAGCTTGGACCGCAGATGCTGAAATGCCGAGGTAGACAAAGGCTTCGTGAAGACATCAGCTATTTGATCGCGAGAAGAGATATGAGAAACCGAGAGAAAACCCTTTTATACAAGTTCTCGCACAAAAAAGTAATCTAAAGCAAGGTGCTTCATGCGAGAATGGAAAATTGGATTGTACACGTACGTAGCTCCAAGATTATCACATAAGATAGTGGCAGGACATCGAACGGAAATACCCACTTCGGAGAAAAGATTGCGAACCCAAATTGCTTTGGCAGAAGTATTTGCAATAGCCTTGTATTCTGCTTCCGTAGAGGGCCGCGAGACACACCGCTGTTTGGAAGACTTCCACGAAATTAGATTTCTCCCAAAGTAAACTGCATATCCGGTAGTGGAATGGCCATCGTCAAGAGAGCCGCCCCAATCAGCATCAGATAATATAGTCAAAACAGGCGCAACATGTCGATGAAGAAAGAACCTGATATCCAAGGTGCCTTTGAGATACTGAAAGACACGCTTCACCACATCCCAATGTGGTTCCCATGGAGTGTGCAAGAATTGAGAAAGTTTGTTCACAACAAAGAAAATATCCGGCCTGGTAAAAGACAAGTATTGGAGGAGACCCAAGGCACGACGGTAAGTGTTAGGGGTCCGACAATGGTTTACCGCCAAAAGACCGGAACTTGATGTTTGTGGCCATGGGAGTGGCAACTGGCTTTGATCCCTCCATATGAAATTGTGCAAGAATATTAGAGATATAAGCACGCTGAGACAAGAACACTCCAGAGGTAGTCGGAATGACTTCAATGCCAAGAAAATGACTAAGAGGCCCCAATTCCTTCAGGGAGAACTTAGCGGCAATAGTGGATACAAAATTGGCCAAGAATGCATAATTGTTGCCTGTCAAGATTATATCATCCACATATACAATAAAATAAAGTATAATACCATGCTGATGATAAACAAAGAGAGAAGTATCAGCAACAGATCTCTGAAAACCATATTGCAGAAGAAAGGTAGACAGAGAAAGATACCACACCCGGGGTGCCTGTTTGAGGCCATAGAGAGATTTACGAAGGCGCATGATCCGGGCGAGAAGAATCCATGTATCCTCAAGGTTGATCCATATAAACTTCTTCAGTCAAAGAACCATGGAGAAAAGCATTATTGATGTCAAGTTGCTGAATTGGCCAACTTGCAGACAAAGCCACAGAGAGAATCAGGCGAATGGTGACAACTTTGACAACCGGGCTAAAAGTTTTAGAGTAATCACGACCCAGCTGCTGCATGAATCCACGAACAATAAGGCGGGCTTTATACCTGGCAACAGAACCATCAAGATTACGTTTCACACGAAAAACCCACTTGCAGCTTATTGTTGGACGACCATTTCGAGGAACGAGCTCCCATGTTTGATTCTAAATTAAGGCATTGTACTCATCATCCATAGCCTGTTTCCAATTAGGATTACGGAGAGCTTCAGTGACAGTTGAGGGCTCTATAGCAGGGGGTAAGGGATGTAAGGTGGTGTGATTAATGACGGAAGAGTTAAAAGTACCGTGAATTTGGACGGCGCTCGCGAGTTGGACGAGCGGTGACAGGTGGATTAGGAAGATTGTTAATGGGCGGTAGAGACGGTGTAGGTTCATGAGAGGGGGGCGGCAAATCTAGGAGAGGAGGGAAGACTGGATGAGGTGGTTGGGTAGGGGCAGACCGAGAAAATGGACTATGAGGAGGAATAGAGGGTGGAATTGGAGAAGATTTGGAGGTAGTGAGTTGTTTAAAGGGATAGACATTCTCAACAAACCGAACATGTCTGGAGTAATAAAGACGGTTGGTGGAAATGTCTAGACACTTGTAGGCAGACTGAGTCATGGAATAACTCAAGAATACACACGGTGAAGAACGGGGTTCTAGCTTCGTGGATCTGTAGGGCCGCAGCCATGGAAAACAAAGACACCCGAAAGGTTTTAACTTGATGTAGGAGGGTTCGACATGATACAAAGCTTGATAAGGAGAGCGATTAGCAAGGACAGATGAGGGAAACCGGTTTATGAGGTAAACTGTTGTTTGGAAGGCGTAGGACCAGTAGGATAAAGGGAGAGAGGCATGATGGATGAGAGACAAACTGGTTTCAGCTATGTGACAGTGTCGACGTTCGGCGGTGCCATTGTGTTCGGGGGGAGGCGACGTATAATGAGTGATACCAAGTTGACTAAGAAGAGGCTTAAGCTTGATAAATTCCCCACCATTATCAGAAAAGAGAAATATTATCTTGAATGATCAACAAAAACGACATAATATAGATAACCATCAATAGAACGAACGGATGCACTCCAGACATCAGTGTAAACTAAATCAAAAGGTTTTGTGCTGGACATGGAATTGTCATTGAATGGCAGTTTATGACTCTTATGAACTAAACAAGATTCACAGTGAAAGTCTATAGGAAATTTAACTAAAGGTGCAAAATTATTAACTAAAAACTTGGAGACTCGTAGGGACGGATGACCGAAGCAGTGGTGCCAGTTGGAAGCCGATAGAGTGGTAACGTGAGTGCGAGGAGAAAACTTCATGGGTAAGGTGTAGAGATGATTATCATTCCGCCGCCGTAGAAGAGGAATCCCCGTGTGTAGATCCTTAACAAGAAAATGAGAATGGAAGAATTCAACAGAGACACGATTAGTATGACATAACTGAGAAACAGAGACGAGATTGCAACTAAGATCAGGAGCACATAAGATACGAGAGAGAGAGGGGACGAGATTGAGTAGGAAGAATTGAGTGACCAATATGGGTTATAGGGAGAGTGTTACCATTGCCAAGCTGAATCTTGTCCGGTCCTTCGTAATCAGAAAAACTATGAAGATGAGTAGCGGAATTCGTCGTGTGGTGTGACGCTCCTATATCAAAGATCCAAGATGGCTGGGAAGTGGTAGTGCCACGTGGCTGTGTATTGTTCACCTGAGGAGGAGATTGAACAACAATGTTTTGCTCACGTAAGAAGGTTGCGAGCTTGCGGCAAACACGAGCAATATGACCCGGGTAGGAACAATATTCGCAACCGGATGAAGATGGTTGCCTGGAAAGAAATTGTTAGTATTGAAATTGGTGGAGAAATTTCTTCCACCATGGCGACCACCCCGGCCACGATTGCCACGACCACTGTGGCGACCTCCGAAGGTTGGTGGCAGAGTGCCACCCGAAGCGGGGGAGTTGGAGCGAGGCTAGGTCTGATTGACCGAATGGAGCATCGGCGGTGTATCAGACGGTGCCATGATTAATCTCTCAATATCCAGAAGGATGTCAGACAGATCAGCGAGAGAAACAGTTTTTTCACGCACACGAAGAGCGGAATAGACAGATCGATAATCATCGCCGAGTTATGTGATAATTGAGGCAACTAAGTCTGAATCAAAGATTGGCTGTCCGGCAAGGGCAAGATAGTTGGCAATAGCACCCATGTCTTTAGGTATTCGGTGATCGTCTGATTTCCTTTAGGGTTGTTGGTCCCGAAAGTGACTAATACACGTAGAGGGGGGTGAATACGTGTGTTGAGAAGTGTAACTTCTCTTTCGTTTTTCAGCCTTTTATTGAGTAGACGCTTCGAATGCTTAGTGAAGCTTTTGAAGCTTCTCGCTCGTGTGAATACGGTGCGGAATGTGGTGAGACTTAAATCTTTTCTTGCAATTAAAACCAAGTTGAATATTAAAGCGTGTGTGTGTGTATGCAAATAAACAAAGCAACAAATAAATAAGTAAAAGGACACAAATAGTTTATAGCGGTTCTGAGCACCTCTCCTATGTCCACTCTATCCACAACGGGATGAATACATTCACTCGGTATCCCTTGTTTTATACTTCCAAGGGGAAGTGATTCAAGGCTAATAACAGACTTACACTTGAATCCTCAGAGATTCACGGGCTCTCGAGAAGCCTTACAACAACAAACTTTGCTATAAAAACTATACAACCTTACAACTCAATCTATGAACACTAGACTTGGGTTTTGAGGATTTTGGGTTTTCATAAATGAGAATCTTTTACAATGAGGATTATAAGTAAAGGGATAAGGATTCTCGAAGCTAGGTTATGGATATATGTGGTTGAACCTAGAAAGAAGTAGTTGCAATACTCAAGAAAATATATTCCTTGAGGACACACTAAAGGGAAGCGCTTCGAAAGAACTAAAGGAATGTAAAGGATGATTTGCTTGAGTTCTTGCGAGTAGTATGCTTGAATTGTTTGTACGTTCGTTGGTTTTAGTGTGTGCAACTCCTTCTATTTATAGTAAGAAACCCTACTTCCAGTTGAGAGAGAAAAGGTCGCGTGTTCCTTAATTTCTAAAAAAGTTGGCGTGTCAGTCGCTTTTCAGAATGTAGAATTAGGAAGGGATGTCCGTCGCACCTAGAGGTATGGCGATTTTCACCTAACCTTGACTTTTCGGACTGTAGCCGCATCCGTTGTGTAATGGCGTGTTGACACGTAAGGAACGAATCCGCCGTATGTCAGAAATTCAAACTTGAATTCTGGATCAACTTATCACCTGCACTGATTGAAGCTTTTAAGTACAACACCGTATCAAAGACGCTTTGGGTGAGCTGACTTGAGAGCGCTTCGCTTCCACTGAGCGGAAGCTTGCTCTAAGCATCTTTATCTGAAGCGTTTCCATGACGCTTTGTCAAACTTTACTGCCGGCGCTTTCATTGCTGAAGCCGTTTCGCTTCCTGACGCTTCGCGAACTCTTACTGCTTCATCCTTAGCGCTTCTAGACTAAAGCAAAAGCTTCCTAACATGCAAGCTTTGCTAAAAATAACTTGTCCATATTCATCAAAAATAATAAGGAAAATATTCTACTTAGGATTTTGGAATCAAATCAAAACAAATTGTTTATTAACTTGATCCGAGTTCCTCCTTAACATAATATCCCAACAAGGGTTTTTAGCTAAATTTGCCTTGAGAAACAAGACGCAGCCAGGCGTGGTGCTGGCGTAGGTGTTGGACAGTCGAGTCCAGACATCACGTGCAAAGGCGGCGGTGGAGATGGCCGGTTGTATAGATTCTGAGCAGCTGTCGAGGAGGGCACTGACGATAATCTGATCTTGGCGATACCAGATCGTGTAGAGCGGATTGACTGTGTCGCCTTCGGTAGTTTTGGATGGTGCCACAGTGGTACCATCATTGTAGCCTGCGAGATCGAGGCCAATGAGGGTGGATTGAACCTGACGGCTCCAGACATAGAAATTTGTAGGCGTCAATTTGATCGGGAAGTGCGTCGGCGCGTTAAGTTGCACAACGGTAGTGGAAGCAGTGATCGGAGCCATGAGAAACGGCAGTAAGAAGAGTAAGCGGCACTAGGGTTTGAGGAGGGTGGCAGCGGGCGGAAAAAAGAATCGCTAGGCTCTTGATACCATGTGGAGGCTAAAGATTGTATTTCATTGATTGTATAATGAGAGTAGTATATATATAGTCGAAGATACAACAACGAGGTGATAAATGAATGGGCCTAATATACAATACTAATGGGCCTTAACAAAGACGACGGTGCCAGCGAATCGCCGTGCTCGCCTTCTCATCGTTGGGCACCACGATAAGGTGCGGGTGCTTCCTTGAATTGAGTGTGGAACCCTTAAATTTTTATTTATTTTTTCATGAAATTGGGGAAAGAAAAAATTATTAATTCAGATCTTGACGAATTCATTCGATTGTGAGGGAGAAACCTCAAGTCATTACCAATCTTACAGTGTAAAAGTCGCGTTACATTTTCTAGAAATGGGACTGAATATACTTCGTTTTTTTCTTCCAAATATGATGGATGATTGTTACAGCAGTTTCATTAAATTTTAAAAATTCAGAAAAATAAATCAAATCTTGTTTACTTTTAAATACAGTGATTGAGGTGGAGCTTGTTCAATTGATTTGGGAGTAGTTCGATTGGCGGTGGTGGGAAGAGATGAAAAAGTGGGTCTTTCCAATTTCCATGTTTCTGCCTGAGTATGCAGTTTTGAAGATTTTGAAAATTCAAAATTTTGCTGAATAACTAAGTGAAATGTTTCCCGTAAATTTGGAATAAGACTGATTTTTACCACCTCGATGGATGACCAAGGGAGGAACTGAAGAGAGATGAATCGAGAGAGACAAAGAGCTGTTGTTTTTATCTATTTATTTAAATTAAATGCCATGTCACCTTTGAATAATTTGCAAAAATAAGAAAAAAAAAATCGATAATAGAAATCAAAGCCGGATACATCACTAGACAGTCACCAGAATTAGCAGACGGGGTATATTTGTTAAGTTTTGGATAGTTTAGGTATTTTATTATAATTAATGGTAGTTTAGGATATTTTTGTTAAAAGACTCATAGTACGGAGCAGTATATATATAAAGATATATAAAGAGGGGAAATTAAGACCCGTTGTGCGACGTCGTATCCTGGACTAACTTGTCCCCAAATTATCTTCGATTGCAATTCATCTGCAATTTCAATTCTGCGCCACTGTTGATTCTCTCTCTCAAGCCATGGCTACCGCGATGGTTCTCGACCCGAAACCCTCGATAATCGAACCGAACCCGCCGATCTCCTCCGCCGAACTTGACGACGACCTCTACACCCGGTTGAAGACTCTGCAACGGCAGCTGGAATTCTTTGAAATTCAAGAAGAATACGTCAAGGATGAATACAAGAACCTCCGCCGCGAACTGCTGCGGGCGCAGGAGGAGGTGAGGCGGATTCAGTCGGTGCCTCTCGTCATCGGCCAGTTCATGGAGATGATCGATCAGAACCACGGCATCGTCGGGTCGACCACCGGCTCCAATTACTACGTTCGGATCCTAAGCACCATCAATCGGGAGCTGCTCAAGCCGTCTGGCTCCGTCGCGCTGCACCGCCACTCCAACGCCCTCGTCGATGTCCTGCCGCCCGAGGCCGACTCCAGCATATCGCTTCTCAGCCAGTCCGAGAGACCCGATGTGAATTACAGCGTCAGTCTCCTTTTCCTGTTTGCTTTTATTTTTATTTTATACTAACGGTGGTTTTCGAAGTTAAGATTTTCCTGTAATAGTTTATAAATTGCTTTCTTCATTGTTTGGACTGTATATTACGGAATTATCAGGATGGTTTTAGTTATTGACGTTTAGGGGTCCAGTTAATGTATTGTCGGATTTTATGCATTGGCTTAGAGATAGTAGCGTATGATTATTTAAAGGCTCCTTGCACGCACTATTTTTACTAGGATATGGCTTTTGTGATGATGTGTCCTTAAATGATAGCAGTAGCATTGCTTCCTTCACATTTGCCCCAAAACAAGATGATGGTGTATCAAAATTCGTCTATGTACATATATTCAGCCTCTGATTGAGCTCCAATCCCTTGCTTGTAACCATAGTTTAAAATGTCAAAATTAGCTTATGAAGACTACCAAATGGTGTTACTATAGTTCTTTTGAGTGATTGCTTGGGTTATAGATATGAATTATTCCATGTGTAAGAGATGATATTCTCTCACCGGCCAGTTTATAGTTCACCCGTTATTGCATTGTTTATGTTTGTTATATCTTTTGTAAGGGACTTATTGCATAGCAATTACTTCTGTTGATTCTATTAGGATATTGGAGGATGTGACATTCAAAAGCAAGAAATTCGTGAGGCTGTAGAGTTACCCTTGACACACCATGAGTTATACCAGCAGATTGGCATCGATCCTCCTCGTGGAGTATTGCTCTATGGTCCTCCTGGCACTGGCAAAACCATGCTTGCAAAGGCTGTTGCTAATCAGACTACTGCATCCTTCATTAGGGTTGTTGGCTCTGAATTTGTTCAGAAGTACTTGGGAGAGGTATACTTAAAAATTTCAAATATATATCGACTTAATATGATGCCGCATTGCCTATAACTTTCAATCCTCGAAATGTTAATGATTATTTTTCTTTTATGCCTAGAGAAATTTTATGTGGTAAATTGGGAAAACCGTTATTAAGATTGATTACTTATATGGCAAGTTCATCAACTGCTGATAGCTTATTGTCCTTTGGAGAGCATATCTATCTGATATCAAGTGTATTTTATTTCCCCTCTGATATGATTGTGTTTTGTCAGATCTGATATTTCCTGTACTTTAGTCACTCTCTCACAGCCTTGCTGAAATTTGGGTCAATAGTGCATACGTTGCTTTCCACTTTCAATTGTATGTATTACAGCATATTCATTTCTGCCATTGATGGCCTTCATTTTCTGGGGTGAAGTATGGCTTGAAATAGGTGAAGCAAACTAGTCATTTAAGCTTGGTACTCGAGTTTGTCAGCATTTCTTTTTGGCTGTTAATGAAGGCAATCGATTGGCCATCTCCTTAAAGACAAACTGGACTATCAAAGTTGATTGTTTTCAATTTCTCCAGGGCCCCCGAATGGTGCGAGATGTTTTTCGACTTGCTAAAGAAAATGCACCTGCAATTATTTTCATTGATGAGGTCGATGCAATAGCTACAGCTAGATTCGATGCGCAAACTGGAGCTGATCGAGAAGTTCAGCGTATTTTAATGGAACTTTTGAATCAGGTTTGCTGAGATTTACATCAAGAGGAAGAAATAATGAATATGCAGACATAATAAATCAACAACACTACCTTCATATCCAACACCTCTTACATTATCAAACTTGATAGCCTTTATTGACTGTAATTTTAATGCTTTGTCTTGTAGATGGATGGATTTGACCAGACAGTAAATGTAAAGGTTATCATGGCAACTAACCGAGCTGACACACTGGATCCTGCCCTGCTGCGTCCAGGAAGACTTGATCGCAAAATCGAGTTCCCTTTGCCTGATAGACGTCAGAAGAGGCTCGTCTTCCAGGTAATATTGTTGATTAAACTCCATAATTCTTTCTTTCACTTCCCTTACCAAACATCAATAGAAGAGGTACAACTTTGAATGATAAAGGGAATGAGTATGAGGTAAGTCCTCTAGGTATAGATGAAAGCAATTTCCAGAAATGCCCAACGTTCAACTCCTCCATCCTCCATAAGTAAGATATTTTCTTTCTCTCCTATGATTGATTGGATGATCAAAGAAAAATGGTGGCATTATATGCAGGTTTGCACTGCTAAAATGAATTTGAGTGACGAAGTGGACTTGGAGGACTACGTCTCCCGACCAGATAAAATCAGTGCTGCTGAGGTTAGTGACATCACTCGCTTTTCCCTTAATTAGTAAATAGGAGTTCTGTTATCACTCACTTTTGTCTTTGCTTGGAGAAATGAGAACATTATGTGAACTATTGACAGTATAAGTCGATTGTTTACTGTTTGCAGATTGCAGCAATTTGCCAAGAAGCAGGCTTGCATGCGGTGAGAAAGAACCGGTATGTTATACTCCCCAAGGATTTTGACAAGGGCTACAGATCCAATGTGAAGAAGCCTGACACTGATTTTGAATTCTACAAGTGAGAGTATTAAAGAAGCCTAGAAAACAATATTGACTTTAAACTGAATGATAAAAAGGGTTCCGCTTTCTGTAATTGATTGAATTATGGCTGTTGTTATACTATCATTTTCTATGATTTTTTCTTTTGGCAGTTTTGTTACATTATGCGTACACATAGTAGTACTAAGCATGAGATTTTTTGCATCTACCGGAAAATCGGAAAATACATGAGGGTTGCATCAACTTCTCCCAAACTATTATTATATGCATACAAAAATATGAAAATGCATCGTCACGTGGTTAAGGTCTAATATTTATACTCCCTTCGTCCTAACTTAGTAGTCTTGTTTTATTATTTTATACTCCCTCCGTCCCTGATATTTGCGTGCTGAGAGAAACAGTACGTAGTTTTAGACGAAAATAATGTAAAGTGAAAAAAGGTGGAGATAGTGGAATAAGGGGCCCACACCAATAGTGGAAAAAGGTGGAGATAGTGGAAAAAAGGTGGGCCCAGTTTGGTAAGTATTGAAATAAAAAATAAAATGGAAGGGTAAATATGTATTTTTTCTTAGGGAATCTTTTCATATTTGGAATGCACACTAATATGGGGGACGTCCCAAACGGAAAATATGCACACTAATATCAGGGACGGAGGGAGTATCTAATACTACCTTCATCCCATATAGTTAGTCCTATTTGACTTTTGACTTTTTCGGCACGCATTTCTACCAAAATCTAGTACGAGTTTTAAAATATGATTTTAAGTATTTTTTTTTACGGGATACTTTGACACTCATAGTATCTTGAAAAAAAAAACTTCAAAATTATATTTTAAAACCCGTACTAGATTTTGGTGGAAATGCGTGCCGAAAAAATCAAAAGTCAAATGAGACTAATTATATAGGATGAAGATAGTATATATTTAAGAAACAAGATTATTAGGTTGAGACTGATGAAGTACTACCTCCATCTCATATATTTAGACCACTTTGCTTTATGCACGTGTTTCTACCGAAATCTAGTACGAGTTTTAAAATATAATTTTGTAGTATCGTTTTTTTTACGGGATACTATATGGGATGGAGGTAGTATTAGTTTGAAGAACATTAGGATGTTCTTATTAACTTATTTTGAACTCAAATTGATTCTCCTAATACAACGTAATATCATACTCTTAGTCTTAGATATTACTACAGGATCTTTACGACATTGACGCTATAATTTTTCTAGTTTTTTACGAATTGTTACGAATAATATGATACTATATATATTCTAGCAGCATTTTGTAAAATAAATTATATTTTAAAATTTATATTAAAAAGTTCCAAGACGAGGAAAAAAAAGGGGATACTTATTGTGGAAGGATACAATGTTTGATCAAATCTGATACGAAATTGAATTTAAACTATTTCCAATCCTAAATTCATCCTTTGCAATTTGCAATTAAAAAATTTTGGTCAATCCTATACTATAGTAAAGCAAAAATGTGTTTGAAATAATGGGTTCTTTGCTACGTTTGTAATGACGGAAAAGACGAATTAAAAAATTCAAATAAATATTTTAGTTCAAAAGTATTGAGACTTAATGTATAATTACGACAGTATACTGGATTATAATTTACCAAATCATATTCGTATATTCGTCATTTTCTTCTTATTAGTACTTATTTTTGAAGGTATATTCGAATTCGCAATTAAAAATTTACGTTCAAAGAGCGAAAAAACAAAACTAGAATCTAAATAAACGAGTCCGTTATGTCATTGAAAAGCGTGTTCCGCGCTACGGGCAACGTATAAAGGTGTAATGGCGTTGATTGTACGCATTATTCTCCTTTACTAAATTTCGGGGACTGCTTTTCTCAAAAAAAAAAAAAAAAAAAAAAAAAAAAAATCGGGGACTGCCACTCAGAATTTTCCAGAATATTATCCGTGGGTCCCCGACTTATATTCTTCTCTAAATATCTCCCCCTCCTATTTTATGCCCCTCTCTCCATTTCCATTTTCCCTCTCTCTCCTTCTCGGCCAGATTTTTCAGCTGCTTCTCAGCCACCAACGCGTATCTCGCTCCACAATTTTCACAGGTGATTGATTCTGCTACGCAGATACTTTGTTATTGTTGTTGTTTTGATGTAGCTGTGGTGCGTTTAGATCAGCGTAGGTGATGCTTCGTTGCTTGCTTATGTTCATACGTAGATTTGGATTCAGTTACTCGGTTGATTCTATTTGTTTTTTTGTGTGTGTGTGTGTGTGTGTCTGTTTTGTGAGACGATGAGGTTACGAAATTATGATTTTAGCGAATCTGATTGGTCAATTTGTTTTGATTAGGTTTTGGCGGAAGGCTGAGAAGAAGTTCTGATGGCGTCGAAAAGGATACTGAAGGAGCTCAAGGATTTGCAGAGAGATCCTCCGACGTCGTGTAGTGCTGGTATGCTGCTTCAATAACAGCTATGGTGACTGCATATTTAGCTTTTTAGTATATTAATCTTAGTTGCTGTGTGTTGGCGAAATGTTGCGTAGTAGATATTGGTGTGATCTAATATGTGCATATTCAAATGGTACGACTGAATCGTAGGATGTTAGATTAATGCCTAAAAAACAAGTGGATTTAGTTTTTCCTCTTACAGAGTTAAGTTTCAAGTTTGACTAAGTGCTCGTGATATTTATTTTCTGGCAATTTACAGCTGATACAATTCTAATGATTTTTCAATGGTGCGTGTTTGATAATGGTGCTTTTTTGTTAGCAGTATTTTCCTGCCATTTGTTGGTGCTGATGACATTATCTGTGCAAAAATCAATTTATTACATATTTCCTTGATCTCTTAGATTTTACACACCATCAGCCTTCAAGCGCTTGGGTGCTCAATACCAATTTTGATTGACTCCTTGTTATGATCTGTTGAGTTATTGCCCATCCACAGGCAATATTATGTGTGCTTAGTTTATTATTATCATGGCGCATGCATCTTGTCCTCATTATGTTAATTAACAATTCAATTGACTTGCCATGTAACTCTTATCTGCATGTGTGATAGGTCCTGTAGCGGAAGATATGTTCCACTGGCAAGCTACAATCATGGGGCCTTCTGATAGTCCGTATGCTGGGGGTGTATTTTTAGTTTCAATTCATTTCCCACCTGATTATCCTTTCAAGCCTCCAAAGGTATGTTTACTATTTTGTTTGTGATTTCTCTTTGAAACGTGATCACAAGTCGTTGCGACATGGAACTTTGTACACTATTAAAGTTCATTAAAGACTAGGTGCTCATTTTACCCGAGTTGCATTTGGTGATTACTGTGAATATTACTTTTTAGGATCACTTTGTTAATTTCTAAGCTCTTGCATTTGTAATGCTCCTCTGCAGTTTGTTGTTAATATAGTTTTGATAAGGTGATGGGTGGTAGATAAGACTGTAATACAAACAAAAGAGTCTGTACCTGAGGTCTTTGACAAATAAACTAAAGTGAAACAATTAATTAAGTTCATACATTCTTATATATTTGGGTGCAGCTTCAGAAATTCAGTTTCTTGCTTAGAGTTCCTCTGCATTCCTTATAAAATGTCTGGAATTGTGGTCATTTATTTTTTCAGTAAGTATTCATTTATGTTCTCATGGACAGTTACTGCTTGGAAAGTTATCAGATTATTTTCTTGTGCTTTTTGAAACCTTAGTTCGTTGGTATGGTATTTACTTTAGTTTTTCTGTGTGCTTTTATTAATAAGCACGGGATTCATTTGTCCGAAACATTCTAGGTGCACTTTTGCATTGTTTAGTAGTGAATGCTTGTATGTATTATCCTGTCACTTTGTAACCTCGGCCGGTGATTTTGGTGTGATGCAGGTTGCCTTTAGGACAAAAGTATTCCACCCTAACATCAATAGCAATGGAAGCATTTGCCTGGATATTTTGAAAGAGCAGTGGAGTCCAGCATTGACTATATCTAAGGTATCAATTATAAAGGCCTTATTTATCTGAAGTTGTGAACTTGGATCATTGAAGTCAATTGCAAAACAATTAAAAACATTTGCTGCCTTTTGCTACACATGTTAGAGAGATGAATCCCTTTATGTGGAAAAAGGATTATCTGTTACTTGCTATCCGAGAAGCAATCTTATGGAAGACTTACTCTGACCCTTGTAGCTATATGTTTTGGAAGGTCTTGAACTGAATTGTATTGATTTGTATCTCTGATAGATGTGGGTAAATGTGCAAAAAACTCTGTTTTTTTATGTTCTGATGTCTTTCAGCTGACTGAGTCTTGAATAGTTGAAGTTGACTCCAGGCTCCAGCCATATAAATGAGTTTGGAATAATTTGCAGTCTTATTTGTTAAATGAGTTTGAAAAGTTTAGGGTTTACTATGTATCATAAATCTTTTTCTACAGGGATGGGGCATCCTAGAGATAGCTTTTCCTGGACATTAGATGAACTTTTGCATGTAGTGTGTTTTATGCGTTCAACGTGGAGTTGGCTAATTGTTTGTTACTTTTGTATTATCCAACTCTTGTAAGCTTTTGACCTTCTATCCAACTAATTTATGTATTATCTTCATTAACATTGGAATTTATGGCAGGTCCTGCTGTCAATTTGCTCGTTGTTGACAGACCCAAACCCTGACGATCCTCTTGTTCCAGAAATTGCTCACATGTATAAGACAGACAGGACCAAGTATGAGTCCACTGCTCGCAGCTGGACCCAGAAATACGCCATGGGATGATGATGTCAGATGTGTTCCTATCAATTTCGCGTGTTTAGTGTTTTTTCAATTTATGCATGGATCAAAATCCCAAAGTATTGGTGAGCCCTTTTTCCATTCCTGTCGGATTCGTGTAATGAATTTCTCAATGTGCTTAATTTTCAAGTTCCGATTGCTGTACTTTACCCGATCTCCTAATTTGTGAATATAATCTTGAAGATTTCTAGGACTGGAAGAACTCTAAATGTAACGTGTACGTCGGTGTTTGGGATATTTGGTTGGTATTATGAATTTGTTGATTAGTTAAGTTGGAGATTTACACACGCGTGCGCACACTCTGTGGCTAGAGCTGCAAATGAATGGTTCATCAGAACAAAATTTCAATGTAAAGCAGAATTTTATAGGGTAATCGTTGTTGACCTATATAATAGTTATCATTTGCATTGTGATGCATGTTCATAGTCGACGACTTTTCATTTGACGAAGCTACTACTCAAACAATTAATTATACTGCGATATGTTTGGCTTTTTTCACTTGTAATCTGGGACCTTCTTTCTGATTGGATTTGTTTAATGGCAGGTGCTGATCCTACTTGTCCAATAATTCCCATGTTGCTTGTCTTAGCATTAGCAAGTTAAAGCTATGTTTTGTGGTCCACTTGGCGGAAGGAGACCTTACTTTGTTTCAAATCTATTATTTTCGCAATTAGATTTATCTTCTTCTTTTTTTCCCCGCTCTTCTAGTATTCGTTATGGAGTCTGTAAATTAAATCCAACCACTATATATATTTGAGGGTAGTGATGAAAATGACTTGGAATATAATAATATTTTCTTAAAAAAATGAAAGAGGGGTCAACACTTGCACACAAGCATGTGTGAGTATGTGGAAGTTAGGTAGTAAGCCAAATCGGACTTTTGATCAATTATTTGCGTAGGAGAGATGGAATGTTTTCACTTTTCCTTTCGATGGCACGGAGGCGGAGGAAAGTATGTGAATTGGAAAAATGTGAAATCAATCGGATGTTCAACTTGTGTTTTCGATCTAGTGATTTATTTTGACGTTTACATGTTAGTGAAACTATGACCATGAGCACATCAATTCAATTCGTGATCAACTATTTTGTCCCATTTTATTATTATAATAGACTCATTTGAATAAAAAAAAATGGGACAAGATAGTTGGTATCATGAGAAAATGAGAGAAAATAAAACAATCAACTTTTAAATTTTTCCTTATTTTTCACTTTTCCATCTTCTACTCTTTTTTCTCCTTCCTTTTCACTCCAATGGAAGGAAAATATTTTCACTCCAAGTTGGTGGGATAATATTTTTCATTGAAGAAATAGTAAAAATTTTCATTATAGATAAAGAGGTGGGAAAGGATGGGAAATAAAGAGAAATTTAAAAGGTAATTGCTCTCTTTTTCCTCATTTTTTCATGATAATTTTTCATCAAAGAGAACACACCGTAACAAGATTATATTTTAGGGTTAAAGTGACAAAGGGTCTGCATTTTTCATTTTGTCATTTCTATTTTCCTTTTCTACGTGGGTGCGGGTGTAGTCTATCTATTCCGTGATATTAGTTGCTTTTGTTTTTGTTTTCTTGTTTTTTCTTTTTTAAGAATTAAGATTTAGTAAAGGTTTCTACGTGGATTCAACATTAGTAATATATTAATATTAATAATAATTATCGCTTGATTGAGAAGCAATAGCAAGAGCACGTGCCTGCCAGGGCCCAATTATATCTTTGCTTCCTAATCAAGTCATTTCTCATTAGCCACCCATTCCATTCCATACTTCTCAATGCTCATTGCTAGATGCTAGTTGACTTTTCCGTTTCCCAAACATGTTTATCTCTTATATAATTACTCGCTCCGTCCCCTTCTACTTGAGCTCGCTTTTATTATTCTGAGTCTATTATTATAATAAAATAGCTCAAGTAGAAGGGGACGGAGGGAGTACTCACTAGTACTATGATTTTTCTTTTTTCAATTTTGGACGAGGATACTCATCCGATCCTTTTTAGTATTATTTTATCATCAATGCCACAATTTATTTACCAAAAACGTTAGAGGAAATTACCTTTTATAAGCCACTAAACACACATAATACATTGGACATCGTGAAATCCAAACCCTACTAACTTTCCAGTTATTTACCAAAAAAGTTAAGAGGAAATTACCTTTTATAAAGTCATTGAATATATATGGTGAACAATGAACATAGGGAGTAACTTTTTCCTCCCACATAATACACTCATATACTCATAAAAATACATTTCATGTGTGATTGCTATTATCTCGTCTGTAGCTAGTTACATAACATTTAAATTTATAATACAATTATCTTATGAATTGGTTTCTTCACATTATTGCAAATATTGCGCCTTTGTATCCTTGGTTCGAGTTAAAATTTCTAAGTTGTATATGTTGAATTCGAATATTTTTGCTAGATTCTAACTTTAATTCAGTAATGTAGACATAGTTGTAACAAATATGGAAGTATATTAGAGTAATTTAAGGGGCCTGACAATAATAAAATAATATCTCCGTCCATGAAAAATGTTAATATTTTGCCATTTTCGATCGTCCAAAAAAAATTAATTTTAATTCAGTAATATAGACATAGTTGTAACAAATATGGAAGTATATTAGAGTAATTTAAGCCTGACAATAATAAAATAATCTCTCCGTCCATGAAAAATGTTAATATTTTGCCATTTTCGATCTTCCAAAAAAAACATGAGCATTTCTATTTTTAGCCGTGGATTGCATATCCATAAATTATTTTTACATTCAAAAGTCAACTCAAAATTCATTATAATATTCATTTTATTTTACTATTATGTCAAATCTAAAAATAATTTTATTATTCAATCATTACAAACATAAAACACTGTATCGGAGGACTACGTCCACTTTTTTGTGAACGGAGGGAGGGAGTAATATTATAAACATCAACTTATACAAAACAAATTAAGAAAATACATGCTCTATCATAGTTCATAAAAGAGTTGCATATTTTGTATTTTCATCTTAGATAACAGCTGTAGTCGCATGCATCTGAGTCATAATTAGGTTGAGATATGAGAAAATATTGTTTAGTAATAATATACCCTCCGTCTCAGACCATTTGACCTGTTTATTTTCGGCACGGGATTTAAGAAGTGTTGGTTTAGGGAAAAAATGAGGGGTGTTAAGGCACTTATTGTTTCCATTTTTTGGAAACAGACCTATTCGGGTGGAACGGCCCGAATAGAAAAGCAGGCCAAGTGGTCTGGGACGGAGGGAGTATATTAATTTAAGCCTCCGGGCCAACAAAATCCTTTGACATCTAAAAGTTTAGTGGAGATGGGCCCATTTAAGATTACCTGACGTTGAAGTTGGGCCCATTCAATTGGATTTGTTAAGAAGTTAAAACATGAGAATATTTGTGTTTCACCTGCTTATAATTCTTATTTAATAATTAATGATAATATATTTTAATGATAATATATTTTAATGATAATACATAAACAGTAATAGCAGAACTAATTGCCATTCGTTTGATACAAAAATAATAGGTTCACTTCACATTCAGGCATTCAGCATATCTACATATTTTTCATAATATAAAGAATCAAATTATAAATGTAATGCACAGTATAAGAAAATTTGGGGTCTCAGGGTGGCTCCACCACTAATGGCAAGTGGATATAGTTTCTTTTTTTCGTCCGTCTATTAAAATTGGACACTTTTCGTCTTCAGACTTTTAATACTCCATTCGTCTCGCCGAATTCGTCTCATTTTAATAGTAGTTTTTTGGCACATTTTTCCACGTTTTTCGATAATGGATTTTAAATTAGATTTTTGAAGTTCTTCAAAAATCCATTTTAAAACTCATCATCGAGAAGCGTGGAAAAACGTGCCAAAAAAGGCAAAAAAAAAAGTGACGAATTCGGCGAAACGGAGGGAGTAAATGGCACCAAAAACACCATTTTAACATTCAAATCAAAACTCGTAAAGTAGTGTCTACTTATTGTAAAATGGAGTATGGATTATGGTCACTAGAAATTGCATTGACTTTCATTTTTATACTCTCTCAATCCACAAAAGGTGTGATACATTTTTTTATGATACGGATATTAATAAAAAGGTGGATAAATGGTTGGTAATTTTTTTAAGTGAGGTATGTGACCCACTAAAAAGAAAGTTAAGTAACAAAGTGATAGATTTTTTGTAAATAATAAGAAAATGAAGTTTAGAATATAAAAGAGAGTGAGATCCCATATACTTAAGCAGAAATATCATACTTTTTGTGGACGCCTAAATTGAAAAGAGTACATAAAAAAAATTTTAAAAAAAAAATCATGACTCTGTACAAAAAAGAGAAAAATACTTCATTATCTACCTTCATACGTATTCAATGTACTAGCAGAGATTACGTGTGTTGCCGTAGGTACCTTTTTTTAATTAATTTTGAAAAATATATTAAAAATAATTTTGTTATATTTCACTATTTATGTCATACTTATTATTTATTACTGCAATTTATATGATATAGCACGTAGGAAGCAATAGATTCTTGAGAAGATTAATAATGTTCTTAGAAAACTGATAAGATAAATAAGAGCGGAGAAGTATAATTGTAGTTGAAGTATGAGAAATTTATATAAATTTAATTCTATAATAAGATTACGTTCAGAATTACTTCGTTACCCTTAAAATAGATTTAGGATAGAGGGTATATTAGGCAAAACAAAAATTGTAAGAATTAACTCTTTTATAATAGTAATAGATTATTATTAATATGATAGTAATACATAAACTTTTTCTAGTAGATTTATTTTTGTACATTTAATTTTTAGATTATACATATATGGTGCAAACCCAACACGTGTCAATTGACACGCCGTAATTGTGGGTAAAGGAGCATTGGTTATAACTTATACATAGGGGTGGGTCAGTACGATATACCTTTATTTTTTTCTTCATACCTTATACCTTACATTAAATTGTGGTATGTTAAATTTCATACTTTTACCTTACCGTAACTTTCGATATACCTTAGTTTCGGTATGAAGTCGGTATACCTTAGAATATCATAATTCAAATCTTATCGATTAATATTCAGATAATAAATAGTTGAAAACATAACTAGAAAATACAAAACTTACATCTTATCCATCAAACTCTTTTAGTCCTCTAACAAATAACTGAAACTTAGAGGGGTGTATTCAATTAGGATTTTAAAAGATTTTGATAGAGTTTTTATAATCTTTGGATTTTGTTAATTTCATGGATTGTTTTAATCTATGTAGAATTTAATAGATTCTATAAGATTTATTTATATATATTTTGATAGACTTTATAAGTCTATAGATTTTAAAAATAAACATAGCATAATTTTTAACACACAACTATGAAAATAAATGTATTTTTTATTCAAAAATAAATGCATTAAAAATAAACAATGAAATGATGACACCAAGGAAGGAAAACAAAGACAGGCAACAATGCTGGCCACTACAACAATAGACAAAATGCAAACTAAAATTTGGAAAAAGAAAAAAAATAAAAGCACGATCCTCTAGTTTTGAGCAACAGTCAAAAGGCAAAACAAAAGCAACCAAGAGAGCAACAAGAGCATGAGCAGCAAACATGAACTTCATGGAGGGGACATCAAGCCTTTGAGGGTCCAACGAACAATCTAAACATGAAGAGGAGATGTGCCCAGCAGCAGACATCAACACAAAGAAACATGGGGAAATCACAGCAGGAATCAACCCCTGAAAGGGCAACGAAGGGAGGAAATTGACAACAACAAGAGGACTAAAACCAGCAACTATGGAGGAGAAGCACAACTTCGAAGCAACACAGGATCACACCACGGAGGCACAAGGAAGGAACAACAATAACCTCAGAGGAAAAGAGGGATCATCATCCCAAAGGAGGAATCAAGATAAAGCAGCAGCAAGGTACGGGCACACCCAACAACAACAAAATCCTAAAAGAAGCAGCAAAAACAGGCCAACCAAAGAAAGAAACGAAGGAACAAAGAATAAGACCAAAAGGATAAAAACGAGAACCATATCAGACTCACAACAAATAATAAGACCAAAAGGAGAAAAACAAGATCAATTAAAGATTATATTGCCACTATTCAATACTTAATTCACATAACAACAAGCCTAAGAAATGCTCAAATCTCTAGAAAATATTTACGAATGCATGTCCAAAAAGTTTCCGTACAGATTGTAGCGCACGTATTTCCGCCGTGTAGCAGCACTCCGTTGATAGTAGGCTTGCTTCATATTACTCATCCCGTAGACCATAAAACGGAAGGAAGAAAAAGAAGAGAGAGAGAGAGAGAGAGAGAGAGAGAGAGAGAGAGAGAGAGAGAGAGAGAGAGAGAGAGATGGCAATAATTGGGCATCCCAATAGCGCTCTACCTGTTGTTGTTCTCGGCAACTCGAAAGTTGAAATTCTATTGTGTGGATGTTAGCATTTTGGTTAATTAGAGAGTAAAATAAATTAATGATGTAGATATAATGTAGAGGCAGAGGCGGCAGCAACAACGCCGGTGGTGGAGGAGGAGAAGAGGTTGTCTCAGAGCCATCGGTTAACGGGCTGTCGTGGCATACGTCGCCGCTGTTTCTGTAGAATTCAAAAATCTGATGTGGGGAGGTGAGATTTGCTTAGAGATTTTTCCTTTGTATTGGGCACTAATTTTTTTTTTTAAATCCATATAATATTAAAAGTCTATATGGACTTTCAATATCATCAGATTTAGATGGATATTTAAAAGTCATAATTGAATACCAATAGATTTAAAGGATTTTCTGAAATCTGAATTGAATACCTATAGACTTTTAAAATACAAAGAAATCTTTAAAAATCCAGATTGAATACACCCCCTTAATAATTAGTACTCCAACTAATAAGAAATACTTTTTTTTTAAAAAGTTGTCTTTATTTATTCTTCTTTATTATTTTCTATTTTTGGCGTCTATTAGTCAATAATACTCCCTCCGTCTCGCCGAATTCGTCCCATTTGAATAGTGTCTTTTTTGGCACACTTTTCCACGCTTCTCGAGGTTGGGTTTTAAAATGGATTTTTGAAGAATTCTTTATTTTACGGGATACTACAACAATCGTAGTATCCCGTAAAAGAAAGAATTCTTCAAAAATCCATTTTAAAACCCATCATCGAGAAGCGTGGAAAAACGTGCCAAAAAAGGCAAAAAAGAAATGGGACGAATTCGGCGAGACGGAGGTAGTAGTACACTACACAATTGCCAATACCATACTCCATATTTTTAAAAATTATAAATATTAGTTAAATATAAAATATATAGACGTTTATAAGTATTTTTACGGTACGGTATATAACGGTATGTACCTTTACCTTACCTTAGTTTTACGGTACGGTATGATACCTTACTAAAAATTTCAATATACCTTAATTACGGTATTTTTCGATACGATATAAGCGGTAGGTCGATTTTTTGATATTTTTCCCCAACCCTACTTATCACATGGGGTGATAAAGTGACTCATAAGTCATAAGGAGAAACGTAACATGTTCTAGCCGTAAACCAATGTTTTGAGAATTTCTAGTATTTTATATTCTTTGAAGAAAAGAACTATGTGTTAAAAATCTATAATTTGGTCATTCTTCAACATATTCAATAGTGTTAGTTGGTGTCGAGATCCCTACGGGCTACGACATGAAAACATGTCCTTTTCTTCGACCGAAATTTCTAACAAATTTTCTTTTCTATTAATCAATACTTTTATATTAAAAAAAAAAAAATGAATGTGATATGGATTGTAGTAAAATATTGGAAACAATCAAACAATAATCACTAATATACAATTATTATTCTTCCTCCCATGTGACGCGTGGATTTAATTTCCTCTCACAAAAATTTATAGTAGTTTTTTTTTTTTTCCCAAGCAATCTTAATTTTTATGATACTCCATCTGTTCCCTTCTATTTGAGTCCGCTTTTATTATTTTGAGTCTATTATTATAATAAAATGTCTCAAGTAGAAAGGGCGGAAGGAGTATTGTTTAGTACAATCAGTTTTCAAACAAAAAGATGAAAAAGAAACACATAGAGAAAGGGGTGAACATGGCTCGGCTTTTGTTACCAAATCAAACCTAATTATTAAAATTAAAACTACTGCACTTGTTATTATCATCACAGATTAAAATCAAACAAAACAATGCAAAAATCGAATATAATTGAACTAAACTTTTTAATTTTGTTCTGGTAAAGTGAAACACTAAAACTATTATGTTGATAGGACGAGAGTTGATGCGTTAGAAAATTATGAAGAATAAGGTTTATAGTTGGATACTTCTAATTAAGTTATTTATATCTACAAAAGATTACTAACTCACTTTTCTAACAATATTATTTTCAATTTCGGTTCGATTTATAGTATTTCAGTTTTTTTAATCTCTGTGACTATAATGGATCGAATGTCAAAAAAATTGAGAATCAAAACTGAAATCGAACCAAATAAAAAGAATAGTTGAATTGTACGTTTATTTCGGTTTGATTCGGGCGGCTCAATTTTTCGAGTACACGGGGCATTTTTCATCCCTACACAGTTTGCATATTTCAGAACAAGATTTGCTCAAAGAAAAGGAAGAGGTGTAGTAAAATATTGGAAAATTCAGTTCTCGAAAAAGATCGGAGCTGATTTCCCGTGGTAGGGTACAGGAAATTTTGCGATAGTTGGTAATTATTGGTACATGTTTGGTGAAAAGGCTAAATATTTAATTTTATAATTTTCTATTTTATTCCAAATTGTAATAGGGACACACTTGGGTCAGCCGGAGGCACCGTGCGGCCGGGCTAAAACAATGACACTTTTATTCATATAGATTGACACTTTTTTGTATAAAGATTGACACTTTTAAAAATTGTCATTTTATTCGTAAAATAATTATGTTAAAGATTGACACTTTTATTCATATAGATTGACACTTTTCTATATAAAGATTGACACTTTGGGCCCGGCCGCACGGTGACTCCGGCTGACACAAGTTTTTGTCATTGTAATAATTGTAGCTCGTTTTATTAAGTGAAATTGAGGGCCATTTGACACGTTAAGGAGAGGCCCTCAACATCATGTGAAGTATTATGAGTCTATGACCCAAACAAATTATGGCACGACTCACATCCCCACAATTGTGTTTTCCTCACAACCTACAATTTCCTCTTAATCAAATACTAGTACTAATTAATTAATTACACGTATAGTAACTAAATTCTACTACTAATCAAATACGGAACATGAAATCTCTAGAATATAAATAGTAATATGTGCACAACATCAATAATTAAATTATTCGAATGTGATATTTCATCCGTCTCACTCGACTTAGCCTGTTTTTTAATTCAAATATGGTATAAAATAATAAAACTGGCAAAGTCAAATGGGACACAAGGACAAGGAGTATTACTAATTTGTTGACCAAGTCCGGTTCTCAAATCTATGGAGAAAAGTACGGCCTCATATCCCCATGTTCGACTAAAATTTTAATTAAGTGTTTTGTTATAAACTAACTCATAGAGAATAATATAAAAATTTGAGTTTGGAGGATTACGTGAAACAATTCCACATTATACCCGATATAAAAAACCTCTTTATAGCAATAAAAAAAATTAATGTCTATATTCGAAACTAGTTATATTTAAGAATTATATATATATATATATATATATACTTCATCCGTCTTGACTGAATATTCGCTATTTTTTTGGCACGAGTTTTAATAAATGGTAAGAGAGTGGTGTTAGTGGAAAGATAGACTCACATTAATGTGAGCAGAGTAGTGTGCAAAAATGGAATGTGTATACTCTGTTGAGACGAATCGAAAAGAAAATAGTGAATACTTAGATGAGATGGAGGGATATATTGTAATAACTCATATGCATAAACAAATTTTTGTTACCATCAAAATGATTCATTTTTTTTAATGAGCATGCTAAAAGTTATCTACTTGACATAAACTCTACTTGTTCATTTGGTATAAGCAATGCTTTTTTTTATTTATTAATTTTCAATTTCTCACACATTTGTTTTTCATATTATCAAAGTATATGTGTGTTTATTTAGTTAAATAAATATTAATTAGGCACATTAATTTGTTAATGGATCTATACATACACATGGAATGGAATAAAATATTTATTTTATTTAAATTATTTTTCTGTTTTTTTTTCTACATTAAACTCTATATCGTAATAATAATAATTTTTCGATTCCGACTAAACAACTTTTACTGTAGACTAAACATACGTTTCCAAGCTATCTTATGTACGAGTAAACTTCTCGTTTATGTTTTTTTCCATTACTGGGACACCTTTGAACAACAATATAAATGAACGACATTCGACGAGTACTCATAATATATATGTATTCGTAATCAAACAAAATTTATCACAATAAACAACATATTCATTCGATTTATTGCACAAAGCGTTTCATTCACGATATGATTATAAAACAATTAATCCTTCTGTCTATAAAGAGTGCATGTATTTTGTACGACATACTAGTTTTTAATATATATATAAAAATATATAGATATATGGTAAAATTTTCAAATATGAGTACAGAGCCTACTAAAGATAAATTAAGAAAGGTGCTTAACATATAAATGAGTGTGAAAGCTCATGCACTAAAATAAATATATTTTACAATTCATCAACATTTAAAAAATACTCCCTCACTGGATTTAGTTTCTCTGTTGCCTAATGGTGTGATATCTTCTATTGCGTCGTTAGATGATTGTCAAGTGTCTGCAATATTTATAAAATCACCCATTTTTCATTATGGAAAATTTTAATTATTGTTGGACTTGAAAATATTGCAGACACTTGGCAATCATCTAACGATACAATAAAGAATATCACACCGTTAGACAGTATATTAGAGGATTCGAATTCCACACATGTCCCTTTATAAGTGTACCAAGTCACCAAATACACACAAACTAATAAACTAAAAAAAAAAAAAAAAAACTTAATTTACCCCTAAATATTACTTAAAAAAATTTAAAAAGTAAAAAAATGTAATTATGCGGATAAATTTAATACTCCAATAATAATAATAATAATTATTATTATTTTTTTAAATGTAATAAAACATTTTTATTTTTATTTATTTTTAGTTTTATTGAAAAAAGGTTTATACACTAAGGTATCACATTTTTTCGGGAAAGCATAATAATCCGTGAAAAAAAGTGGAGTTGGGATGGGATGAGTGATAAACCAACTTTCCACACTTCTTCATATCTTCTTGGAGCAAGCAATCCGCATCCGCACCCGCAAACGACTGAAACCGAAAGGCGTGGGAAAATCGAGGTCATTCTTTCCCGCCAAAAAGAGAAAGTTCTAACTACCTCTCCCGCCACCCCAACCCCCACCCCCTGGCCCCACCCCCACAACCCCCCTCCTCCTCTCTTTCTCGAAGCCTGTGTGTGTTCTGCCCCCACCTTCTCCCAATAGCCCTGGATATTTCACTCATGCTCCTCCACGTCAGCTAAAATACGCAGTATATTATACGTATACGTGTACGCACCACACCTCCTCATACTCATACTAGTCTTCTTTACTTTAATTAATGCTCACTCACTGTTCTACCCCATATTTTGCACTCAACTCCTGCTTTTCTTTTCTACCACTCTCTCTCTCTCACTTCTTTTTAAATAAATCTCCCCCCCTCCACTCTCACTCTTAGATCCTCTCCTTCAATATCTCTCTTCATATTTTTCGAGCTTGCTGTAGCAGAAGAAAATTTTCTTAAATTTATTGTACTTTTTAAAAAAAAAGGGAATTTTTTTTCCTGTGTGTTGATTTCTCTCGTGAGTTCAGTGCTTTACTAATCTCATGGAAGAACTGCATCCCTTGGTGAAATTCACCGAACACGTTGTCACCACTAACAAGCGCATCAATCACCCGAGATCCGCCGCTAACCTCCGACAAAAAGTCGTCAGAATCGTTCTCACCGACGCCGACGCCACCGATTCCTCCGACGACGAATCGGACGTGTGCGGCGTGCACAGAGTCCGGAGGCACGTGGAGGAGATCAAGTTCAACAGCTCGCCGCCGCCGCAGCTAGTGGAGAGTCGCAACAAGAAGCGCAGGCGGAGCCTGCCGGGAAGTGACGCTTCTCGCCGGAGGAAGTTCCGCGGCGTGAGGCAGCGACCGTGGGGGAGATACGCCGCCGAGATCCGAGATCCGACCCAGGGAAAGCGGGTGTGGCTCGGGACGTACGATACGCCGGAGGAAGCCGCCACCGTTTACGACAGGGCCGCCGTAAGGCTGAAGGGCCCCGCCGCCGTGATCAATTTCCCCGAAACGGCTGCGCCGACGGAATCGGCGACGGAGAGCGACTCCGTCCCGTCTGGAAAGGACGCCGTTCTGTCCCCGACGTCGGTTCTCCGTTACGAGGAGTTCACGCCGTTGGACGGTCTCGGTCTTGACTTCGGGTTTGACCTGGACTGGCCGTTAAGTCTGCCGGTTATTGGGATGTCGGGGAAGTCATACGCCGAGGAATTCGGTGAGTTTGACTTTGATGACTTCATGAATGAGCTCAGATGACGTAAGCTTGTCTGGAGTGCCAATCGTTTGGTTGGTGACGTGGCAAAGTGGCGGGAATGCGCGTCGTCGACTTTTCTATAGTAGTGAGAGTGTGTATTTATTATTAGTAGCCGATCGATATATATACGGCGATTTTGTGAGAAGACATTTTTTGTTTGTGTAAAAAAAAATTATTTATTGTGGGGAATTGTCGAAGCATGATACTGTATATTGTATCTAAAATTATTAGTAATATCTTTTCAAAAAAATATTTTTTTGTAATATAAAATCAAAAGAAGCGGATGAAGTAGGTCATGGAGAGTATCAAAATAATTTTAGTTTGTCGATAAAATTTACTTCATTATAATCCGAAATTACATTCGAGGTTTTCATTGCAAATCAATAGATCATATCTTTAATGCTCCATCCAAATTGATGATTATAATTGATTTCTATCCAATACTCCTTTTATTTTATTTTTTCATAAGCGTCCCCAATCTTCATATTACACGTAGAGGAAATGAGTAAATTTATTAAAATTTTATTTATTAATCTTTTTTATGAACACCAATTTATATACTTATATAACATTAATTAAAAGAGTAATTAAATAGAGAAGAATTTAACTATTTTATCATTAAATTTTGAAATGAAACACTTAAAAATAAAATTCAAATATGTCACTTAAGAAAACGGACGTAGTATATCGCAAAAATGATCGACTTTGATATCTTGCTACACCATTCAATTATTAAGTCAACACTAGGGATGTAAACCGGCAGGGCGGGGTCAGGTAGCCGTGAAATTTAATTTTTCATTAAAAAAATGATTTTTTACAATAAAAAATATTGTTTTTGACTTGCCATTAACCATTTTAAAATTTGGATGAATGCTTCATTAAATTAAAATAAATTAAATCTTATGGAGAGTAAAATTAATACTAGTAGATTGGCTCATTGAAGATGGCATGCAATACATTTTATAATTCAAAAAATTATAGTACTACGTATGTTGCTACGTAGATGTAGGGTTCTTGTATCATGACAATTTTTTTTTGTTTGTGTTGTTGTGACTTATTTATTTATTTACTACAACTATTTATTAAAAAAATGATGTGTAAAAAATGTCATAGTTAGTATGATGGGGAAATAAATAAAAAGCTAAATTGGGTGGTTTCTAGTGAGTTTCGTGGTGGAATGAATCTTGGTCTCTCTACTATACTATAGTATACGATAGTGTTGGTCTACAATTTCGTTGATTTTTCAACTCAATTTCGTTTACACGTGTTTGAAAATGTACCGTGTACTCCCCGCTAGCTTTAGTTTAGTTCTAAGTTCTAATTATTTATTGTTTTAAAGTCAATGTTCCTCTTGTATTATTTCAATTAAATGTATTTTGAAATTTCGTTTATAATATTATTGCAAAACAATATGAGACCAGCTATACGATTGATGTTTGCTGGCGTGGCGTCCCCTGTTTTCATTTCTTCTTTTGGGTACTATATATTTAGAAGGGGATTTAATATGTATTTTTTTTTTCAGAAAAAAAGAAAGGGACCTGATTTTAATTAGTTGTGTTTATATGAATATAATTGGATATTGGTCAGAGGTAGTGTCTGGAAATTCATTCCATTTTCCCGTAAATGTTATGGCCCAAAAGTTAAGGATATTTTCCACATCATTAACTACAAAGAAAAAATAATTATGGGCTAAAAATTAGTACCAAATTAAGACTTGAAGTGAATATATGACGATATTTCTTTATTATTTTTTTAAGATCAAGTAAATATTTTCGGTAACTATTAAACTATGACTTATTTTTATTGTTAAAATAAAACTCCCCCTAATATTGTAAAATCCTAATTAAACTTGGTTTTAAAATTGATGGTTGTTGTCTATGTGTTCTAATTATCAACGTGGGAATTTGTGGGCAAAAGATCATTAGAACGTAATAAAGGGAACATGCCATCGACGAAGAATAAGAGTTCGTGGCTAATTCGTATTCCCTACTGACGAAGAATAAGAGTTCTTTTTTTTCCTTCTCTCAATTTATGAATTTTGAATTTGCAACGTAATAAATAAAAACAATCGAAATTGAGGATCTACAGCTTTTTTCACACGCATAACTGCAGAAGATTTTACTAAAACACTTTGTTGTCCATTGTGAGTACATTCAATCAGGGGTAGAGCCAAAAAAATTGCTCAGTGAGGGCCGAGTATTTTTAATTTTTAAATCCACAGTTAAAATTCAACTTGTTGGTAGGGGCTTAAGTATAAAAATTTATTAAAGGTATCAATAATTTTGTAAATTTGTACGTAAAAAAAATAGAAAAAAAAGAATTGGTGGGGTCTTAAGCCCCTTGTGGGTTACATGTAGATCCGTCCCTGCATTTAATGTATTCATTGCTAATGTGATAGTGTCGAGTCCTCAATTTTTCTAGCAGGCAGAATTTAGTTTTTTTTAGGATTGATTTTATTTTATTTTATTTTTGTAAAACTTCACGTTTTAAGGCATATACTTATGATAGTTCTTTTTTAGAACGCAGCTCGGGTTTTCTGAAATTCTATATAAGGTCTATTAAATAAAAATGTAGAACGTCATAGCTCCACATTACATGCTTCATTGCATTATGAACCATTATCTTAAAATTATTCTTCTAAATAAATGGTATATTTGATCATTATTCGTCCATCTAATTCGAAGCATAATAATCCAAAATTAGCAACTTGATTTTTCTTTTTTCTGGTATTTAACTGGTAACTTAGTTTTGATATATTAATCTTTAAAATGTAGCAACTGATGGAATAACGTAGATAGTCGGAATACGAGTGGAAAATTAATATAAATTTTAAAATGACTAAAAAGTTTACCTCATCTAGATTTTCGCATGTTTATACTATTTTTGATAATTGTACCTCAATTTCTCCAAACGAGCTACGCTAACTCCATTACTTCACCTAGCAAAAACCAGTCCATTATAGCTTAATTTGAAGCAATTCTTCACAAAATCAACTAATTAAAATATAATATTTTTCTTGACCGAGTCACCTAGGGCCATTATTAATATGAATTGGCCGACACTGCAAAGATATTTATTCATATATGATATTATAAATATAATATACTCCGTAATTCAATTCCTGATCATGAGCATAACGAGAAAAAATTACTCGGTGATGGCTGAGTTTTTTTTTTTTCCAAATTCGATATAACACTTTTAAAATTCATATCATTGGGAAGACTTTAGTATAGAAGTTCATTAAAAAAGTATATATATATATATATATATATATATATATATATATATATATATATATATAATTTAAAGACCGCGCTACGGAAGACTTGAACTCGGGACTTTTGGTCCCATCTCGAACATTAACCCTCTACCGCTAGACCAACACATGGATACAAAATGTCAATAATTTTGTAAATTTGTAAGTTAAATAGATTTTTTTAATGGTGGGACTTACGTCCCTATGGGATACACATAGATCTGCCATTTGTTCCTCATGATTCATGACGGCTTTTTTATACTTTTAATTTTTTTAAATTTTTTTTAGCCCTTCTCCACGACAGCCTAATGAATAATTATACATAGAAACTCATATTTTTTTTCTATGATACGTGGCATGTGTTGATTTCACATGTACACAAAGAAGTTTATTTCCGAGAAAACAATAAGAACTATATAACATAAACACATGAAATTATTACGAAGTTTTGTCAAAAAAAGGAGAAAGAAAGAAAAAAGGAGGAAAAAAAAAAAGACTTTTGCAATCACGTTTACAACCTTATGTGTCATCCTCCAAAAATGTACGTCATTTAGCAATCACGTTTACAATCAAGCTACTAAACAAACCCTTAGAATGAGCTGTTTTACTCTGTCTTATTAATATTTTCTTCCAAATTATAAATTTCTTTAAATGGCACTTTTTTTAATAATCGTAAATGGAAATTTTGACAACTTTTATTGTCATTAATTAATTAAAGATAATTATGTAATACTTGGGGCTCTCTTGCAGTGACGACTCCAGAAATTATAATTTGGGGGTGTCAAAAATAATTACTACTTATGTCCCACCGAAATAACATTGTTTTCTTATTATACTCCTTACATATATTCAAGAAGGAAGACCATTTCAGCGGGACAAAGTGAGTATATAACATTAATAGTACCATTTTACAGAATATATACATAATACTAGTATTTTTTATTAATATATATACATAATACATAATACTAGTAAAAAAAAAAAAAAATTGGGGGTACAACTGTACCCCCAATGCTCCATGCTGAAGTCGCCAGTGCTCTCTTGTCTTTTGCAGATGACAAGCCATTATCGATTATGACAAGCTAAATAAAGGTCAAGAAAAAATAGATACTTAAATTGAAAAATACAAGAAAAAAAAAGAAGAAGATATTTTCTTTGTTCAGCTTGGTGTTTTTTTTTTTTTTTTCTTTTCTTTCTGCTGTCGTCTATCCATTAAGAGTGTGCTATTTCGATTTTATGTATGATTTCACATACACTTTTATATTTTGAACATCATGTATTCATCTCAACATTTTTTTATAAGAAATCCAATACTTTTAAGTGGTTAGGAGGAGACACCACAAGTCTCTCCTTAGTAGTAGGTCTTGACAGGAGCGACTCCAGTATGAAGCAATGGGGTACAGTTGTACCCCAAAAAAAATATTTTTACTAGTATTATATATATATATGTGCATATTTATTTATTTCAAATAATTAGAATGAGTTTTAAAATATTATTAATGTTAAAAAATATACATGTGACTTATCCTCTAATATTTTTTCTCATCAAGTTAGTGTTGATTCTTCCGGTTGCTACTGCAAGTGTCGAGAGAGTATTTTTCGGAATGACTTATGTCTAAACAAGTTGCAAAATAGCATTGAAATTTAACTTTTAAATAATTGTTTGGTTTATTCGCCGAGAGATGTGTTTTCCTATGAGTTTCTGATGACAATGTTGCCAATTGCTTTCAATTAATGAAGCATCGTCGAAAATTAAATTAGGTATATTTGTAATTTTACAATTTTCGTTGATATTATTGTAAGACAGTACTATTAATGTTACGGAGTATATAATTATTTTTCTCACCCCCGAATTGTAAATCCTGAAATCGCCACTGAGCTTTTGATTCAAATCCCACTAAATGTGGGTTAGTGTGGTTCCATTTATATGGAGTTGTTTAATTTATTATATTTTGGTTGATATTGTTAGTATTATGTGTACTATGTTGATCGAGATTATGATATGATTGTTGAGTTGAATTGTACTAATATCTTCAATACAATTGTATATGATAAGACATCTTACAAGTTTTTATTAAAACTCGTGTCATTAAAAGTACCATTCTGGATCAATGGAGGGCGTATATATTATAAATTAATACTCAACTTCTTCTTTTTTTAATAAATAAATGTGATGTATTAATACTACAACATTAATGATTGTACGCGATGTGCAATATTGCAATCAATCAATTCTCAAAATAATACTAGTACTCGTACTATCTAATTAATTGAGTGCAAAACAATCACGTGAAAGTCACGAGCAATATTACCACACCAATCGAGCACCAATCGAGTGTGAGTTATAACTCCGGCGGCTGCGGAGTGCGGTCCAAATTTTTTTGGGGTTACTTAAAGAATGTATAGTTGAAAATTAAAGAAGAAAAAGTAAAATGGATAAGTATGAGAATTGATTGGATGGGACCTAATGGTTGGTAACCAAATAGATATGAAAAGAACCAAGCACCTTAAATATTTTCCATAGTATACATACCATGTATTTATACCAGCCGCCTCCGACTAATCACACTAAAATCTCATACCACCATCACGCTAAAAACAAAAAAAAAAAACTCGATTCATATAAGATCTTTTTCTCTTGCTCAATGACTTTTATGGTCGTGACTAAGTGAATTATGGTGCGGGATGTTCTATCAACAAATCATTTTAAATCATATAGTTTGTGTGATATTTCGTATGTTTGGTGGGTTTTTGTAAGTAAAGATCTATAGATTATGAAATACTACCTCCATCTTAATACTCCATCTCATTAAGGTAGTCCCATTTGCTTTATGCACGTATTTCCACCGAAACCTAGTACGGGTTTTAAAATATAATTTTGTAGTATCGTTTTTTTTACGGGATACTATGAGTGTCATAGTATCCCGTAAAAAAAACGATAGTACAAAATTATATTTTAAAACTCGTACTAGGTTTCGGTGGAAATACGTGCCAAATAGTAAATGAGACTACCTTAATGAGATGGAGGTAGTATGATGTATGTTGGTCTAGTGGTAGTGAGATGAAGGCTTACGTTATAAAGGTCTCGAGTTCAAGTTATTCATGGAGCGATCTTTAAATTTAATGTTAAAATTGTTTCTAAAAAATATGTGCGGAATAAAAATACTTAACTATTAGAACTGCTATCTCCTATTCATTGTATACATATTCAATATGTTCATTGCTTATGTGATAATATCAAGTAACTTTTGTTTATAATAGACTATATAATATATATGTGGCATTAACACATCAATTAGGGACACATTGAGTATCTAAACTACTCTAATTTTGCTCTTATGTCGAAGGAAAACGTGGTCGTTTGGAAAAAGAAATATTTTATTAATACTCAACCAAAGGATAACCTATATATACGTATATTGTTGCATACATACATTTAAATATAACCAATCGAGCCACATATACGGCAAAAGTTGTAACAGTTATTAGTCAAACATATAATATACAGCCTAATTTATACTTATATATAGTCTATATTTCGAACTTTCTAGATATATTGTTGATAATTAATCGAACGTATAGCAAATGGCCTCTTGAGTTTGGAAGAGGCCTTAAAATTTATTGGCTTAATTTAATTGCCATGTGAATCGGGGAACCGAGCATCCCGATAAGTGTGTTTTAGCTTTCAACACAACATGGTGCCTTTTGTTGAATCTAATTAATGTAAGTCGTCCCAATTTATGATTAGTAGAGATTCGCACTCAATTATCTTTACCCTACTATCATGGGATATTGCAAAAAGAAACACATGTAATATATTTTTTATATAAAGCTACCATTAATAATGCTTATTTTTTTTATTGTTATTATTTTTAAATCAGGAAAAAGAGTTTGTATCAATAGGAAAGAAACGGGTAAACGAGGTACCTACATCAACAGGGCGTGCAACAAATAATCAAGTGTGTCGTTTTCTAAGACGTGTCATCCAATCTTTAAACGACATGTCAATTTTGATTCCACCTTTTTTTTTATCTTACTCCAACTCCAAAGTCTCCTTTTGATTTCTGTAATAATTTTCTCTCTATTCCAATTTTGTTCTTCAAAGCACATTTTATTTTTCTATTTTCACGTCACCCAAATTATACAAATCCAAAAAATATTAGCAATTTTTTTCCCCAACAACTTGTAAAAGATGGACTCGGAACCGATTGTGATCAACCCATTGAAACATTACACTACTTTTATATATCTGCCTAAATTGAAGTTGCTAAGGATCACTCAACAAGAAAATGTGAGGCTGATTCCCTTCTCCGTCTTCCAAGCTAAACATTTTGAACATTCTTCTTACCCACAGGTAGCACACTTGATACTGTCATCAATAACGTTACAAATTACTAGTATTTAATTTCTCAATTATATACATAATACATCCTCAAGTTACATAAAGTTTAATTTTTTAATCACAAAAAAATTATCCTACCCGGGCAGTACTACTCTTAACATGTGAAGTAAGTCGACTTTATTATTATTATTGGGCTCATCTTTAGAATCATAGTAATATTTTTTTTAGGCCCTTTTATGTACGTTACATTGGGTTGAAGTCCTAAACAAAAGCCTAGCTGAAATTACATTAGTAGTTTATTTTTGAAAGGGCCCAAATGAATGATGATATTCTGGTACTTTATTATACTCCTACATAAACTAGGGCTGGGAATTGGGGCAAAGAAAAGCTTCATCTCTCGGTCGCAGCGCCCAAAGGTATTTTCTATTCTCTCCGTCTCCAATTCTCATCGAAAATTAGGGTTTGCGTAATACATATAGAGACGCACCGAAAGCCTCGATTCATATCATCTTACGAGGAAACTGAGAAACCAGGTGGTTCTGTGGCGTTGAGTTCGGAAGGAACATAGAAAGAATCCGATACGTGTTTGCGGTCTGTGCCTAGGGCAGAAATGAAGCCCTAATCTATTGAGTTGTTGCTTCGATTGATTTGGAGAACGATTATTCAAACTGTTTGTGTTTGGAAGCTTTTTTGATATTTTGTTTGCATTTCATCTACAGATCTAATTACAATCATGGCGGAGGAGGAAAACCAGAATGAGGTGAAAGAGGAGGTTAAGGATGACGTTGGAGATGTAAGTTATCTCACTTCTCTTAGGTGGCAATGGTATTCCATAGTGGTCTGTAATTTGTAGGGTTTCATGTAAATATTGTCATGATAAATTCAACTTTGAATTTAAGCTGGTGGCCAAGGACAGTATGGTTCACTAGATGACGAATTAAAGAAGTTAAGAGTTTATATGTTGCTCTTTTAGTGACGCAATACATTTTGTTTAGTTTCGGCCTTGTTATTGGAGGTGATGAGGTTTCGTATAATATGTCTAATGTAAGTAGTCACTCAAGCTCTGTATCACTTCAATGCAATGCAGTTAGCTCCTTTTGATCCTTCAAAGAAGAAGAAAAAGAAGAAGCCAGTGGCGCAAGAACTTGCTGAAGATGATTCTGTTGATGCTCTAGCTGATAAAACTGAGAGCCTTGCTGGTATGTGTGGAAGCCGATGTGGATGATTCCATTCTTATTATCTCGAATCAAGATAGTTAGCTGTTTAGATTTGTCATTTATATATTTGTTTTGCATTTCTGTGCAGTTTCTGATGGTCTTGAAACTTCATTTGCTGGTCTCAAGAAGAAAAAGAAAAAACCGGTTGGTGGATATGTAGATCTCTTGTGATTTGGGGAATCATTTTTGGCTTTTATTACTGATTATGTGCAACAACTGTTGCAGGCACATACTGATCTGAATGAAGAAAAAGAAGTCGTTGGAGAAGAGTTGGATGGTAAGTAAAAATAATTTAAGACTGCACTGGGTTTGCTTCTTCATGTCTTGGTTTCATGCTTGACTGTGTATTGTTTGTGAAAATTACAGATACAGTTGGAGAGGACGAGGAAGGAGAAGGAATTGTTTTGCAACAATTTCCATGGGAAGGAAGTGACCGGGATTATAAATATGAGGAGGTAACTGACCTCTGACCAGTTTGAAATGTGTTCTAGGCTTTTAGCTGTAGGTTTCATGTGAAAATTCAATGTATTTCTGTTTGATATTGAACCATCCTTTTTTCTTTCTGTGCTCTGTTTTTCATCACGTATCTCTTAATCTGCCAATCTCTGGACTGGGGGAGGTCGGCTGTGATTGATGGTTGAACCCTCCATTATTTAATTTTCCGTCTTGTGCATTATATGAGCTGTTATTGTTTCCCTTCCCAGTTCCCATAACTTGAGAAATCTTATGCATTATGTGCCTCATTGTTTGTATAATTCAAGATACCACAATAATCCATTTCCTTGGATATTAATCATGTGTCTCGATGTGGATGAGCATTGTTTGTATAATACAAGATACCACATTAATCCATTTCCTTGGATATCAATCATGTGTCTCGATGTGGATGAGCATTGGGTTTTTTTCCTACTACCCTCTGCATATACTCATCATTTCAGAATAATGTTCCCATTGAGAGTTATTGAGAGCAGATGCATGTTGATGTCAAGCTTGGTATTTATACTCTGTAGTTGTTTCATCTTTCTTGATGGTAGCACTGTAATATTTTTTTATTCTCTATGAAATCGTAGAACATCTAGTTGTTTAGTTAATTTTGTATTTTGTAGATATTTAGTCCTGTATTCTGGATGTTGATTGCTAGCTGCCTCTAGACTATGTCGAATTCTATACTTTTCTGATTGACAGTGTGTTATGTTGATGGCATTATGTATGGACCAGTAGGAGTTGATTTATCTTAGATTTTGTTTTCTACTTTTGGTTTTGCTTTCATGAACATCTATATTACTTGTGTATTCCTTACACCTGTCTCGTTTTTTGTTTCTCCTTCTGAAAAATTGATCCTATTTTAAATGTGCAGCTTCTTGGGAGGGTTTTTAACATTCTCCGTGAGAATAACCCTGAGCTTGCTGGAGACAGGCGCAGGACAGTTATGAGACCACCTCAAGTACTTCGTGAAGGCACAAAGAAGACCGTTTTTGTGAACTTTATGGATCTTTGCAAGACGTATGCCATTTCTTACTATTTCTGTAAACTTGATTAAAATCTTTGACCTCTTAGTTTGTTTACATCCACCACCTGTAATTATAAGATAACTTTATTTATCTGTACTGCTGTTTGTATTTTTATCCTGGTTAATTATTTAATATTTATCACATTTTCGTTTTGTTCGGATGCTCTCATTATTTGTTCATTGTGATATATGAAGATGCAGTATGTTCATTATGGTCTTGTTCTCCACAGGATGCATCGTCAACCAGAGCATGTGATGACTTTCCTTCTGGCTGAAATGGGAACGAGTGGCTCTCTTGATGGCCAACAAAGGTTGGTCGTTAAAGGAAGGTTTGCTCCTAAGAATTTTGAAGGAATCCTGAGACGCTATATTAGTAAGTTTTCTCATTGCTTTCAGAAAATTTCCATAACTAGTGATTTATTTTTCTGTTGTTTGAAGTAGTTATGGTCATGTTTCCCTCTGCTTTCCCTTTACTGAGATATTTCTGTGGGTTTTGACACCACATTTTTATCTTCAACTTTGATCTCTATTTTCTATGTACACAACTTCACAACTTGTTCTTGTCTAACGGATTTGTCTTTGCAATGGTGGCTGCAGATGAGTATGTGATATGCAATGGTTGCAAAAGTCCGGATACTATTCTTTCAAAGGAGAACCGTCTCTTCTTCCTCAGATGCGAAAAGGTACTTCTCAACTTCTCTTAGTTTATTTGAGTGTTAAACGTCTTTTTGGTTACAACTGAACACCTTATGCGCTCTCTGGATCATACGCTAGCCCCCCCACGTGTTTTATAATGTGCAAGATAATCATCGAATCGTGAAATTTCTTAGTATTAAACTGGTTGTTTTTCTTGTATTCTTTGAAGGCCTGTGATGACTTAATATTTGCCTACATTGTCTGATTGCTCTAGTTGAAGAGTATTATTTTGTACTGTCTGAGGCCTTATTGGAAGTTTATAATTTTTGACACGTCGTCAGTCTCATTGGATTGTCGATATGTCCTTGCTGAATACTGTACATGATACCATATCCTCTATTCTTGGGTCTATTATGATGGTAGTAAGTAGTAACCATTTGCAAATGTTTTTGGTCGTAAGCTATTATTCTTGTGGTGTTCTACAAAGGCCAGTGATGATTTAAATATTGCCTACATTGTCTGATTGCTCAAGTTGAAGAGTATTTTTACAATAAGTCTGAGGCCTTTTAGGGAAGTTGATAATTTTCAAACACGTCGTTAACCTCACCTCTTGGAACATCTCTTGTTCTCTCTAGATTATGCACCGGTCCTTCCTGCATCCTGTATAATATGGAAATATCCCTTAATCTTATGTTATGCTCGGGTGGCTTTTGATGGGTGCATAATTAGTAGGAGCCATATGGAAATTTGACTCATTATTTTCTTGAATTCTCCGAAGGCCTGTGATGATCTAATATTTGCCTACATTGTCTGATTGCTCTAGTTGAAGAGTCTTTTTCTACAAAGTCTGAGGCCTTCGGCGCTGATAATTTTCTAACACTTTCAATCTCTTGGAAAACTTCCAAAGTGCTTTCTAGCCATTTGATTACTTTGCAAATACTTTATAATACTACTATCCTTACACCATACACATGCCCTGGTAGCATTTTCTTGGTGTATTATAATGGCAACATCTATAGGTTTTTACCGATTATTCTATTAGTATTCCCCAAGGGCCTGTGATGATTTAAATATTTGCCTACATTGTCTGATTGTTCTATTTGAAGAGTCTATTCTACTAAATCTGAGGCCCCTAAGCGTTGATAATTTTTGAACATTTTCAGTCTCTCGGAATACCTATTCAACAGCTCTCTGATCTCCAGCTTATGCAATTCCTTGCTATATTATAAGTTTCCTGAATTTGATGGTTTTCGTTCATACTATTGTGGAAATATTGGATTTTTAATTGGTGGATGCTTCTTAGAATTTCATTTGTTCTAGAATTTTAATTGTTTCTATGCTTGGATTTTTTTTGTAGTGTGGTTCTGGGAGATCAGTGGCTCAGATCAAGGCTGGATTTGTTGCTCGTGTCGGTCGTCGGAAAGCTGGAACTTGATGAAAGACTTGCTGTTCTGGAATATTTTGATATATACTTGTGAAGTGCATGATTTTGATATCTTTGTCAATTGTTACCCTGTGATCCTGCGTCCTTTGCTAATAAGATCTTTTTAGTTAATTTCGATGAGATGTTACAAGTTTTGGGGTTGAGAATCTATTAATGCAATATGCGTTTATATGTATTAGATATTTTTTCTACCTCTATTTATTTAACATGATGTATCTCAGAATTTTTTTATAACAGCAACTTTCTCTAAGCAAGTTTCGTTTCCTGCAGAATAGTGCATACCTCAAAAAATGACTTGTGAGTTGTTCAAAGTTAAGTTTGCTCTTTAGTAAATCATCTTTCTGCTTCAGTAGATTTGAATAGTGCATACCTCAAAAAATGACTTGTGAGTTGTTCAAAGATAAGTTTGCTCTTTAGTAAATCATCTTTCTGCTTCAGTAGATTTTGGAGATTTTTAATCTAGTTACGAGCGTCTTTGATTCAGGGATTGAATAGATTTAAGTGTTTTTTTTAATAAAAATTTTACTTGTTCATTAAAGTTCGGTGTACAAACAAAACCACCAGGCTGCCAGTAAATAACTTTTTGATCGAATGTGTTTGCCAAAATTGAACCATTATAGTAGATGAGGTAGAAATAAAATTTTATTTCGATTTTTATTTTTATTTTTAATATTAAGATTCACCATATCATCAAATTTGCAATGTCATAATTTTTTGGTGCCATGTTGGATTTTATTTTGCCGGAATATGGTACCGTGGAAAATTTGGGAAAAATTAAAAGTTCCTGGTTTTTCGTGAAACTTTGATAGTTTATGGGAAAGTTTATGGTTTTAGGTGGAATTTACCCTTATGAATTGATGGTTGATTTCGGCTACCTGCAACTTCTATGTATTTTTGCAAAGTCGATTTTTTTTTCTTACTTTCTTCCTTTCTCCCTCTCCCCCGAATATAAGTGATTAAAACATAAAAGTTGCATTACGGAGGACTCGAATATGAAACCAAAGGTTCTGGCATTAACCTCTTACCGTTAGGCCAACACATGTAAAAGGAAAAAAACTGACTAATTTTGTGGTGATGCATGGATGTTCTTAATTAATAATTACTCGAATGTCAAATCCACGTTTTGAGTACTCGAGCATTCGAGCAACCGTTCGTTGAGCATTAGAGCGATATTTTGTCTGAAAATCATGGATTCGAACATTCGAATAAATAAAACGCATTCGAGATATTAAAAACTTCTATATTTTGGACTTGACGTGAAAAAGGGAAAACAAAAAAAATCTAATTGTAAAAAAAATGAGTATAATCGTAAAAAGTATACATGCAACATTGATGAAATATGTAAAAAAAGTAAAAATAAATAAATGATGAATTGTAAAAGTATAATAGAAAAAGAAAAAAAAAACGATTGACTAAGAAACTAATATAAGTTTAAGAATAAAAATTGAATATATATATATTTAATTGAGGTGAAGGTCAAAGTAGTCTAAATAAATAAAATTTAAAATTTATATATTGTAATGGAGGTGGGTAAATTTTATTTTTGTGAAAGGTATATCTTATTTTGTTTCATAAAAAAAAAAAAAAAAAGATTCGCAGAACAGAAAGAAGATGCATGCAGGAAACGATACTAGTGATTTGATCTTAATTAATTCCCACAATATCTGAAATAGGATAAGGATTGCTTTTATTATACTAGTAATTTAACATGGTAGATAATTGGAGTTACCTTTAAATCACTATATGTAGATATGTTTATCCAAATAAAAATTATCCAATTAAATTAGGATATAATCAGTTAGATAATTATCCACAATATCTGAACCAATGTAGGAATAGGATTCCTTTCCTAAATACAACTCGGATTCTCCTTTTGTATATATATATATAGGTCATCACCAGTACCCCTCTCCATATCCCCAAATTCACCACTAATTCTCACACATTAACTCTCGAACTCACTTTTTCTTTTTCACATATATAGTTTTTCACAATGGCTCCCATCATCGTTCCGGCCGACAGCGCCGGAGATTTTCCGGCGAGGATGACCAGCCAGGTCATCTTCTGTAGCATCATCGCCGCCTTCGGAGGGCTAATGTTCGGCTACGACATCGGCATATCTGGTATATACGTACATCTATTTTTTGTGATGTTTTATTTTAATTAGAAGGATTATTAATTGATTAAATAGATAGATATATATGTATTGATGATGATGATGATGATGATGCAGGAGGCGTAACATCCATGGATGATTTTCTGCTAAAGTTTTTCCCGCATGTTTACGAGAAGAAGCACAGGGCGAGAGAAGATAACTACTGCAAATTCGACGATCAGTATCTCCAACTCTTCACGTCTTCGCTCTATCTATCGGCGGTGGTTTGCTGCTGGGTGGCCTCTCTTACCTGCAGAAGGTGGGGGAGGAGGCCAACCATGCAGTTGGCCGCCGCCTTCTTTTTCATCGGCGCCGTCCTTAACGGCTTCGCCAAAAATCTTGGGATGCTCATCGCCGGCAGGATTCTTCTCGGCGCCGGCGTCGGCTTCGGGAATCAGGTATATATACCTATTTCCATTTATTTTAATTAATTCTGAAATCTAGTCAAATTTATTTAGGGTTTGCAATTTTAAAATTTGAATCAATTGATTATTTTAAATTCTGAAATCTAGTCAAATTTAGGGTTTACAATTTGAAACTTTGAATCAATTGATATGTGCAGGCGGTGCCTCTCTTCATATCGGAGCTCGCTCCGGCGAAGTACCGCGGCGGCCTGAACGTGTGCTTCCAGTTACTTATCACAGTCGGAATTCTGGTGGCTAACCTCGTCAACTACGGCTTCTCCACGTGGAAACTGTGGGGGATCCCCGGCTGGAGGTTCTGCCTCGGCGGCGCCACCATTCCGGCCATCTTCCTCGGCCTGGGGTCCATCTACATCTCCGAGACCCCGACCAGCCTAATCGAGCACGGCAAGAAGGATGAAGGACTCCGATCTCTCCGGCGGATCCGCGGCGTTGAAGACGTCCACAAGGAGTTCGGCGAGATCGTCGCCGCCGTGGAGATGGCGAGCGAGGTGACGCACCCGTTCCGAAACCTGTTCCTGAAGAGATCGAGCTGGCCGATGCTATTCTGCGCCGTGGTGCTCCAGATCTTCCAGCAGTTCACCGGAATCAACGTGATCATGTTCTACGCCCCCGTCCTCTTCCAGACCATGGGGCTGGGCTCCGACGCCGCACTCCTCTCCGCCGTCGTCACCGGCTCCGTCAACGTCCTCTCCACACTCGTGGCCGTCTTCGGCGTGGACAAGTTCGGGCGGCGGAAGCTCCTGATCCAGGCCGTCGTACAGATGCTGATCTCGCAGGTAGTCGTTGGATCTCTGCTAATGAAGTACCTCAAGGACAGCAACACGATCCCGTTCTGGTGCGCCGTCACTGTGGTCGTCTTCGTTTGCTTGTTCGTGATGGGGTTCGCGTGGTCGTGGGGCCCCCTCGGGTGGCTGATCCCCAGCGAGATATTTCCATTGGAGACGAGGACGGCCGGGTTCTTCACGGCCGTCAGCACCAACATGATCTTCACCTTCATCATAGCCCAGGCCTTCCTCACCATGCTCTGCCATATGAGGGCCGGGATCTTCTTCTTCTTCGTGGCGTGGATCGTCGTCATGGGCTTATTCGCCAAATTCCTTTTGCCGGAGACCAAAGGTGTTCCCATTGATGAGATGGAAGAGCTTGTTTGGAGGAAGCACTGGTTCTGGACCAAGTTTTTCGACTCTCGTGTTCGTGTGCAAATCTGAACAATAAGTTCTTCGACTCTGAATTGATGTTCATGGGCGAGTAGTATGATGATCACGATATATATATATATATATATTTTTTCCGGGAACATATTCAAGTTTTAGTATAGTTTTACCCAAGTTTTTTTTTGTCATTGATAAGAGGACAAATTCAAGTTATAGTATATAGATTTTATCTTTTTAATTTTGCTTATATCCATCTTTCGTTTTATCTAATATGTTCTTCGATTGCCAAACTTTATAAATTGCATCTTTCTCTTTACTAAATGATTATTGAAAATTGATGCCAAATTCTAGATAGTTAGTTTAACATAGTAGCATAACAAACATTTGTAAAGGGACTGTGATAGTATATAAATCTATATCATCACTCAAAATTAACAAACGGGATATATTTCTAATAAAACTATGCATTGTTTCCAGAGTCTTTTGATCTAATGTGAGACTATCGTGTCTTTTATTGAGAGAATGAATATTGCAAGGAATTATATATGTGTATGCACGACTATTTTTAGTTATGATCATTTCATTCATTATTTTTTAATAATACAAATCAATTGATTCCTATTTAAATATGTACCTTTCGATGATCCAAAGAAATACTGTATATAGTTTTGGTTGCTTTATTTGACTGTCCAAGAGACAAAGTTACGTACCTAAAACACATTTTATACATTATTTTCACGATACCTAAAAATAAGAGTCGCTCTTATTTTTAAGTATCGTGAAAACTAACTATGTGACATTGCACTCTAGAACTAGAGGATTAAAAACTGAGAAGGCATTAGCCAAATTTTATTAACGTTGTCAAACAAGGGGTTAATTACCATTATAATGCCAGATTATTTCCATTTTACAAAAAATACAATGAAGCGTTGATTGAAAATAGGGACACACTTGGGTCAGCCGGAGGCACCGTGCGGCCGGGCTAAAACAATGACACTTTTATTCATATAGATTGACACTTTTCTGTATAAAGATTGACACTTTTAAAAATTGTCATTTTATTCGTAAAATAATTATGTTAAAGATTGACACTTTTATTCATATAAATTGACACTTATTGGGCCCGGCCGCACGGTGCCTCCGGCTGACATAAGTTTTTGTCTTGAAAATATTCAATACAGTATAATCAAGAGCTATAAATCAGTTGCTCATTAAATTTGTCCGGTGTTATTTTTTTGCGATGAAATGTTAGTGTGGCAATTTATTATTATTATTATTATTATTATAATGAAGCGCAACTCAATTAATAAGATGCTTGCTTCCCCTCCAACCAAGAGGTCGGGGTTCGAATCACCTTAAGGAAGAAATGAATTATAAATCAACGTGATTTTAATCTATATCAAATTTAACAAAATGTATTATAAATCAGTAATGTGGACATTTTATCTCCGGAAAATGACACCTAACATTTGATAATCAATTGATAGTTCGTAATTAAGTTAAATATTTCTAATGCTTTTTGGTATTTTCGATTGATGGAGAATAATTTGAGATTTTAATGGCTTTCCCTTAAAAATATACGCAGAGAACCTTATTATTATTATTATTATAATAATAATAATAATAATAATAATAATTATATATTATTATTTATTTTATTATTATTTTATATTTTATTTTTTAAGAAAAGAAAACGAAGCCTAACAAATGTTCTGCTACAATAATCAATTTAATAGTCATTAAATAAAATTAAGTGCAATTCATCATAGTTAATAAGGTGGCAAACGAAGAACATATAATTAGATAAACGAAAGATCTCATCTGCACTTGCAAAAGCATAACAAAGATTGATGAACCGAAATATCTCATCTGCCTTTGACAAGCACGATATACTTCTATTCTAACTCGAGAGGAAAAAAGAAAAGAAAAAAAGAACAGATCTTGAATCAGATGTGCACACTACGAACATCAGACTTGAAGAAGCGCTTCCAAAACCAGTGCTTCTTCCACACCCGCTCTTCCATCTCATCAATGGGGACCCCCTTCGTCTCCGGCAAGAAGAAGATGGCGAAGTTCCCCATTACCACGATCCACGCCACGAAGAAGAAGAAGATCCCTGCCTTCATTTTGCAGAGCATGGTGAGGAAGGCCTGGGCGATGATGAAGGTGAAGATCATGTTGGTGCTGACGGCGCAGAAGAACCCGGCCGTCCTCGTCTCCAATGGAAATATCTCGCTGGGGATCAGCCACCCGAGGGGGCCCCACGACCACGCGAACCCCATCACGAAGAAGCAGACGAAGAAGAGCACGGTGTAGGCGCACCACACCGGGATCGTGCTGGTGTCCTTGAGGTACTTCATCAGGAGGGACCCGACCACCACCTGCGATATCAGCATCTGGATGGCCGCCTGGATCAGGAGCTTCCGCCGCCCGAACTTGTCCACGCCGAAGACGGCCACGAGTGTGGAGAGGACGTTGACGGAGCCGGTGACGACGGCGGAGAGGAGTGCGGCGTCGGAGCCCAGCCCCATGGTCTGGAAGAGGACGGGGGAGTAGAACATGATGACGTTGATTCCGGTGAACTGCTGGAAGATCTGGAACACCACGGCGACGAATAGCATCGGCCAGCTGGATCTCCTCAGGAAGAGGTTCCGGAACGGGTGCTTCACCTGGCTCGCGATCTCCACAGCGGCCACGATCTCGTTGAACTCCTTGTGGACGTCGTCGACGCCGCGGATCCGCCGGAGAGATTTGAGGCCTTGCTCCTTCTTGCCGCGCTCGATTAGGCTGGTCGGGGTCTCGGAGATGAGGATGGACCCCAGGCCGAGGAAGATGGCCGGAATGGCGGCGCCGCCGAGGCAGAACCTCCAGCCGGGGATCCCCCAGAGTTTCCACGTGGAGAAGCCGTAGTTGACGAGGTTCGCCACCAGAATGCCGACTGTGATTAGCAGCTGGAAGCACACGTTCAGGCCGCCGCGGTACTTCGCCGGAGCGAGCTCCGATATGAAGAGGGGCACCGCCTGCACATGTCAATTGATTATTACTACATTTTAGATTATTTTACTAATAGTACAACTATAATCTTTATAAACCTAATTAAACTAATTATAGAATAATAAAAATTGAAGAATAAAAAAAATTAATTTTCAATTTCAGACACATTCAAACACTGCAGTTCTGGCTGAGGATCCCATGCACGTGATTTCCGGGAGGAAGAATGGCTAAATTGGGTAAATAGAAACGAACCTGATTTCCGAAGCCGACGCCGGCGCCCAAGAAAATCCTACCGGAGATGAGCATGCCAAGGTTGGTGGCTAAGCCGTTGAGGACGGCACCGGTGAAGAAGAGCAAGGCGGCCAGCTGCATGGTGAACTTCCGGCCGCACTTCTTGCACATGAAGGAGGCCAGCCAGCTGCAGGCCACCGCCGAGAGGTAGAGCGACGACGTGAAGAGCTGGAGCACCTGATCGTCGAATTTGCAGTAGTTGTTCTCCTTCACTCTGTGCTTCTTCACGTATACATGCGGGAAAAACTTCAGTAGAAATTCATCCATGGATGTCACTCCTCCTGCACAATCATCATCATCATTCATCATCATTATATATATTTAATTAATTAATTAATATTCCATATATATTGAACGGATGATGATCGGAGGTATATATATGCGTACCGGATATGCCGATGTCGTAGCCGAACATTAGCCCTCCGAAGGCGGCGATGATGCAGCAGAAGACGACCTGGGCGGTCATCTTCGCCGGAAAGTCGCCGCCGGTGCCGGCCACGGCGATGACGGCAGGCATGATATATTTATGGATGTAAAGATTAAAGCAAAATCTATGTAAAAAAGTGAGAGTTTGACTGAACGTGCGTTAATTGTTCGCGTGCAAAATGTAAATTTGAGGATATGAAGAGAGGAGGTGATGAGGTATGTATATATATATATATATATATCAGAAATGGAGTGTGTTTGAGTTGGGGTTTAGGGAAATAATCATAAAGCTAGTTGAGAGATTGTGGGAATTCTGTTCAGACTAAATCCAATAATTATATCCTAATTTTGTGGATAATTAATGCCATTTTGATTTGGATAAACATGTCCACATATTAATTTGTTAATTAAAACGTAGCTCTACTTATATTCTTTTTTGTATAAACTGTGATGATTGTGTCGAGATCCGAAATTCATACCGTATTAACTATAATTAAGTACAAATTTGACTAGAATTCGTCTATCGTTATGTTAGGGAAAAGTTTGGATTACTTTATTAAGTCCAAACTGAAAATGACGCGTGGCGTTGATCTATGAAAAGCACCCAAAAAAATAAATAAAAAATAAATAGAAATGTTTCCTTACCCACACACCGCGAGCACAGTTGATGTGATAAGTCTCGTCAATAAATTTTCATTTTTTGGTTTCGTTTATTTTATTATAATTTAGTTTTTTTTAAATATATATTAAGTTTTTATTTTTAAAAATTGTTTTAAAGTTTTTATTGGATTAGTTTTATTAAGGTTAAATCCGTCTTGTACACTAAAAGTGGTTCTTTCTTAATTAGAGACAATCCTAAAAATAATCATTATGATAAAACAAAATTAAATTTTAGCCATATATAAAGAAACAAGTAAACTTTAGCCATTTTTTTTTATGAAATAACAATTTTGTCCATTAAATTAACTGCACAGTCCTCGACTATTACATGACTGCATGTCATGTAATGTAATAGATGAGGCAAATAATTTAATTTAATTAAGATAATTATAAATAACTCATTATAGATGAGGCACACTAAAATGAAAAATGACTCGTTAAAAATGAAACGAAGAGAGTATAGTCATATACAAGTAATATTTGGATCCAAATATTTAGGACCCTAAATCTTGAGGGACCTGTGCAGTCGCTCAACCCGCACATGCCCAAAACCGCCCATAACCTCTCATAATTATATATTCAAAAAAAGACAATGTCATTAAGAATTTAATTGAAATAGAGATCATATGTATACATGCAAAATGTGTAATAGCAACATCGCGCGCTCGACTAATTATTAAAGCATTTACGATGTTTTGGGGAGTTCAATTGTGAGTCTAGCTTAACTTGGTGAGTGGGTACGTACATTTAAATGGCACAGTTGTTAAGAAATAAATGATGTGATTAGCCAGCTCAAACATATAATAATGAAAACTTTCTCAAGGCAATAATATATATATATTTTTTGGAGACAACTTTCTGAAGGTTATAAGTCCTCAACTTTACCACAAAAAAGGAAACATTAGAATTGAAGTATACGGGAAAAGAAAGCTTGCATATTTGTACAAGTCCAATAAAAAAGAAAAAAAAAGAAAAGAAAGTATATGTATATGATAATATAGAGTGTGTGTGTGGTGTCTGTGTGCGTGTGTTAATTTGCTTTGATGGTTTTGCAAAATGTGAATTTCTCAACTCGGACTAACCGTTCTCAACAACTCAGGACTGAGTAACACAATATACCACCCCCCCGTCCACATATTCTCTGGCTGGGTTACGTGTATAATATTTAATATACTTAATATTTTCCAATTTTATTGTACAAAATATATTCTTGCAAGATACATATGAGTCTATGACTATAGCTAGCTTAGCCACTTTACATTGTTTGCCCATTTATCAAATGGTTCTTTTAATATTATAATTACTTAAGTTTTTTTGTTGTAATTATTAGTTTATTAACTAGCCATTACACACACAAAAAGAGAGTTGACTATCCGGAATTAAGAAGATATATATCCGGAGTATAATGTTACCCCTACACCCAAAAAAAAAAAAAATAATAAAATAAAATAAAATAAAAAATAAATAAATCTAAATCAGTCCACAATCGGAAGCTGCTCTTGCAAACTTAAGGTAATTAATCACTTGTACTATTTATGAATATGAAATGGTGATTGACGGCAATTTCGTATGGATTGAAAAATGATCAAAATAAGACGCTATCAAACCAAACACATATCGACCCCAAATCTTCTTCTTCTTCTTCTTCTTCTTCTTCTTCTTCTTCTTATTCTTCTCCATAATTTTTCCTAACAACTCTCTCCTAATCCTCTCTTTTCATCATCACTTTCTATATATAACCTACACTCCTTCTCACCTTCCTCGTTCACTTCACAATTTACATTCTTTCTTCACTACCTTAATATATTAGTAATTATTATTATTATTACTCTAAATTAAACTCTCATGGAAAGTGTAGTACTTTACTTCACCTTTGCAGCGGCAACCTCCGCCTATCTCCTCTGGTTTTGGCTCCTAGCCCGGAAACTCACCGGCCCGACCGCCTGGCCCTTCGTCGGCAGCCTCCCGTGCCTCTACGTGAACCGGCGGCGCTTCCATGACTGGATCTCCGGCAACCTCCAAACCACCGGCGCCGCCGCCACGTACCAGACATGCACCATTGCCATACCTTTCTTCGCCCGCAAACAAGGGTTCTACACCGTCACGTGCCACCCCAAGAACATCGAGCACATTCTCCGAACCCGGTTCGACAACTATCCGAAGGGGCCCACGTGGCAGACCGCTTTCCACGACCTCTTGGGGCAAGGGATATTCAACAGCGACGGCGAGACCTGGCTGATACAGCGGAAGACCGCGGCTCTCGAGTTCACGACCCGGACACTCCGTCAGGCCATGAACCGGTGGGTGAACCGGACGGTTCGAACCCGGCTCTGGATCATCCTCGAGAGAGCCGCCTCAGACCGGACGCCGGTCGATCTGCAGGATCTGCTCCTCCGCCTCACGTTCGACAACATCTGCGGCCTCACCTTCGGTAAAGATCCGGAGACGCTCTCACCGGACCTGCCGGAGAATCCTTTCGCTGTCGCGTTCGACTCCGCCACGGAGGCGACGCTGCAGCGGCTGCTCTACCCCGGATTCCTCTGGAGGCTGAAGAATTTTTTCGACGTCGGAGCGGAGAGGAGGCTGCGGAAGAGCCTCCAGATCGTGGAGAATTACATGACGGAGGCGCTGGACGCGCGGAAGGAGTCGCCGTCCGACGATCTGCTGTCGCGGTTCATGAAGAAGAAGGACGTCGACGGCAACCCTTTCCCCAGCGCGGTGCTGAAGCGGATAGCGCTCAATTTCGTTCTGGCGGGAAGGGACACGTCATCGGTGGCGATGAGCTGGTTCTTCTGGCTGGTGATGAACGCGCCGCGCGTGGAGGAGAAGATCGTGGCGGAGATCTCCGCCGTGCTGGCCGACTCCCGCGGCGGCGGAGACCTGCAGAGGTGGACCGAGGAGCCGCTGACGTTCGACGAGGCCGATAGGCTGGTGTACCTGAAGGCGGCGCTGGCGGAGACGCTGCGGCTGTACCCGTCGGTGCCGCAGGATTTCAAGTACGTCGTCGCCGACGACGTTTTGCCGGACGGGAGCGTGGTGCCGGCGGGGTCGACGGTGACGTATTCGATTTACTCGATCGGGAGGATGGAGAGTATATGGGGAGCGGACTGCATGGAGTTCAAGCCGGAGAGGTGGCTGACGGCGGCGGAGGACAAGTTCGAGCCGCCAAAGGATGGGTACAGGTTTGTGGCGTTTAACGGCGGGCCGAGGACGTGCCTGGGGAAGGATTTGGCGTATCTGCAGATGAAGGCGGTGGCGGCGGCGGTGCTGCTGCGCTACCGGCTGACGCTGTTGGAGGGGCACAGGGTGGAACAGAAGATGTCGCTGACGCTGTTCATGAGGAATGGGCTGAGGGTGTACCTGAAGCCACGAGAGCTAGTGGCGCCGCCGACAGCCGCCGTGTCTGCGTAGGGCGGTGAAGTGGTGGTTTGAAGTTTGTTGACTGTTTTTCACGCACGTTTGGGTGTTTCATTACTGCTTTTGTATTGGATATTTGTTCATTTAAGTTTACAAATGAATGTAAATCATTTATTGGAATTTTGTACTTGAATAACAATATACTTGTATGAATGAAATTTTTGCTCGTGTGCATTTAATTTAAATATGAACTTGTATTTGAATATAAACTAGAATTTTTTAAAGAATATTTATGATACACACTGCGTGTATCAAGACAGAGGAACAGATCGAAGGTTTGCACAATCTGGAAAGGATCGGCGTGTCTTGCTTCTCTAGTAGGGTTTGTGACTTGTTTGTGAAGGAAAGTAACGAAAATTAAAGAAATAAAATCAATGGCTTAATTCTTGTTGTTTTTTTATTAAGGAATTCACTAACTATTTATACTAGACATCCTAGGGTTGATTCGACTCTCTTTTGCGATACGGGAAAGAATCAACAAAGAAAACCCGTAAAGGAGCTTATAATATGCTCGACCCAATACAATTAGCCCAACAAAAATAATTAAGAAATAATAGAATTAATAATATCAAATATAATCTTCTAGACGAGCCGGTTTCTTTGTCTCTCGCCTAGGCCTCTCGCAACCGACCGTCGTCACTCCACTCGGTGCAATACTCTCAACGGTGCATGGACGCATGTCCGTATCAACTCCCCCACCCTTTAGAACCTCCTTGCCCACAAGGAGGTGAGGAAAACATCGTTGAACCTCGGTGAGTTGTTCCCACGTATCCGGCAAGGAACCATCGGAAGACCATTGGAGACGCGCATGCTCACTAACTTCCCCATCCCGAAGCATTAACTTCCGATCCAAGATAGCAGTAGGCGATATAATGGGGCGATGACCAAGGAATTCATCCGGCAAAACAGCATCAACAACCGAAGAATCGCCATCCACAAATTTCCGTAAAAGACTCACATGGAATACGTCATGAATGCGAGAACCCTCGGGAAGCTTCAAACGATATGCGACCTGCCTAATACGCTCGATTATCTCAAAGGGGCCATAAAATCGACGAGCCAGCTTAGCGGATAAAGGACGAGCCACGGAGTGTTGACGATAACGCTGCAACTTCAATAAAACGTGATCACCAACGTCAAATGACACATCGCGACGATGTCGATTCGCGACGTCAACCATACGTTGCTGTGCACTCAGCAAATTCTTGCGGAGCTCCACCAAAAGTTTCCCACGTTCAATGATAAGATCAGCGACCGCCGGAGGAGTAGAGGAAGAAGGCTGCGTCGCAACGAGCGCCGGGGGCAACCGACCGTAAAGTGCATGATACGGAGAAGTGCCTAAGCCTTCATGATAAAAGCAGTTGAGAGCAAGCTCCGCCCATGATAAGAAATTCGCCCATTTCGTGGGCTTATCCGCCACAAAAGAGCGCAAATATTGCTCCAAGCTGCGATTACGAACTTCTGTCTGTCCATCCGATTGTGGATGATAGGCAGTCGAAAATTGTAACTTCGTGCCACTAAGACGAAGCATTTCGGTCCATACTTCGCTGAGAAAGATAGGGTCACGATCGGAGACTAGGGTTTTAGGAAAACCATGATGTTTCACTACCGTGTCAATAAACAACCGAGCCACACGTAGAGCATCGAAACTGCCGGGTAAAGCGGCGAAATGCGCATATTTCGATAAACGATCGACGACCACCATGATTGTCGAATAACCCTTAGAAGGGGGAAGGCCAGTGATGAAATCCATAGAAACATCGTCCCAAACGGCCGTAGGAACAGGGAGTGGTTGCAATAAACCGGCCGGCCTCAACGTTGAATATTTTGTGGTTTGACACTCTACACATGCAGCGACATGACGACGCACATCGGCGCGCATATTCGGCCAAAAGAAGTGGGCAGCGAGGCGCCGAAAAGTGCGATCGACTCCCGGGTGACCAGCCAGTGGAGTGTTATGATGCTCGTAAAGTAACGCCGGTTTCATCGAAGAAACCGCACTAACATAAATGCGACGACCCTTAAAAAAAAGACCATCGACGAAAGAGATATCCGAGGCTGCAGAACCGTCCGCAAGTGCCGCTTGCAATGCAATAAGATCCGGAGCTGCCCGAGTTTTAGTTTTCAATGCGGCAATGATGTCGGGTGTCGGATGAGCGAAGGCCGCAAATAGTGTCGCTGCTTCGGTGGCTGCCTCCGTGGTGTCCTCGGTGCGGCGAGAAAGGGCATCGGCCACACGGTTAGAGGCGCCCGTCTTGTATTCAATCCGGAAGTTAAAGCCCATGAGTTTCCGAACATAGAGATGCTGCTCCGGTGTTTGAATAACTTGTTGTAGAAAATCCTTCAAGCTCTTTTGATCACTGCGAATAATAAATTCGCGACCCAATAAATACTGCCGCCATTTCTGCACAGCCGCAACAATAGCATAGAGCTCCTTGTGATACGTCGAAGCTGAGCCACGCCGAGGACCCAACTTTTTGCTAAAGAATGCCAAGGGATGGCCATCTTGAAGAAGGACAGCGTCGATGCCAAAATCCGAGGCATCAGTTTCCACACAAAACGGACGGGAGAAATCCGGAAGATGAAGCACAGGCGCCTGAGTCATAGCTTGTTTTAGCGCCTCAAAAGCGTCCGTGGCCTGAGAAGACCATGTAAAAGAATCCTTACGAAGAAGATCCGTAAGAGGTGCCGCGATTTGGGCGTAATGAGCAATAAAACGTCGGTAGTATCCAGTGAGCCCTAAAAACCCACGCAGCTGCTTTGGCGATGTAGGCGTCGGCCAAGCGACCATCGCCTCAATTTTGCTCGGATCGGCCTTGAGCTGTCCAGCCGTGATCAAGTGGCCCAAATAAGAAACCGTAGAACTGCAGAACGAACATTTGGACAATTTGATGAAGAATTGATTAGCTGCCAGAATCTCCAAAACTTGACGAAGATGATCACCATGAGAAACCATAGAAGGGCTGTACACCAAAATATCATCGAAAAATACGATCACAAATTTCCGAAGTAAGGGCTGGAAAATAGCGTTCATGGCAGCTTGAAAGGTGGACGGCGCGTTGGTGAGGCCGAAAGGCATGACCAAGAACTCGTAATGCCCATCATGAGTACGGAAGGCGGTCTTATAAATGTCGGAATGATGCATCCGGATTTGATGATACCCTGATCGGAGATCCAATTTGGTGAAGAAGCGCGCACGTACCAGCTCATCGAACAATTCATCGGCGGTGGGAATCAGAAAGTGGTCCGGGATGGTAGCCTTGTTCAAGGCGCGATAATCAATGCAGAACCGAAAGGAGCCGTCCTTCTTACGGACCAAAAGGACGGGGGAAGAGAATGGACTATGGCTCGGTTGAATAAACCCGTGATCGAGCATTTCCCGCACTTGCTTTTCAATCTCATTTTTTTGGAAATACGGGTAGCGATAAGGTCGCACATTAATCGGCTTGGCGAGGTGACTGAGCTGAATGCGGTGATCAAACGGTCGAGATGGCGGCAGCCCGACGGGAAGCTCGAACACACGGCGCCACTGATTGAGAGCCGCCAAGATGGGCGCCGGTAGGTCTGCCGGAAATTGAAGATCAGGGAGATTGGCCGGAGAAGCGTGCTGACTATCGGCAGGCATGAGCTCATATAATTCCAAGAGCGAGGCGTGGGAGAAACAAGCGGCTAGGGACTGAGCCGAGATGCATCGAGGCCGCGAGACGACGCCGATTAGGGTGACCGATTTATTATTCTGCATGAAAGTCATCGTCTTGCGGACATAATCATGAGTAACCTGTCCCAAAGATTCTAGCCATGTCATTCCGAGAATGACGGTCGGACCATGAATAGGCAGGATATGTAGATCAACATGAAAAGTCTGATCCTGAACGATGAGCTCCGTGTGACGGCAGACATGCGAACATAGTAGAAAGGCGCCGTTACCAACATACACCCGAAAGGGTCGAATAGGCGTGAGCGAGAGCGACAGCTTCTCAGTGATGGATGGGTGTAAAAAATCATAGGAACTGCCCGTGTCCACCAAAACCTGGACGGCTGTGTTGCCAATGAACCCATCCAGGCGAATAGCTTTAGGCGTAGGCTGGCCCGCGAGTGCCTGAAGATGAGAGAGATCGGCTGCAATGTAACTATCGTCGTCGGGATGAGGGCCCGAATCCTCCTCATCGTCGTCAGCGTTATCAGCTCCCATATACACCAAAAATTTATGCTTACACACATGGTCGGGTGCCCACCTCTCATCGCAGTACCAACAAAGACCTTTTTTCGAACGGGCTGCTCTTTCGGCGGAAGATATACGAACAATAGGGAGCTTGGAAGCTGGTGCCGCGAGCCCCGGAGGCACGCCACGCGACGCAGCAACGGTTGAAGGGAGAGAACTCGCCGGCAGTGCACCCGTTGGTGTGATGGTGCGAGCGTCGCGGGGGACCCACGGACGTCGAGTGGGAGTGTAGTTGGAGTACTCAGCGCGGCAAGCGGCGAGTTGTTTGGCCAGTGCGAAAGCCGCGGCCAAGGACGCCGGTTGATGAAGCTGGACTTCGTCTTGCAAGGGCTGCTTGAGGCCGGCTATGTACATTTCCAATAAGGTGTGTTCGGGCAAACCGGTGACATGATTCTGAAGACCCTCGAAGGCAGACTGATATTCGGCAACCGTCCCCGTCTGAGTGAGTTTCGAGAGAAGACCAATGTGATTGCGGTAACAATCGGGATCAAACCGACGCCGCACATCGTCGAGGAAGTCTGGCCAGGGCACAAATTCATGGCTGGTGATGTAGTTCCAGATCCAATCCGCTACAGGAGGATCAAAAAGAGGGACCACATAGTGGAGGCGCTGCGCATCCGGGGTACCCATGTGGTCGAAATAAAATTCCACGCTCCGGATCCAATTGTTGGTGTTGGTCCCATCAAAACGAGGGGGATCAAGGCGCACTCGCGGTTGTGTGGGGTCGTGCGGAGCGTGATGAGTGCCGAGGGAATGTCGGGGAGGAGGAGGAGGAGGAGGCCCCCAACAAGAATAGGGCGACACGCGCTGAGGTCGGGGCATCGAGTGTTGATCGGCATAGCGGAAAGAAGACTGGCCGACGTAACTGCTGGCTGCCGACGCTGTAAAGGCGGGCTGAGAAGATATTATCAGTGGCGGCTCGGAGAAGGTGGTAACAACTGAGCGGGGAGGAAACCCTGGGGGTTCGGTGAAAGACGGCGGTGGTGGTGGTGGGCGTGTCGCACCATACCCTTCCAATAGCCGGCGGTCATGTTCTTCCACCCGACAAGAGAGGTTAGTGAGGAGGCTCAGCATCTGATCCATGCGGGCGACGATGTCCGATGAAGGCGCCGAGGCCGGTGGTGGAAGCGGCCATGTACTGGAGGAGGCTGATGATCGTGGAGGAACGCCGGTGGAATTCGTCATGAGTACAGCAGTGAAAGCACCAGTTGATACACACTGCGTGTATCAAGACAGAGGAACAGATCGAAGGTTTGCACAATCTGGAAAGGATCGGCGTGCCTTGCTTCTCCAGTAGGGTTTGTGACTTGTTTGTGAAGGAAAGTAACGAAAATTAAAGAAATAAAATCAATGGCTTAATTCTTGTTGTTATTTTATTAAGGAATTCACTAACTATTTATACTAGACATCCTAGGGTTGATTCGACTCTCTTTTGCGATACGGGAAAGAATCAACAAAGAAAACCCGTAAAGGAGCTTATAATATGCTCGACCCAATACAATTAGCCCAACAAAAATAATTAAGAAATAATAGAATTAATAATATCAAATATAATCTTCTAGACGAGCCGGTTTCTTTGTCTCTCGCCTAGGCCTCTCGCAGCCGACCGTCGTCACTCCACTCGGTGCAATACTCTCAACGGTGCATGGACGCATGTCCGTATCAATTTATCACTCAGAAATTGTTTCACTTTGAACGGCTCTTCGCACACAAAAAGAAGTCCAACATTTTACTTTACCCAAAGAACTAGAATTGCATACCCGTGTTGCCTTGAAAATAATTTATAAATATTTTATATGACAATATATAATTTTAATAATTATATACAAAAAATAAAAAATACAAATTTAAATGTTAATTTTATGTTGTAATTTTAGCATGCATAAGAATTTTTGAATTGTGATTTATTCTTGAATATTGTAAGCAAATTTATTAATGCAAGTAATTTTTAAAGTTGTTGCTAACTCTGGAGTTTTGATTAATGTAGATAATATAGTTTTGGAGTGAAAATTTTAAATAAGATTATTTTACTTTAGTGTATATAGTAGACTACTGCAAAATATTACTACTATAAAAATTATTAGTCAAAATTATCTTCCTAATTAGTGATAATTGGGTTACTTAAAATTTAATTAATGTATTAAATTTAAATGAACAAAAAATAAGATTTTTTTAAGTATTAAATGCATTAAAGACTTGCACAGAAAATGATAAATTAATATAAATTAATAAAACAAATAATAAGTCTCACATATCAAGAATTTTGAAGGAAAACTATCCTACTTTAGTATATATAAATGCTCCTCTACCCACCGTGGACACACTTAATGTTCCCACCTCTATTTTCCATTTAGGGTTCGATTTGATTTAGTAGTGGTTAGTTTTTTTGGTAGGGTTTAGTTTTTATAGTATATATTTAAATTAATTTCCTTATATGTAATATTGTCACGTCATCCGTAGACACATTAAGTATGCCCACGGTGGACATTGGAGCATTCCTCCTTTAGTACATTAATATAGATTCACTAGATATAAATCCTTTCACATTATTAAGCTTCATTTCTTTTATAATTCTAACAAGCACATTCCTCTAAAAAAAAAAAAAATCTAACAAGCACATAAAAGTTGGAATTAAATGATTCCATATAGCATTCCAACAGTATATATTTTAAAGTCGTTGAATTTTTTGGATTGAGATCGTCTATTGCCTAACGGTGTGACATTTTCTATTACACCGTTAGATAATTGCCATATGTTCTTAATGTTTCCAAAACCAACAATAATTAAATTTTTTCATAATGATTAATGACAAATGAGTAATTTTTGGAACATTGTTAACACATGTCAATTATCTAATGGTGTAATAAGAGATCTCACACCATTAGACAATAGAAGATCCAATCCCGAATTTTTTAGTTAAAATATAAATGCATTATATTGGTTTCCTTTATATCGACAACTACTTGGTAAAAATAATTCAATAATCAGTACCTGGCGTTAGAAAGTTGATTTAATCAATTTTTACCAAAAGCTATTTACAATTACAATTCTGAAGCAGTATATATGCGCTACTGAAATTTCTCACCTAAAAAGGTCACTAATTAACTCGTAAAAGGAGAAGATGCAATAGTGATGTAGAATCATAAATAATGAAGCCATTGGAATCACATATTATCAACGGATTCGTGTACACAAATATTATATACATCAATTGTATTTACCTTCAATTCGTCAATCCCCTGTTCCTGCATAATCTTCATCTTCATCACTTTGCATCAGGATTTCCACAGGTACAAGGCAAGATCAGAGGCCGTCAGCTCCTCGTTGATCATGAAAAATCGATCCCGGAAAAAAAATGAGCCTATTAATGCGTTTTGCAGCACTGCAATTACATTCTCCAGTTGTGTGATGAAGCTCTAAGCTCTGTGTTTGGACTTTGGAGGTTGTTGTTATACCATATACATACATCTCGACTTTCAATCGATTATCTTCTCCCCAGTCGAGAAAAGATTCCATATCACGGTCCCAACCAAGTAGAGCCCCACAGATACTTCAAACACATTATCCCAAGAACCTGCACCGGAACAAAAACACCTCCATTCATAACTAAAGAACGAGCAGCCGAGCACTTCATGAGCCGATTGTAGAGAATTTAGTCCATCAGAGTTTAAACAAAATTTATATCTCAAAGAGTAGATAATTTTATCAAGTATGACAACTTCTGATCTTAACTAGCATTTCATCGGATCACATAAAAATTTCAAAGGACATACCATGTTGCAAGATATAACCGGTTGTCGCAGTTCCAAAAACTCCAGCCAGCACTCCAGCAGTATTGGATAGACCGAGCAATACACCCTGTCGAGGTTTTATTACAGATTTAATCATAAAACTTTAAGTAGTTATAGCGAAAAAGGGGGGAAATGATGAGCATGTAGTTCTATCAGGTACTCATTTGGTGCAACACTTGCCAAAAACAAGAAAGATTAGGAGGAAATACGTACTGAATATCGGGGTGCAATATCTTGATGATTTGAATACAATCCTGATTGCGAAAAGGCATCCAATCCCTGCAAAAGAATAGATAAAGGAATTTATAAGAAGATTTTAAAAACTGGAACAACAAATATGCAAGGACTATGAGAGAATGAAAAACTACTGAGACTAAATTGTAAAAAATAAAAAATCATTGGTTGGAATGACTAGTGTGATCCTCTGTATATTTAAAAGGACAGGAAGCAATTTTCATGAATTCCCATCAACATTAATATTTACATAAACATCTTCTTGTCTTCCTTCGAACAGAGGAATAAAACTGTTTTACTTTGTATCATCTTGACTCGCAAAATCTACATTTTATATTAGAGACTAAATGGAAGTTCGGCATCATCTATTTATTCATGGTGGAAACTATATAGCAGAGAAAATCAGAGGAAAGGGTGTTTGAAAGAGAGACGGGTTTACTTATCTGTAACAAATAAACTATGTTACAAATGCAAGTTTAAATTTAAGATTTTTATAATTGCTAAACAGCATAGCAACAAACCTGGCTTGCAGCCATACACAAAACTGCGATTGCAGGGGAATCAATATGGCTCAACTGAGTTAAGAAAAAAGCTGGTCCTAAAAATCCAATCGTCTGCATGATCTGCACATGTCAACAACCGAAGCAAATAATGAAATGAGAAAACCCTTTTAACCTCCATTTCAATTCGGGATATTATCAAGTGCACCAGACGGTGTAATTGCCAGTACGTTCATCATGTGTATAATATACCTAGCACATCAAATTTATAATTTGCAAGATAACTATAGACACACACATTATTATAACTGTAGACAAAAGTCGAAGAGCATGTACCTTTCTAACCAAGGTTACAGATACACCTCTGCTTACAAGAGTATCTGCAATCCAACCACCCAAATTGGCAGAAAACGCCATAGTAAGCCACGGAAAGACAGCAAAAAGTCCGGACTCAGTAAGATTAAACTTCAACACCTACAATGCAAATTGACAGCATGATAGGCTTTGAAATTTATATAAGATTGAATTAAAAAGCAGCAAAGAACTATATCCTTTCTCGGGGCCTTGAATCTAAAGAATATTACAATATAAACTGAATTTAGGCTTTGAACTTAATATCCGATTGAGTTAAAAGCAAGAGTAAGGAAGTAAAGGACCACTAAATGTAACATTAGACACGGGCAAATCGAATAAAACTCAAAAACATACCTGGTGATAATATGTCGGCATCCAAGTAAGAAGGATAAATGTTCCCCAATTATGACAGAAATGGCATGTTATCAGGGCCCATACAGGTGGCTTTGACAATATTGATTTCCACGGTATCGATTTAGCAGGTTGCTTAGACGTGCAGCTGCTAACGATGAGCTTCTTCTCAGCAGGCAGCAGTTCAGGATCATCTGCAGGTGAACTGTATGCCTGTATCATGCAATCCTTGTCAAGAACAGTATTGACTTTTTGAAAGCTCAGCTAATTTCCTCAAGAAAAAGAAAGAAGGGGAAAAAAAAAAAAACACTTTTTAAAGCTCATATATTAGTTGAGACTTGAGAGTTCACCTTGCTAACCCATAAAGCTAACCAAACTGTGCCTAAAGAACCAAATGAATAAAAGACAGATGGCCATCCAAATGTATGGATCAACATTGGCGAAAAAGCCAAACCAGTCACGGATCCAAGATACATCCCACTATAAACCAAAGCCAATGACCTACTTCTCTCGGATACAGGAACCCATTTCGATAGTATAGTATTCATAGCTGGCATCGCAACACCCTGCAACAAAGTTATCTAGCTTACTCAAGAGAATAATATTATGCAAACTGAAAAAGAAAAAATTGAAATCAAGAACAATACATAATTCACAAAATAGCAATTAGAAGATAAGGAAATATTGCCTCCACGCAGAATTAATTTGTGGAGGAGATATCGATTAAGTAGGTCACCAACCTCTCCAATGCCCATGAAAGCACGAACCACAAGTAAAAAAGGCAAACCAAGTTTTGCAGCAACTGGCGTGAGTATTGTTGCTACTGACCACCAAACTACACCGAATCCTAAAACAAATTTGCCACCGACAGTGTCTGCCCATATACCTCCTGCAATCTGATGTTCGTGTCATTACCAAATCTATAAAGGTGGATGTACATTAAGTCAAGAACTCAGATTGAGCATCCTAGTACTAGTCTAAGAGTTGAAGGTGTGAAAATAATAAACAAACTAAAGGGGTGCTTGGTATGATGGAATGGAATGAGGTGGAATGGAATAGAGGTAGAAATGATGTACAAAATTATACATCATTTCTACCTCCATTCCATTCCATCGTACCAAGCAAGCCCTAAGAGTTGAGGCCTCAGATTGAACACTCGAGCTCATAGTCATAGCAGTAAACCACAAGATACAGATGGAAATAAATGACTCGACCGCGGAACAAGTAAGATCGTCTGCGTACCTGAGTGAGAAGGTAGCCCCAGAAAAAAGAGGATTGAATCAAACCAACGGTTGTCGGGCTCCAATTGTACTCGGATGCCATTGGAAGTATAGCAATGCTCATGTTTACCTGAAAAATAATACGTATTCGCTTACATTTCACCGCAAGAAATTCCACATTCGTGAGAAATAAAAGGGTACCCTCAGTTCATGGATCTTCAAACCATAAATACTGTATCAAAATAAATGCCGCATAAACAGTGATGAACGAATCATATTACTTAAAAAGAATGTGATGGCAAGAATAAGCATACGCTTGGCGGGAAAACAAGAACACATTACGTGACTGAGGAAATCCAGAGAGAAAATCGTTGTATTTATTTAGCTACTAATTGGTATAAGATATTGAAATTCTAGCCAATTAAGAAAAGAGAGAAATGGGTAAGAAAGCGACGGTTGATTACTCTATCCATATTGCAGAGTAGGAAAGCCGAGAAGCACAGGAGCACAATCACCCATCGCTTCGGAAACTGCTCCCACCATGGAAGAGCAACGCCACCGCCGCCGCCGTCATCCTCCGGTGGAAGAGCTTGGTCTAATCCAACTGACTCCGGCACCGACTCCGCAATATCATACTTCTCCGACTTCACCTCCGCCCGCAGCCTGCTCCATCTTACCCTCCGAATACCATCGTAGATACGGTGCAAGTGGGCCCTCTCGCAAGGGCATAACTTGAAAGGTGCGGGCCGAGACTTGGACTGAAAGGAAGCTTTTCCGGTGGTTCTGAGGAGGTGAGGTTTCGGTGCAGAGTTGAGAGAAATGAGCAGACCTCTGGCGTTCATGGCTGAACAGAGAGAAATCTACGAATTCTGAGGAAGTGAAAATCATTGGTTTATTCCATGGAATATTGAAAAATTGTAGTGGAAATTCGATGGTTTGGGGCAGTGGTGATCGCTTACACCACGTGTGAAAGGTTCCAAACGAGATAAACTGCAGTTATCGTCAACCCTTGATATTTTGGGGTTTTTTTGACAGTTGCTTGTTTAGGAGGTGATGGTTACTAATGCCATATTTATCAATACTATACTGTAATTTTTTTGTTTTTTTAACAACGGCTACATCCTAAATTTGTACGGCTGATTAAATGGTTAAGTTGACTGAACCAAAAATCATCCCACTCCGGAATCGCCAATGTCTTTATGGGTGTGAGTCTGTCACACTTATTCTCTCTTAAGTGTGGTTTACCTTTTTTATATAGTTTGCAGCGATTGTACAAGGGTGGAGGTTTACCCAGTGCACATCGAAGATAGTGTTTGTGGGTTCCCACGATATCAAAAAAAAAAAAAGAGAATTGGACCATAAATAAAGTTTGGTTAATCGGAATCAAACCTTTTTAAACCTGTTCGGTTCGATTAATTTGAAAAGAATTGAAATTATAAATACTAGTAATATACATATAATTTGATTTTAATCAAAATTTAAAAGTTAAAAGAGTTAATAATATATAAAATATATTATAAATAATATTTTTTTATCAGACAAATACAACACACTCATCACACACGCACCCGAAATGACTCGAACCTCCGACCTTTTGGTTAGAGCTTTTTGGTCTCGGTTAACTAAAAAATAAAAATAATCTAAATCTTTTGACCGAAACCGAACCGCTAACATAATTCTCATTTTTTTTCGATTAATCGGAACCAGTTTGATTCGTTTTCGATTCGGTCCTAACCGAAAATCGTATAGACGTGACTACTGACATATAGGGGGAAAAATCAGGAAAAAAAAAAGAAAAAAAAAAGAGAAGGAAATTGCTAAGCATCAAACCTTCATGTAGTTAGGAGTGCGGATTGGGTCATTATGGTATCGACTGGAGTATTATTTATTGTGAATGGAAATTAAATCTTACATAAAATTATTTTAGTACATCTCAGTTCCAAGTAGACTAGTATTTCATTTTTGGTCGTCCTACTCTACTTGACATGTTAGTATTCTTTTTTGGGCCATAATTAGAGATTTAATTCTCAATTAGTATACAAATTAGGGATAACTAATTGGCCCCTTATTATTTACTAATCATTGACTACTACCCTAATTAACAAATCATTATTATAATACTAATCAATATATATATATATATATATATATATATATATATATATATTCTACATTCCGATGCGGATTCGTAGCACCACAACGATCCATGCGCTTACGTGACGCTTTCTAATTCTCTATTCCTATTTATCTAAAATCTTCAATAAATAATGTTTAAAATCAACAAAAATATTTTATTAAGATCCAATATTGATATCTCAATTAAGATATTATAACAAATCTCGACCAAAAAATATATTAGAACAAATCTCAACCAAAAAATAAAATTAGAACAAATCACACGGTTGGAATTTTAAAAAAATAAAATAAAATAAAAATAATATTTTGTTTTCCTTTTAGTTGCATAAAATCCAATATGATATCTCAATTAAGATATTAGATCTCCTTTCATCAACATCGATCTACCCTCCGCTCGAATCATAACCTCATCCACTCGCTCGCTATTTACGATCATCTACTCATACATGTTGATACACTGGTTTAATTGATTGATTGTTTTCTGAGTGTTCAGCTTTGTCAACTTTTCTTATGAAATCATCTTATTTTATATAGTATTTTTTTAAATAGAAAATGATGTCGACAAAAAATGCAATCATCAGTTTGAAAGACATCAACAGAAAATCAATACACAATAAGTATGATAAACTCAAGCATCAAACTGTACACTGTATATAGATTTAAGCATTTTTATATATAGTTTAGATCGATATTTTGTATCTACTTATGCTAATCTTATAATCTTTTATAACATATTGAATATTTGGATAGGTAGCAATATAATCATCCAATTGTTTATCTCAACTCCATTGTTGAAGATTCGAATAAGAACTCTTAGCAATTGAAAGAAACTTGCAGCCGCCACCAAAGAAAAAGATCAAAGTTTACATTCCATGTTTGTTCGTGATTTACTGTTCGTGAAAATTGAATTGACCTCAATCACACAACACACATATATCCAAATAACAATATATTAAAACTATATTGTATGATTCATGGCTTCAACTCATACGTTAATCTGCGTTTATCTGCAAATTTTCAGAATGATTGCATCAACAAAATCTTAGAATATCATGCCCTAGATACAAAAGCAAACCGAATTTAAGATCGTGTTTGGGGGTATAATGAATCGGCAAAGTTGGGGGCTACGAAATACTATGCTTGATTTTGGGGATTAGTTTTGGGGTTAAGGGGTAAAAAATTAAAAAATATATTTTTTGTTACTTAAATTTGATAATCATAAATTATTTTGATATAATTTGTTTATAAAATTGTCAATCACAGTTAGTTATAAGATACATACTAAAAGAATTTCAAGAATTTTTTGATCAACGGGCCACTGCAAAATTAAAGTAGTATTAAGGGCCAAAATATTTTAACTTAAAAATTCTTTTATTATGTATTGATAGTTATAATTGTCAAATTTTTGTTACAAGAAATATATATTTTTTAATTTAAGACACTTGACACTATATTAATCACAAAATTAGCATTGTTTCAAAAGTTAACGTAAATGGGGAAAATCCTTCATGCTATTTTTGATTTTAATAGCTATAAACAGAGTATAATTAGTCAAATTTTTGCAACAAAAATAAATTTTTAATTTAAGACACTTGACACTATATTAGTCACGAAATTAGCATTGTTTCAAAACTTTTCATAAATGGGGAAAACCCTCCAAGCTATTTTCGATTTTAATACCTATAAACATAATTAGTCAAATTTTTGTAAAAAAAATATATTTTGAATTTAAGATATTTGACAATATATTAGACACAAAATCGATTTCGATTCTAAGTTGGTCCATTGGCCAACAAAATGAGCATCGTGAGCTATTTTCAGCTCGGATTGATCAAGTTAAAATGTTTTCTTTGAAAATCCATTTTGAGGTGACCTGTTGGTCAATAAGTTTTTTGAAATTCTTTCAATATGAATCAATGACTATAATTGTCAAATTTTTGCAACAAAAAATATATTTTTAATTTAAGACATTTAACAATATATTAGGGTGGCACGTTGGCTAATAAGTTTTTGAAATTCTTTTAGTACGTGTCAATAATTATGATTGTCAAACTTTTGTAATAAAAATATATTTTTAATTTAACATCCTTTAACAATATATTACACACAAAATCTATTTTGAGCTGGTTCATTGTCCAACAAAATGAGCACCATGAACTATTTTCAACTTGGGTTGATCAGGCTAAAATGTTTTTGAGTTAAATTATTTTTGCCTTAATACTACCTTGATTTTGAGGTAGCATGTTGGGCAATAAGTTATTGTTTAATTAAGAATTTTACGATTGTGGGTTCAGAAAGATTGCAACGGCCAAGAAAGACTTGAAATGATCTTAACGGACGAAGCGATAACTTTATACTAAATTTCATTACTACTTATATAATTCATTAACATTCTTATTAATAATGTATATATGTTGAGAACAATATATTTTTTTTAATATAAGGTGACACAATTCAAGCATTTGTCTTCCAATTATTGAAGGATAATTTTGTGAAATTTCTGAAAGATGGTGAAATAGTTGTTATAAAAAACTTTAGCGTTGCTCATAACACTCTTGATTATCAATGTGCCAAAATCAATCATACATTTAAGATTAACTTCGGGCTAACCACTGATGTGTCTGAATTTGAGAAGTTCTTCAAAATTGATGAATATGGATTTGATTTTATCCCTTTCGTAGATATATGCTCGCACAGTGACAAATTTATGTTTTGGGTTAGTATAATTTCATATAAACTTCATTTTAAATATCGGTATTATAAATTTATTTAATTTTTAAATAATTTATGTTTTCATTTATATATGTTCTTGGCGATGTAAAGATCATTTCTATTAATACAAAATATGTGGAAAGTGCCAAAAGCAAGAAGTGTGACATAATATTGGAGGATGCAGAGTATTGGTTTATAATAATAATTCATTATTTTATAATTAAAACTTTCTTATTTTATTGAACTTACGTTATCTTATTCTTTTTGTAACAGTGACACAAAAGTAATATGCACATTATGGGAATGAAAGATGCTATAAAAGTATCAAGAGAGGAGACAAAGTTAGAAGTTATTGTGTGAAGTGCAAAGGGCCGATTGGATCAATCATTCCAGGGTGATCATTATTGTCTTTAAGTAGTTAAATACTATACATATAATTATAAGCTATGAATATTATAAATTGTTACTAATTGATTTTTAATTTTGGTATATGATCGATCGTGGATTTTAGAGTGATTATACGAGAGAGAGAGAGAATGAAGAACACGAGAGGTTTTTACGTGGTTCGATCTTTGATTAGATCTACGTCCACGAAGGAGAGAATGTTTTATATTTTCGTGTTCTAGCCGCTATTACAACCCCCTTCTTTCTTTACAAATGATTCTATTTATAGAGAATGGAGGTCACGGGCGTTTCAGGAGTGGTTGGGGGGTCGTGGGTGCTCCTGTCTGCACTGTGGAGTGGTTGGGAGCAGTTGGTTGACTTTCTTGACTTCCACTGGGCTTTATCCTTGATTGGGATGGGGGAATTAGGAATGGGCCGAGCTGATCTGGGCCTTATTGGGCCATATCCTATCACATCCCCCCCCAAAAGACCGGAGCAGCGAGGTCATTGTGGGGAGGTGTAAACTGGTCGAGGTCGAGGTCGAATTGTACTTGCTTCGTCGAAGATGAGATTTTGACGAAGTCGAAATGTATACCGCCTCGTTTTGACGAGGTCGAGCTTGAATTTTATTGTTTCGTCGGAAATGAGATTTTGACGAAGTCGAAATGTATACCGCCTCGTTTTGACGAGGTCGAGCTTGAATTTCATTGCTTCGTCGGAAATGAGATTTTGACGAAGTCGAAATGTATACCGCCTCGTTTTGACGAGGTCGAGCTTGAATAGACGTGGTGTGAGGTGCGACTGCTGTTGTCAGCGTAGGTAGGACACGCGTCGCTTTTTGGTTGGGGCAGGTGAAGAGGCGGGATTTGAAAAGGCGTGCCCTTGCCTTTTAAAAGCTTCTTATGTACGCTAAACAACATTCTTCTCAATCGATTTTCAATATCGCGCAAGAGAAAACCCTAAGCCCCAAAATTCTGCAACCGCCGCCGTTCAGCCAGTTCCCGGTGATTTTTGATCGGAAAATCTGTGACAAGTAAGTAATTTTCTTCACAATGGATGCTTCTTCTTTTCCCCAAGTAGATAGTGATAGTGAGAACGTAGGGGTTTCGCCTTCGCCGGTTAGGGGGTTTCCGGCGAAGGTTTGGCTAAATATTTACACCCGCGCGTTAGTCCCGCCGGTGTTTAGGGAAGTCGAATTCCCGTCGTTGGTCGGGTCTGACGCGTCTCTGGCTGTGGCCTCCACCATGTCTGTACCCCATATGCAGGGTTTGGCCCGCAGTTTTTTATTTCCTGAGTCAGTCGAACTCCTTTTACCCCGCGATGTTGATAGGGGTAGTTCGCCTCCCGTGGGTTTTTTTACCGTATATGAAGATTACCTTCATTTCGGTTTACGGTTCCCTTTGAACCATTTTTTTGTCGAGCTCTTAGAAGAGCTTGAACTGGCGTTAGGTCAGTTGCAACCGCCCTCTGTTAAGCAGATCGTCGGTTTTTGCTTCGAGGTCAGCTGACGTGGAGGTACGCCTACCGTAGAGTCGTTCCTTTGGTTTTTTAGACCTAAGCTTGGTCCGACGGGGTGGGCTTACCTTTCCCCTATTAATAGGTTCAAGTTGGGGACGCCTTCTAAGGTGCCGAACTGGCAAAAGAAGTTCTTCTTTTGCCGGTGTGAAGGTGTCCCGTTGTACCCTTGGATGAAGGGTAAGTTCGCTCCTCGAGACACTGGGAAACCTTCCAGTGCGCTCGAGGTGGACTTGGTGAACCCCGGCCTCATTGAGAGGAACTATACCGAGGCCGAGCTTGCAAATCATGGGCTAAGTCCATATGATTTCGTGTCCGATGTGGACTTTGGTGAGGCCCTGCTTCACTGACTCGCGTTCCGTTATCTTTTTTTATTTATTTTTTTCACGCTTGCTGACGTATATTATTTGTTTGTAGTGGATCCCCAATCCATCCAGGCTGCTTTGCTGAATAAGAATAAGAGGAAGAGGCAGCCGTCTTCTTCCTCCGTGGCCGACAAGTGTACTTCGGCGGCGTCATCGGAGAGGACGCTCGAATTGAGAAAGTCGGCGTCTCCGGCTCCCTTCGTTAGTTCTCCGACATCCCGGTTGGTGGGCCAGCCACTTCGGCAGGTGGTACTTCCATCAGATGATGTAGTGACCGTCGTCCAGAGTGGCCCAACCTCGGGCCGAAGACATATGCGGGAGATGTCGTTTCCCGAGGTAAGTGAGAAAAATCAAAGATGGGGTGTGGTGCGTGGATCAATTAATAAGAATTTCCCTTGTATTTCCTGCAGGAAGCCGAGGTGGCTCTGGATGGGCTGCAGGGCTTGGCGAACTTCATCCGAAGTGGGGTCGCTAAGTTCCAGAAAAAGAATGCCGAGGTCGCGGCGGTGGAAGATCAGCTAATGGCTAAGATCTCTGTCGCCGAGGCCGCGGCACAGGCAGCGGCGGAGAGGGAGGCGGTAGCATCAGCTGCCGCCGAAGAGGCGCAGAAAAAGATCGCCGACCTGGAGGCGGAAGTGGGTTGGCTGAAGGCCCAGGTTGCCGGGGTGGTGGCTGGACAGGGGGATGTGTTCCATGCTGTGGTGGAACGGGTCCTCCGGTCAAAGCACTTCTCCCGGATGACGGTTCAGCTGGCGAGTGCCCTTAGCACCCCGATTACCTCGGCAGTGCTTGACAATGTCTCCGTCGACATCCCGGACTTGGATAAAACCAAGTACGGGTATGCTGTTATGACTGAGGAGGAGACACTGCGGGATTTCGCCGGGGTGCTTTTGGAGTACACCTCATTCCCGGTGATCGAGCAGCTCGCCGCTCAGAGGAGCCCGCTCAACGGAGGGGCTATTCGGCGATGTCCCGTCGACAGGTATGACCTCCTGGAGACGGTCATTGCCGACCTGCTGAAGAGGCCGGTTACACAGACCACCGAAGAGCCAGCCCGCGATGACCTCGAGGAGCCTGGGGTCGAACCAGAGGTCGGCCTTGAAGGAGAAAATCGCGATGGGGTCAATTGACGCCATTCACGATTTTTTGGCTTCTCTCTCTCCTCGCTGTTTTTTTTTTTTTTTTTTTTGTAGCCTTGTATTTCGTCACCACTAGGGTGGCGTTTTATTTGTCGTGTTCGGCTATAAATAAAAAGGGCTTTTTGTTTAAACCTTGCTTGTATTTATTCTGTAGTCTGCTCCTGAATTTTGCGATGCTTCCCACCTCGTTAAAGAAATATCTGAGCTTCGCCGAGCCGTAGAAGTAGCCGAGCTCGATGCCTCGGACTGGAAGAAGCGAGCAGACAACATCGAGGTCGAGGCCGAGGTGAAACTTCGGGCTGCTCTGGAAAAACTTGATGAGATGCATGCCAGATATATGGAGCTTGAAGATCAGTACCAACGAGCTCGGGACGACATCAAGATTTGCAAAGAGATTGTCGAGGAGCATATGGAGTACGAGACCATAGTTCGTCGAGCTGGGGGATCCACAATCTCCGAGACTTATGAAAAGGTCAAGGAGATCCAAGCCCGATGCCGAAGCTACAGGGAGCAATACGGGAAGGAATCTTGGCAGGTTAGGGGTGAGTTTGAAGAGCTCGTTCGTGTGGCGAGCATTTATGAGACAGTCCTTGATCGCTTTCCGAAGTTGAAGCGGCGTCTGTCTTTACAAGCTGGTTCTGCGACTTCAGTTTCTTCCGATCCGGATCCGAAGTTGCTCGACCGTACTTCTAGAGAATTTTTGGAAGGTGAATCTTCGAGGTCTGCTGACCCGGACCCGAAGATTGTGACACGCCATTCTCAAGAAATTTATAGTCAAGAGCGGCGATCGGCGTCTGGACGGGGTCGGGGTCGGGGTCTGGCGAGCCAGAATGTCCGAGGTAGAGGCCGAAGTTCGGCTTCTGGACGCGGTCGGGGCAGGTTTAGTATAGACGATGTTTTGAACTTTAACTCCGGCAGGGATTTTGCTAGAGATTGGCTTAGCTTTAGTAAGCCAAAGCCTCCGGGTTCCTCGCCTTCTTAATGTAACAATGTACATTTATTTCCATTCAAATAAAACAGAAATTTTTGCATTTGCGTTTACCAGCTTTCTCAGTCACTTCGTCTTGCGACGAAGATTGTGCTTTCAGTTAGCCACCTCGTCTGATGATGAAGTTTAGGCTTTTAAGTGGCCACTTCGTCCGAAGACGAAGCTGAGGCTTTTAAATAGCCACTTCGTCCGAAGACGAAGTTTAGGCTTTTAAGTAGCCACTTCGTCCGAGGACGAAGTTGAGGCCTTCAGGTAGCCACTTCGTCCGAAGACGAAGTTGAGGCTTTCAAGTAGCCACTTCGTCCGAAGATGAAGTTGAGGCCTTCAGGTAGCCACTTCGTCCGAAGACGAAGTTGAGGCTTTCAAGTAGCCACTTCGTCCGAAGACGAAGTTGAGGCCTTCAGGTAGCCACTTCGTCCGAAGACGAAGTTGAGGCTTTTAGGTAGCCACTTCGTCCGAAGACGAAGTTGAGGCCTTCAGGTAGCCATTTCGTCCGAAGACAAAGTTGAGGCTTTTAGGTACCTTATTTGTCGAGTTTATCGATAGGGGTGATCCCCTTACGCGCGTTTAGGTGTTACTCCGACGTGGAGTTTATTTGTATCATCGTCAGGATTTTAAAATCGAGATACTTAGTATAAAACGAGAGAGAGGTGTACAATGCATGCAAATTATTTAAGTGAAAACTAAAAAAAAAACTTTAATTGAATGGAGTTAAAAAAAGACAGAATTTACCAAGACGACCCGGCTCCTAGGACCTAAATGGACTCGGACACTGCTCTCTGTTTATACAAAATACCTTTTCAAGTGAGTAATGTGCCATGTACGGGGTATGGGCTCACCAGATAGGTGGGCGAGCTTGTACGACCCTTTTCCGAGGACTTCTTGAACTCGGTATGGTCCTTCCCAGGTGGCTTCTAATTTACCGAGCTTTTCCGCCTTACTGACCTCGTTATTCCGGAGTACGAAGTCGCCTATTTGGAGCTGCTGATGCTTCACCCGGCTGTTATAATACCGAGCTACTTGCTGTTTGTATCGAGCTTCTTGTATGTAGGCTTGTTCCCGTTTCTCTTCTAGCAAATCCAAGTTAGTTCGAAGTCCATCTTCGTTGTCTTGGGCTGCGAAGTTAAGCGTTCGGGGGCTCGGCAGACCGATCTCTACCGGGATCACCGCCTCGGTTCCGTACACCAAGCTATATGGTGTTTCGCCTTGTGATGTCCTCGGGGTGGTTCGGTACGACCATAGGACTTGGGATAAGTTCGCAGCCCAGTCTCTTTTGGCCTTACCGAGCCGGGTTTTTAACCCTTTGACTATCGTTCGGTTCGTAACCTTGGTTTGGCCATTCGCTTGAGGATGGGCTACCGAGGTGAATTTTTGCTGGATGTGGAGTTCGTCACACCATTCTCTGAATGTCCTGTCTGTGAACTGGGTTCCATTATCTGATACGAGGACGTGAGGTATGCCGAAACGACAAACTATGTTCTTCCAAACGAAGTTCAGGGCGTTTTTACTTGTGATCCGGGCCAATGGTTCGGCTTCGACCCACTTCGTAAAGTAGTCGATGGCTACAATGAGGAATTGTAATTGGCCGGGGGCTTTTTCAAATGGGCCGACGATGTCAATTCCCTACTGCATGAACGGCCAAGGGCTTTGTAAGCTGGTCAGCTCGGTCTGTGGCAACCTCGGAACCGTCGCATGGATTTGGCACTTCGGACACTTTTTGACGAGGTTGGTAGCGTCTTGGAACATGGTGGGCCAATAGTACCCACACCTCATGACCTTTTTGGAGAGGGCGCGGGCTCCGATGTGGCTGCCACAGGAGCCTTCATGGACTTCGCGCAGTATGTAGTTTGCTTGGTTGGGCCCCGCACATCTTAGGAGAGGTTGGAGGTAGGATTTTCTATACAACACTCCCTGTTCAAAGACATACTTGGCGGACTTGGCCAGGAGCTTTCTAGCCTCAACCTTATCGGTGGGGAGCTCGCCTATCTCAAGATAGCTGCGAAGTGGAGTCATCCAGTTCGGTCCGTCTTCGGTTACTATATTAACTTCGGCTTCATCGATACTTCAGAGCTGTACTTCTTCCACTGGAGAGATTGTTGATGATGACGCGAGCTTGCTTAGGGCGTCAGCTCGCCCGTTATCCCCTCTTGGGATTCGCACTAACTCGAAGTACGAGAAGCCTTGTTGTAGGATCTTGGCCTTATGAAGGTACTTCTTCATTCGTTCTCCTTTGGCCTCGTATTTACCCAGTATATGATTCACTATGATTTGGGAATCGCTGTGAATTTGAATGGCCCTTACCTGGAGAGCCTCGGCTAGGCGAAGTCCAGCGATTAGAGCTTCGTACTCAACTTCGTTATTTGTGGTCGGAAAATTGAACCGGAGTGCGTGGGTGATCTCATTTCCTTCCGGGCTGATGAGTAAAACCCCGGCTCCGCTTCCTTTGTTACCTGATGCCCCATCCACGTAGACCTTCCAACAGTCTCGCGGTTGTGGATTAGGTGCCTCGGCCTTTGGTTTATCCTCAGTAGGTTCAACGGATTGCTGTGCTTCCGTGAACTTGGCTTCCACCAGAAAATCGGTCAGGGCTTGTCCTTTGATTGCTTGGCGAGGTATAAAGGAAATTGCGTGCTCGCCGAGTTCTACAGCCCATTTAGCGATTCGCCCAGACGCTTCTGGCTTTGTAAGTACTTGCCGAAGTGGTAGGTCGGTCAGTACTTGTATCTGATGTGCATGGAAGTATGGTCGAAGTCTCCTCGCTGCATTCACCAACGCAAGTGCGACCTTTTCCAAAGGCTGATATCTCGTCTCCGGCCCTTTTAGGGCTCGGCTTATGAAATAGACGGGTAGCTGATGACGTCTTTCTTCTCGTACCAGGACTGCACTGATTGCCTCGTTCGAAGCGGCGAGGTATAAAGAGAGGATCTCGTCCTTCTTTGGTGCAGATAATGTTGGGAGATTTGCGAGATACTTCTTCAAACCATCGAAAGCTCCTCTGTGCTCATCGTTCCATTCGAAGTTCGGAGCCTTCTTTAGTATCTTGAAGAATGGGAGTTGTTTTTCGGCGGCCTTAGATAGAAAGCGACTTAGGGCGGCTAGGCAGCCCGTCAGTTTGTGCACGTCGTGGATCGACTTCGGCACTTGCATTTCTTGGATAGCCCGGACTTTTGAAGGGTTGGCTTTTAACCCCTCGTGTGAAACCCAACACCCTAGAAATTTTCCAGATCGGACCATAAAAGTACACTTTTCTGGGTTTAATTTTAGGTTCACTTTACGAAGTAGGCCAAAGACAACTTTAAGGTCGTTTACACAAGTAGCGATCTCCTTGCTCTTTACGACTATATCGTCTACATATACTTCGACAATGCTACCGACGTGGGCTTCAAAAATTTTATCAACCATCCTCTGGTATGTGGCTCCGGCGTTCTTCAGTCCGAAGGGCATTTTTTTGTATGCATAGATGCTGAAGTCCGTGACGAATGCGGTCTTCGGCGCGTCTTTGGCATTCATGAGGACTTGGTGGTATCCCTTGTATAGGTCCAAGAAGCTGAACACCTTGTGGCCAACAAGAGCTTCGACCTTCTTGTCAATGTTGGGGAGGGGGTAGCAGTCCTTTGGGCAGTGCTTATTAAGGTCCGTGTAGTCAATACACATCCGCCACCCACCTCCCTGCTTTTTCACCATCACGGGGTTGGCCAACCAGGTCGGATACTTTACTTCGAATAAAATATCGGCCTTTTGCAGTTGCCGGACCTCGTCGTGAATTACTTGACTCCTTTCGGCTGCGAAGACTCGTTGTTTCTGCCGAACTGGTTTTATTGCAGGGTCGATGTTGAGGTGATGAGTGATGATGTTTGGTGCCACCCCGGTCATGTCAAGCGGCGACCAGGCGAAGACATCTCTATATTCCCGAAGTAGCCGGATAAGTTGACTTCGGAGCTCGTTTTCGCCGACGAACCCTACTTTGACGACCTTGGCAGGGTCATCTTCGTATAATGCGATGTCTTCTACCGGCTCGATGGATGGAGACGACGTCGGCTCCACCTCTTCGGGTTTCTATAGTTGCTATGCCTGGGGGTGTTGATTTCTATCACCTCGGAGTGCGACCTGCATGCACTCCTTAGCCTGTTGCTGGTTTCCCCGAAGCGTGATCACTCCGTTTCTAGATGGAATTTTAATCGTCAGGTGGTAGGCCGAGCAGATTGCCTTTGTCGATATCAGCCAATCCCTTCCTAAGATGATGTTATAGGGGGAGCTGGCTTTTACGACGAAGTGGATTATCTTCGTAGTAGACAACGGGCTTTTTCCAACTGTCACGGGCAGTGAAATTATGCCTTCCGTCGTCGTCTCTTGTTGTGTGAAGTTCTTTAATGGCATGGGTGCTGACTTTAGACGTGCTTCTTCGATATCTAGCTTATCGAAGCAGTCTTTAAAGAGCACACTCACTGATGCTCCACTATCAACAAATACGCGGTGGACCAGTTTGTTGGCCACCACCGCCTCGATTATGGTGGCATCTTGATGAGGTACCGCATGGGGAACTGGGTCATCACCGAAAAAGGTGACGACCTCGTCTCTCCTGAACCTTTTTTGAGTGGGTTCTTCTCGCTGTTGACTCCGGGCTTCGGCTTTCAATGATGACCTCGTCGTGCCTTCGGGCAGTCCGGTGATGGCCGTGATGACTGCGTCATATTGAGGCTGATCTTCGTCCTCATCCTCGTCGTCGTGCCTTGGCCTTTTGTCATTTTGGGGGGCGCAGTTATAGCCTCCCTTATTTTTCTTTCTCTTGCCCTTCCCTTGAGGTCGGGCCTCTTTCTGATTGCGACTTTGGTACAGTTTAAGGGTACCGTCGTGTATCATATGCTCTATGTCCGAGGCGAGGTCTCTGCAATCTTCAGTTTCATGACCGTAGTCATTATGGAGTTTGCAGTATTTCTTCTTGGATCGGCGTTTCGACCCACCTCGGGATAAGGGCGGCGGCTTCTCGAACAAGTTCGCATGAAGCTCGTATATTTCGGCCCTTGACTTTGTCAGTGGTGTATACTGACTTCGGTCTTGGTTGGATCGAGGTCCTAATCGGGACTCGAGGGGTCCTCGTTGTAACCTTTCGAGGGCACTTCGGCGGCCTTGCCCAAGGTCGGTGCGCTCCTCTTTCTTTCTCTTATCGTTGTTTTCGGGCCGATCTGCAGCCCGTTTCTTCCGATCGGCCTCGTCCGCTTCGGCGAATGTGTCGGCGATCTTCCATAGCCGCTTGGAGGTCGTAGGACGTGCCTTTACGAGCTCTCTGAAGAGAGTTCCGGACTGGATGCCATTTTGGAATGCCGAGATAAGCACGTCGTCGGAGAGACGATCGACTTTTAGGCTCTCGTTATAAAAACGGGCCAGAAAATCACTGATCGTTTCTCCCCGCCCTTACTTTAAGGTGAGGAGCTGGGCTGGGCTGATCTTTGCCTCGGCTTTTTGGAAGAAACGACGTTCAAAGGCGTCCAGTAGGTCGGCATATGACCCTACGCTGCAATTAGGGAGGCTATCGAACCAGCTTCTAGCGTTGTCTACTAGTAGCTCGGGGAAGACTTTACACATGTAAACGTCTTCGGCCAACCCCTGGTTCATCATGTTGTATTGGAACCGGGATAAAAAGTTGCTGGGATCTTGGGTTCCGTTGTAAGGTGGGATAGGAGGTACTCTATACGTCGACGGGAGGGGAGTATAGAGTATCCTATTAGTGAAAGGAGTCGAGATTCGACCGTAGACGGCGAATCTTCCTTGGTAGGTGTTCTCCTCGTCGTGCCGAGGTGGAACGGCGTTTTGACGAGGTGGCGTCGGATCGCGCTGAGGTGAAACGTGATCGTTCCCGCGGCGATTGCTCTGTCGCCTTCGGGGAACTTCAGCCTCAACGTCGAATCTTCTTTGATAGACGTTCCGTTCGTCACGCCAATGAGGAACGGCGTTTTGACGAGGTGACGTTGAACCGCGCCGAGGTGAAGCGCGACCGTTCCCACGGCGATTGTTTTGTCGCCTTCGGGGAACTTCGGCCTCCCTGTCTCCAACGATCCGAAGACTTGGGGATGGCCTTTGTGACGGTTCGACTTCATCTTCCTTGCTTTGACTTTGTTGTCGGTGTTGATCGGCGAACCTGCGAAAATCCTGCTCATGGAGGCTCAGGTACGCTTTCAGTGCGTCTCCCAGCTCGGGTTGGAGTTCAGCATTCCCGTGTCGGCTGCCACTTTGATCTGGTCCATCGTCGCTAGCTGAACCCCCAGATGGGACATCCTCCGGGTGGCCTTCAGGAGTTCGGCGGATGGGCTGTTGGTCACGCTGGATCTGGGAAGCAGTTTTCTGAGCTTGACTAACGTCACCTTCTTCCTCGTTGGCCGGCGTGTAAGGCGGATTGGAAAAGAGGTCAGCTCGTTTCTGTTTTGCCTTGGCAGCAGCGGCGGCGGCGGCGGTGGTGGCGGAGCGGGTTGGTCTTACCATCGTATTTTCACTTGAAATACGCTGATCGGTTTCACAAAATTCTTTCGTTTCCCACAGACGGCGCCAGTGATCGATCGTGGATTTTAGAGTGATTATACGAGAGAGAGAGAGAATGAAGAACACGAGAGGTTTTTACGTGGTTCGATTTTTGATTAGATCTACGTCCACGAATGAGAGAATATTTTATATTTTCATGTTCTAGCCGCTATTAGTATATTTAGATACTTGACAAAGGTACTTGTGAAGATGGGGATGATGAAGCGTACTTTGCCTTTTTTGAGGATTGCGCGCTTTACTTTTTGAAAAAATCATCTAGCCAAGTATTGGAAGCACTGGAAAAAGAGGTTTGTAAATTTTATTTCAAATTTATGAAAATTTTGACAAATTGTGAGGTAACTTCAGAATTTAATGTTTCATTTTTTTTAATATATAACATATCTCGCTCAATTCATCTCCATTTGATTGCACATTCATTTCGCTTGCGTTGCTAATTCTCTCTTAGATTTGCGTGAAGTTGAATTAAATTGCCAAAAGTAGTCGACGAGGACTGCTGCCACAAACCTTCGACCTGATCATTTTGTTTACTGTTTAGAGCTTTTGTTATGTAATATTTGTATGAAGACATTCTAGGTATATGGATGCAGAGAAATGATATGCTACTCACCTCCCGGTGGGTATCTTCGTGAGCACCTCGTCGTTTTATCACGTTTGCATTGCTTTTTTTAATTTTTATTTTTATTCTATATTATAGTATCTTAGAAATTAATTTAGAAATCATAAAATCTAAAAAATACATAAAAATCAAAGCTTGATTTATTTTATTACTCATTTTTTGAAGTTTAAAATAAAAAATAACAAATTGAACATTGATTTTTTAGATTTTATGATTTCTAAATTAATTTTTAGGATACTAGAATATAGAATAAAAATAAAAATTAAAAAAAACAATGCAAACGTAATAAAACGACGAGGTGCTCACCGAGAGGTGAGTAACATATCATTTCTCTATGGATGCATTATCTCTTTCTTATGGCTTATGAACATAGAAAGGAAGTAAGTTGGAAATTTTAAATTTATTTTCGGGTCAAATGATCTGTAGACAAAAATTTCCTTATATCATAAAAATAAAAAATAATTTGGTTTATCGATTTTATTAAACAATAATATATTTAAAATACAAATTACAAAAATATTTAAATAATAAAAATTAAATTCGACGGGACATACACTAGTTAGATACATTTAACATTCATAACATTTAATAATATGTTAATAAATTAAAATATTAAAATATCAAAATGATAGTATTAATTGTATTAAAGTGTATTGTATGAGCTACTACAAAAAAATAAATATTCTAGAGAAGGTGAGCTTATAAAATTAATTGGAAAAATAGAAAAAAGAGTATCGAAGGAAACATAAAAATAAAGAACAGAGCATAAACCCTAGCCGACTGGTCCAGAATCCATTGCGGCCGTTCTCTGAATTCTTAATCACGGTAATAATCTTATACCTTTCTATCTTCTCTGTTAGCTTTTGTTTTTGTTTTCTCGCAGTGTGTTGTTCGTCTCTCTTTTTTGTTTTCGTGAATATACCTGATTTAGTTAGAATTTTTATGACTGCATTACCGTTTTATGCAATAATCTGTTGTTTTTTTCATGAAAAATGAGTGATTCACCTGTCTCTGTATCTCTAAGTTTATCTACGAGAACTGGAAATTAGTTTAATCTGTGAGAACTGGATGTTAAAGATGATAAGGCTATTCATTCGGAGTATTATTAGCCTTGCAGTAACGTGTGTTGCTCTATCAAAATTATGAAAAAGTGAATTTTTACATCTTTTCTAGTTTCAAGGTACACAAGGGAGACCAGAAGAAATGGGGAAGAAGAAATTCTTCGATAAGAAAAAGTCGGCCACATTCCAGCTCATGGCCAGGGACACATCTGATCCAAATTACTCATCTGACCCATCAGGTGATCGAGTTTTTGTCCGTGTCGACAACAACCCGTATACGCCTACCTCATTGGAAGGCAGGCAGAACGACTCTGACTTTGCTGACCCCGACTCGATTTATGCTGATGCCCCTGATGATTATGATGATGAGGATGAAGGTGGTGGTTTTGAAGGAGCGATTGATTATGCATCTGAAGCTACAGCAGCTTTGCCAGACCACGTACGAAGGGAGATTCTTGAGCTAGGGTTTCCAGATGATGGGTACAATTATTGGGCCCATATGCGGGAGATCAAGAACACAGGTGGTGGTTCTGCATATTTCAATAACCCCAAGGCAGCTGATGTCCATCTGCTACCGCAAGATGTTAAGGTGACTGAATCTATCATTCTCTAAGTTTTAATCTGAACTGTAAATGGTGAAGTGTTCTCTAACTGAAACTTGAGAAAAGTTTTTGCTAGTCGAAATATTATTGCTATCAAGAAAATGATGGGGCCAACATGGATATGTATGCAGTATGGTCCTTACATTACATATTTTATGCAGTGAAGGCGATCTATGAATATTAGCACCTTATTGCTTTGTATCGATGTTTATGCATTGTAATACTTTTGAAGTTGTTCTTGCTGATAGTTTAATTCAATGTATTATAATTCTTGAATTTTCCACGTGGTAGGCCTATGATGCTTTGAGGGTTGAAGTTTCCGGTATAAATGATGCTGTTGAAAAATCTATGTACAGCGTGGCATCAAAGACTGTCAATGTGAGACTAAATAAAGTCTTGGATCCTGAAATTGCTGCAATTCTGGATGACCGTAATTCATCGGACTTTGGATCTGATGTTGAGGACTTGGAAGAGGACTTTGTTGTCAAAGCAAATCTCTTCGAAGGAAGTGTTGGCGAAGAACACAATGAGAAGTTGAGGGTTCAGGATCCCATTGTTTCTGTCTCAACAGAGAATAGGTCTTCCTCTTATTTAGGTAATGAGAAGCCTCCTAGAGTTCGCCGACCACTTGATGAGCAGTTTGACTTGGTAAGTTTCTGACTGCATATTTCTTTTTCTTTAGTTATTCACTTTTCTTTGTTTTTGTTACAATACACATATAGCCTCACTTGGAAATAAAATTCAATGTAGCTTGAGCTCAACGAATATGGTTCTGACGATGAAGAAGATTTTAACGGCTACATGGATGAGGAAGATTGCCAAGAGTCCCTTACAGAAAAGCTGGGCAATGCTTTCAAGCATCATCCGTCGAATGTCTCGCATCTTGACAACGAAACACTTGATGATACACCGCCTGAATCTGACGTGCTTCTCCGGTGCAGAGAATATGCTGAAAAGTTTGAAGATCAAGATGATGATCGAGAAGTAGTGTTGGTTGAAGAAAGCAGCGATGAATCAGAAGTTTGGGATTGTGAGACTATCGTAACTACTTATTCAACACTCGACAATCATCCTGGTAAAATAGGAGCTCCAGAAGCGAGGAGGAAAAAGAAGCTGGCCGAGGCGTTATCTGGATCTGCTACTGGCACCAACCAAGTGATAACGCTCAAAGGGAAAGAGAGGCTTCCTGTAGATTTTTTGCCATCTAACAGAAAAAGAGGTGAAGAGAAGACAAAAGATGTGACTAAAAAGAAAAGTGAGGTACCAATAAAGAAGCCACGGGCTCAAGAGACAAAGGAGGAAAAGAAAGAACGGAAGGTATAGAAATCTTTATTACTCCTTAGTTATACAAAGCATTATTTTACTATAACTGAACCATATAAATTTTTCATCGTACCTTGTTAACTATTTTTTCCTTTCCTTCCAACCATGCCTACTCTTCCATTTTCCCATTTCCTATGCTTAAGTACCATCAATTGAATGGAACTATTGTTTTTGCAGTCTGCTGTGAAATTAGAAAGACGTGAGGCACGGCTATTGAAAAAGGAAGTAAAAGAGGTTTATAAATCAGAGGCTCATCATGCTCAGAAAGTTGCAGCTTCCACTGGCCCCTCATCTATTCATCTTATGTGAGTAGTCTATCATCGATGGCTTCGTATGCAATGCATGCTTGTGTTGAGCTTTGAATAACTTGTGGTTTATATTGTCATTTTATAAATAATTGAATTGATTTCATATTGTATCTCCATATCTGTAATAGTATAATGTATGATATTAGGGATCAATCATAAAGCATAGTCTTCACTGTGGAGATTTTTGTGCTAATTTGAGGCTTTTGGTGGGAAGTGTTTTGGTGGAAGGTAATGGAAAATGTCATATTTTGGTGACATCTATAAGAACATAAAATGACATGATGAATATATAAATTGAAACAAACATCTGAAGATTGAACACTATGTGCTGTATCATCCTATCCTGGTGCGTCAAGCATGAATATTGATTATTTGTATTTCTCGTTTGCCATTTTGTAGGTAACTTTCTGAGACATCTCAACTTCACGGCCACTGCCGTGATGATATCAGGTCAGTTGTAGACTGAGGCTCTAGAGTCGGAGAATGATAAGGTGGCGACTTCGATTAGTTCCATCTGTATCCACATACATAGAGAGGTACGATATTACAGTAGCCGATGGAGGATGCACACCTTATGTCACCTCTAAATTTGGGACATTAAATTTTAATGCACTCTATAGTTTAGTTGAGCCTTGTAAAATCATTTTGTTTCGTGATTATAGATCTTGTGACAAGGAGTTGCTAATGTTTATTAGTATATATGATAAGAGAACTAAGTTAGCAATTTGAGCTTTGAAGTAATTCGGTTTATGATAAAATTTTCCGTTCAAGACATTTCTATTTTCCGATGTGGATAAATCGATGTGTCATGCCGGAGGTTGACATGGATTTTACAAGTGTAATGGTGAAAATGACATGAAAATCCTCTTAAATTATTGGTTGTAAGGACTTTTTTTATTGTTCAGTGTGTTCTCTTTGATGGAAAAAGAAATGAATAGACAAAAAAAAAGATAAAATTTATCACGTTATGTGGTCCTTGTTTATTTTGTCATATGTTTTTTAAGATAGAAAAGATGTTTGACATGTGGCAATGAGTGAAGATAACGATGCTACTCTATTTTCTAAAATAGTGAAAAAAATAAAATTCTATGATATAACAATGCTATATTTAAGAAAAAAAATATTATAAATATATGTATTTTTAAAATAAATTTTAAAAGGTATAAATTTTACTAAAAATAATTAAATAATATATTACCATTGCTGCTTCAACGGTAAAGATATTAAGTGTGCTCATTGAGTGTAGAAGAACGTTTTCGCTTAATTTTATATATTTCAACCAATCAAAATTTGATCGTGCAAATGTGCAATACCGCCGGTATATCAATTAAGTCCATTAATGATTTAATGAACTAATGTATATAGTAGTATATATCTACTCTAGATTTATTATGCGTATTCGTAAAACCATTCTTATTTTTGTCTGATTCTGAGTCGGTGTTACGTTTCTCAAACTCACATCCGTTTTGTGTTCGGTGCTGATGTGGACATCTTAGAATTTTGTGGATTGACTCGCCAGTCGCCACTTCTCATTTCTCAGTGTCACGGACCGGGGATCCGAGCGGTTCGTAATGGGTTGGTGCGCAACCGGGTTTATAAAACAATTGAAGCGCTTCTAGTAGCATTGTTTAGTCCGTTTTCAATTGCTCTCAGGCTAAGCAATCCGTACCCTCTCTCTCTCTCTCTCTCTCTCTCTCTCTCTGCTTCCCCCTCTCTCTATCGCTCCATATATTTTCTCTCACCGAACCCTAGTAGCTATGGCGTCGGGCTCTGCTGGTCGCACCCTGAATTCTGGTTCAAAATCGTTTGATTTCGGCTCTGATGATATTCTCTGTTCCCACGATGATTACGGAAATCAGGATGGAAATAATGGTATCCATCCGATCCTTCGATTGCAGCCAATTCCGCCAAGGTAATATTTGTGAACTTGTTCGCTGCTGGTGATTCGGAGCTTCTATTGTGTTTATGCGAATATTTCTTTTGCGCCTGTTGCATTATTGGATTATAACGTTTGAGTTAGGGTTTGCTGTTTTATTGAAGGTGTTGACTGTTGTTTTGTGTGTTGGTGATTGATCGGTCTGGAGTTTTGAATTGTTATTTCTTAGAGTATAGCTCAGGTTCATGACAAAAAAGCCTCATGTATCTAGTCTAGTTCATATGTAAACCTACTTTTTCTTCCTTTTCTGATTTTTTTGCTGAATTTCTTTTTTGTCTGCGGTTGTGTTTAATTAATTGATTGATTCAGATAAATTGTCCATGAGATATTCTGGCTACAATCAAGTTTAGGGGAGGGCGTGTGAAATGAGGGGTCTGAGGTCATGCTGGGTTGTGAAAAGAAGATGGAGGGCTGGAGATATAGGGTTTTGCTTTTATTTCTGAAGTATGGAAGCCTTAGGACTGTTAGTGTATTTATAGAACACAATCCACATCAACTGTTCTTTGCATTAGTAAAGTAGTGAACGGAAGCATTTAATTTTCATGAGTTTTGATAGTTTGCTGAATGCCTATTCTGTTCTCGGCAATATCTTGTAGTCGGCAGTATTAGTTTGTGAGGGGATGTGTTTTTAATGTTGGCTTGTTTCCTCTGTTATTGTTTTGATTTCTGAATCAAGTATATTAACTAGTCTCTGCTCTGAACAAATCAGGAGTTTAACAAAAGCAGAATGGCGAGATCATCTGTTTTTCCTGCAGCAACTTATAGTACACCTGAAGAATCTTCATTTAGTCAAGATGTAATCTCTACTGTCGAAAACACTATGAAGAAATACACTGACAATGTCATGCGTTTTCTTGAGGGAATTAGTTCACGGTTGTCGCAGTTGGAATTATACTGTTATAATCTGGACAAATCAATTGGAGAAATGCGCTCTGACTGGGTTCGGGATCATGGAGAGTCAGAGTCAAAGCTCAGATCTCTGGAGAAGCATATTCAAGAGGTATGTCTTGCCATTAAAGTTGCTGGTCATTACTACCATATGTAAATTGGTGTCCCATATTTTTCATATGGGTATTATGTGTTAGTGCGAACCCCTTATATCATTCATTTCTGAAGAGATCAGTTAAATGTAATGAAAAAAAATATGTTGTCTCTTGATCTTCATGGAAACTGAAGCTAACCTTATTTTATTTTCACATTTTAGTCTGTGACATGTACATTGTTGGATATTTTGGGTGCATGCTGTTTATACTGTCATGATTGGTTGTTATTTTGTCTTTTGAGGTTAGCTGCCTGTTTCAATCAGACTGATTTGCTAACTTTTTTCTTGGAGCTGCATTTATTTTTGTATACCACTCCTACACATGCTAAGGTGATATCATTGTGAACTAAAAGTATAATTGGATGAGTTTTCTAGGTTAGGTGTGTTATCATTCAATCATTCCTTTTGTCCTCTTTTCTGATCTACCTTTATATGAGTCCTATACATCCTTTCTAAGAGATATAATACATGGAATACAGGTGCACAGATCTGTGCAGATCTTAAGAGATAAACAGGAACTCGCAGATACTCAGAAGGAGTTGGCCAAACTTCAGCTTGCACAGAAGGATTCTTCTTCATCTTCAGCTAGTAATAAGCAACAGAATGAGGAGAGAACTTCTGCACCTGCTTCTGAACCCAAAAGTGATAACTCATCAGAATTTCATGATCAGCAATTGGCACTTGCTCTACCTCACCAAGTGGCTCCTCAGCCCTCCCACCCTACTCGTCCAGTCGAGCATCAGCAGCCTTCAGTCGCACCCCAGTCATCCATGCCTCCGCAGAGTATGACACAATATTGCTTGCCTCCTCAGCAAATGACCAATATACCCTCCCAATCCCCACAATCCCAGACTCAGTACCTTACTACACAATCTCAAGTTCAGGGAAACATGGGCCCACAGCCTTCTCAACCCCAGGGAAACATGGCCCCACAGGTTCAGTCACTGCCTCCATATCAGCAGCAGTGGCCCCAGCAACCCATTCAACCAACTCAACAGTCAGCCATGCCACCTCAGATTCGAGCCTCGTCTCCACTCGTTTACTCTAACTACCCACCAGGTCAGCAAAATCAGTCTCCTTCCGAAATACCACCGGGAAGCATGCACATGCAGGTATCGTTTGCAGGCGCATCACGGCCCAATTCAGGAGGATCCGATGGATTACCTTACGGGTACGGTTCTCCTTCCAGGCCAATTCCTCAACAGGTCCCGATCCAACAACACAAGACTGGGTATGCACCACAATCAGGGGAAGGTTACATGCCTAGCGGGCCTCGCCCACAGCTTCCTCCCGGAAATTCCTACATGGTCTTTGACAGTGAATCGGGAAGGACGCATCATCTGCCTCCACAGCCTCAGTTCCAACAGAATGTCTATGCTCCACCTCAGCAGAATCCGCCTCGTGTTCCTAGCTCTAATGTCTTGGGACCGCCTCCTCAGGCCATTCGCGGCCATCCTTACAATGATTTGATTGAGAAGTTGGTGAGCATGGGTTACAGGAGTGACCATGTTCTTGGTGTGATCCAGAGGATGGAGGAGAGTGGTCAGGCTATTGATTTCAATGCTGTGCTTGATAGGTTGAATGGACACTCTTCGGGCCCTCAGAGAGGGTGGTAAGCATATACTGGAATCGACTTTACTCTGCTAGTATGACTTTCACGTTCAGTTTACTGTGTAATGAATGAATAAAGGAGTGTGATAGTGTGCGCTCGCGTGATTTCTCGTATATATAGGGATCAAGAGATGCTCTTTTTTGTACTAGTAGTCTCTTTTTCCCGACGTTGTTACTATTGATTTGGAATGCCCCGGAAAGGCTATGGTTGGATGATGCTTTTGTGATATTCCTCTCTTTTGTTTCTATATATATATCAACCTTTGCACGATGTAGAAATCTGGAACAACAAATCTTTGTATTTCCCGAATTATTGATGATGTTATACTTAAGAAACAGTTCGGTTCACCGTGGATTGGTTGGAAACTCTTTCTTAAGACCGATAGAAAGCAAATATTGAAGTAGCGTGTAAAATTGGCATAGTATGTTGAGATTATGATATAACAATCTCCGTCTTTACTCTTCTACTGAACAGTGATTTACGCGTTGCGACCCTACTATTTTAATCTTCTTATGCATTAACGCATGCTACTATTCTTAATTTGGTATCACAAATATTATGGCATCTTAACTTTTATAGCTTGTAAACCTCTCCTTTTTTGGAAATATTTGAAGTAAATCACAAGTTTGGAAAAAATCATAATTAAGTTTGTGGAGTCCTTGCATATAATATACAAAAAATTCCTAAATCATTCGCTCAACGTGGGTGCCATGGACCGAGACTAAAGGAACCTCTTTCATATTTTTGAACTAAGATTAAATTGAATGAGAGGAACAAGAAATTTAAAAATAAATAAATAAATAAATCAAATTTTAAAAAATAAAATTAAAAAAAAAAAAGTAAAGGAAAGAAACCCGAGTTAGATATAGAGAACTAACATACCTTGTTCGCAATAAATAAAACAAATTAAAGATCATTCCTTGTATTGGAAGAGTTGGTCGTAAGTGGTGACAAAAGTGAAACCTAAGCAATCTTGGACAACCAACACTCCCACCTGCTCAGAATTAATTTCATTTCTCTTCTTGCTTCTGTTAGTTATATAGCTTGATCCACAAGTTGGGAGCATACGCATATCTAAACATTAATGAATAAATCTTTTATAGTATTTTTATTGGCTGGCGCACATATATAAAATTGGGTATAAATAGGTGCCGCATAACTGGGTGAAACATCAGAAAGGCGAGGGAGGATTCGAGTAGCAAATCTCAATGGAGAGCATACTAGGAAATAGATTGATGTTTATAGCTTTATTATTCACTATAGTGAGTTGTAGACTACGAGCGGAAGAAATTAACAACAATTCCTCGAGCGAAGCTCGGGACAATAATGTTGCTTCTTTGAAAAAGGCTGAGCTCCTAGAAGCGAAAAAAGGAGGTGGCGGCAGTGGTGGTGGGGTATATGGGGGAGGAGGATGTGGATGGGGATGGGGCGGGCCTGGCGGCAGCAGTGGTGGTGGCGGAGGCGGAGGAGGGTCTGGCTATTGGAAATGCCAATGCAAGCATTCAAGCAAAAAGGGAAAGCATCAAATGGGGAAGAAGAGAGGTTTCAGTAGTGAAGAATATAGGAAGAGAGAATTCGGTCAATGCACTGCAAGAGGAAAATGTAGAGGAATGAGATTGGATTGCCCACTAAACTGTGAAGGTACATGTGTCTATGATTGCATCCACACCTGCAAAGCTTACTGCAAAAGCTGAAGCATTGCAAGAGAAACGCAGCTTCTTTTCTTTTTCTGTTGAGTCGGATATGTATGGAGATGACAGTGTCTTGTGTTTTCAATTCATGCATTTTGCACATGCCGTGAATGTATTAGCATTTTACATGATCAAGAAATAGTTAAAATGCAAAGATATAATGTATCATGGTTTAATTGTGTTGAGTTCAATTACTTTCCAAGAAAAATGGGATTCGCTTTAAATGAGATCTATAGTGGTTCAGAAACATAAGGTCTTAGAAGTTAGAATACAAAAACATTGATAATGAAGAAAACAAGTCATGTCACCAAGCATATGAGTTTCTACACCAAGTTTTCACTATTGAAGCTCATACTATTTGCAACTTGAAGATGAAAGAAGAGATAATCTCACGAGATTTAGGTAAAGGAGGGGATGGATCCAACGGTGATTGAATGCGGGAAAATTACAAGGGAAGTTCACCACTGTGTGCAATCACAACTTTGCACTTGGGAGTTCCACTCTGCGTACCTTCAGCTTCGATCTTATACACCACATCCATTCCAGCCAGCACCTTTCCAAATACAACATGACGCCCATCCAACCTAAATCCACAAGAAATCTTGTCAGAATTCGGACAAAGAATGTCCATGAATTGGGTAGTTCAGCATCATAACACAGAATTCCTGGTTACTAGAGGAAACTTTAGTTCAATAATATTTGGAGGAGAATATAGAGTTTGGCATAGGGAAGAAATAGAAATTACTTACCAGCCGGTTGTCACAGTTGTCATGAAAAACTGAGAACCATTAGTGTCAGGTCCAGCATTTGCCATAGACAAAATCCCTGTTCAAACGAAAACTCATACTTTCATCAAATAATGCAACTACAATTTAAAGTATGCAGTATTATTGAACTTGAAAATTTGGGTAGTTCATTTTATTAGTTTAGGTTTGTTTCTCCTCTTTGTTCATTTTCTAAGTGCAAGTAATGCTAGTACCAGGTCCAGTATGTTTGAGCTTGAAATTTTCATCAGGAAACATCTCTCCGTAAATTGATTCCCCTCCTCTTCCATCGCCAAGAGTAAAGTCTCCACCTTGAAGCATGAAGCTAGGAATTATCCTATGGAAAGTGCTTCCCTTGTAATAGAGAGGCTTCCCATGTTTGCCAATACCCTTCTCCCCTGAATAGGCAGTAATCTTAGTGCAGATATGCATAAAAACACAATAAAAAGGGTCATTCTTATTTAGTAACATAGCTACTCCACACAATATCCAGATTCTCATTAATATCCTTTTCATCTTCATTCAAGTATAAACATCATGCATCTTATAAGGTTTAGAAAATAGCTTTGGAAGCGGTAATTTGGTGAAAGCAATCATACATATTAATAATTTAACTTCAACAGCTCAATCAACATGTAAAAGCATCTACTCAAAGAAAGAGAATGGTTGTAAGATGAAAAACACAGAGGAAGATGCCATCATCATACCTGTGCACAAGGCCCTAAAATTTTCTGCAAGAAAAAAGAAGTGGAAAAATGATCAGTAAGCCACAGGAAGGGACACATAAGTGCTAATCCAAAAAAAGCGACCAAATACCTGCTGTCTTAGGAACAGTTTTTCCATAAAGACCCATCGTAATACGCCCTGAAAACAAAAGATGTATTTCATATTAAGAATAAGGCAACATACTAACCATGTTATGACTTGCATTCGGATAAACAACAAAACATCAAGCCATCAAGGTATGATGATTGTGCAGTCTACTCGTATAGCAATTATCATTTCCAGAAACTTCAAAATGAAAAAATAAATACTCATTGAATTTAATGAAAGAAAATTGCCAGCATGCCTCGAAATTAATCATTTATGATTGGATGAACTGATGTACACCTGTCTAGATGAGAGTTTACACTAAAACAATCTGGAATATGATATCTAAATATGGCCAAGTATCGACTTTCACATTAACGAAGAAGAAAAAGTCTTCCTTTTTCAGCAAGAGCATAAATGATCGATATGTATTTCATTAAAACTACAGTAGGCTCTCAACCTCAATATGAATCGTAAGCTAAATCCCCATATCAAATATCTATAAAGGGAAAAATGCAACAAGATGGAACTGAAGTTGAGATCCAAATTTTAATCAGAAAGGAATAACTGTAATGTGTCAATACCGGCAGGTTTTCCATCGATCTCAATATCGAAATAGACCTTATGAGTCACTTCCTTTAAATCTTCCTTTGATTTCTTAGCCTGCAGGTACAATAAACACAAAGAATTACTCGCAAACAAAATGAAAAATGTTAGGACAGAGGGGGGAAATGAATGAAGATCTCTTCAATCCAGATCGATGCATACTTCTCAACATGAATCGAGAGGAAAATAAAAAATCAAACCGATAGTATCAATTCATTTAAAATAAACTCTAAGATGTCATGGACATTAAGCACCGAAGGAAATTGAGCAAATTGGGTAGAAGAAGCACCTGAACTAGCAAAGTGAGGGAAAGAAAGAGAGTGAAAAGGAGAAGCGATCTCCCAAATGCCGCCATTGTTTGCGAGTCTGAAGCTTCTATTTTTGACCAGAGACAGAGACTGAGACGAGGAGTTTTGGTATGTGAAGAAAGGGGGCCGCGGCCGGCAATTTTATTTAAACCCTTTTCCTTTTTAAATGCTTTGCTGTCCGGCCTAATATAGTATTGAGTAATTTTTCCGCCCATGATCTTTAAACTCAAAATTTCTAACACGGAATTTAATATATTTTGATAATGTATTAATAAGTTAAAATAGAATAATTGTGGGCTCGTATAATATTTTTGAGTATATTAAGATATTAAAAGTCTAAAGTAAAGTGTTAAATTATACTGTGGAGTCTACTACCAAAAAAAAAATAAATAGTCTAAAGTTGGTGAACGTCCCGATATATAATAATAAGATCTAAAGATTGTAGGCGGGTGGAGTAATATAATGCTTGTGTATTTACTTAGTATAATCGAAAATAATAATGGAACTATATTGTAATCAATTTTTTTTCCTTATTTGTTTAGATCGTATAGCTAGATAACAAGTACACATGTTAATGTATACATTAGGCATATATCGATTTATGAGCTTTTATCATTAACCAATGCAGGCTATGGCATTGGAATTAGGGTTGTACAAAAATAAGGGTAAACTCTACATGTCCCGGGATCTTCTAATCTAAAACCACCCAAGGTCTCGTGCAAAAAGATCGGTTCACTAAAGTGACTATGAAAATTGTCCCTTTAAAATTACATGGTGAAACGTATCTAGCAATGACTTCAATGGTTCGATATTTGATCCTAGACTGTTCCGAGTATGCCACAAGCAACATTTTTTTAGTCGAGTGGAGGTCCACCTTGCTCGGTTTTCCTCCCTCTAGACAATGAGGGGTTCGAGTTGTGTGTGTTTATGTGTGATCAACTAAAATAAGGAGTTATGATATCATGGATTTTATAATTCGTATCTTTTTAAATTGAACATGTTGTATAAGTTTGTTATCTGTCTTGAATTTGATGTGATTGTATATATCTTGAGTTTTATAGCGTCATAGTTTGTTAGTATTAAAATATATCGATCCTCAACCCTTAAAATCTGTACATTGGATCATTGAACTATTATTATTCCATAAATATAAGAAACTCATCATTATTTATTTTCAATATTCATACAGTATTTGAGTTTCAAATTTGAACTTAAAGGAAACCAAGCCCTTCAGCCACGTTGCCCTTAAAACCAGGAACCAGCTCAACAAAGCCCAGCCCAATTTACACCAAATCCACTAGGCTTTTGTTAGGCCCATCTGTATTTAAGTTTCTAATTCCCACACTGGAGCAACACATATTTAATTCTGCCTATATATAACTACACATAGCTACATATTTTGTCCTTTCGGGGACATCTGATAAAATTGGAACGATTCAGAGAATATTAGCATGGCCTGTGTAAGGATGACACGCATAATCAAGAAATGGTCCAATTTTTTTTTATTTTCAAATTCAAATTCTCTGAAATTGATCCCGTGTGATTGGTAACTGATTTTTATTTTATTTTTCTTCTTGTCGATTACTTGGAGCAATTTTTGAATTCAGTTTTGAATTTTTCTGTTATTTTTGCAGCTGATTCAATGCTATCGCCGGCATCTGTGAACAAGTTGTCACCTTGAGATCGCTGGTTACAGAAGCATGCTAATTTTGCGTATGCGGAGTTTAATTATGTCGATTTCATTATTTATTGGTTGTATTTTGCGATGAAGATTTGGTAGAGATGTTAGTTTGATGTTGCAGCGAGTCTCTGCTTTTGCAAAATCTGGGTATTTTACATACTGCAACTACATCTACATGTTTTATGCTTTTCCAGTTTCATTTCATGACATTCAAAGTTCTTCTCGAGTTCTTGCCCTTTGATGTCGCTTCATAATCATACCACACCATTTTCTTTAATTTTCTTAAATCATACCACACCATTTTCTTTAATTTTCTTAAGCAAGAAAATTAAACAAAGGGATCCTCCTCCACTTGTCCGTTCAACCGAGCTCCTAAAACTATGAAACAAAGGGATCCTCCTTCACTTGTTCGTTCAACCGAAACCGAGCTCCTGAAACTGTGAAACAAAGGGATCCTCCTTCACTTGTTCGTTCAACCGAGCTCCTGTTGCTTGAATTTGGCGCTTACCAGTCACTGAGTCTTCATGACAGTTCCCATCTCCATTGATGTTTGTTCTTGGTTATTTTTTAAATGCTGGCATCTATGAGTTGTTACTATGCTATTTCTATGTTTGAAATATCCAAAGACACAACTTATGTTTTGTATTATTATTATTATTATTATTATTATTATTATTATTATTATTATTATTATTATTATCAAGCAAACACAACACACTCATGTACCCAAAATGACTTGAACCCCGACCGATTAGATTAAGAGAGAAGTGTCTTACCAACTGAGCTGCGCTTCGTTATCTCATATCATCATTCTTAGGAAGTAATTTCATCATCTAACGACTTTAAGAAACTTCATCCAGCAATGCTGTATATGATAATAAAAGATGCTTAAGAATGGCGCTAAATGCTGATACTTAGATTTTGGAATTATAGAACCCACTATTATTCATTAACAGAGATTTAGTTCAGAAAACAAATGATGTTGTTCGTTATAATAAAAACCAATTTACATATATAATACGCCAATATAAGATGAGATTTTGTAGCATTTTCACAGCTTATATGGATTATAAATTTTACTTGTAACATAATGATAGTATTTGTTTTATGTTATTATAAATTGAAATACAACACCACGCCATCAGACGCCTAAAAAATAAAGCATTAAATAGAAGAGCTACATGTAATACATTTCAACACAAGCAACCTAAAAAGACAAAAGAATCCACAAAAGAAAAATATACATGTATTGACATATTAGGGTGAAATTTAAAATACCCAATTTGAAAATATATATGTAAGAAATATCCACTGTGAAGTTGCATCTACAAAAAATACCATATTTATTTAAATAATGGGTTGGGGCCCGCTATTTTGGACAACATTCTGTGTTGTTGTTTTATGGGACTCTTCAAATTTTTGTCATGTTGCTGTTTTCTTTGACCGATTAAAAGAATAAACAAAAAAATTAAAAAATTAAAAATAAAATAAAATAAACTAGCCCATCCACCCACTTACCCCACTCACGGTCCTCACTCCCTTTCTCACGCTCTCCCCCCCCCCCCCCCCCAAACCGTGAAACCCTAGCTCATCCCCAATTTTTTTTTTTTGAACTGTGTGTGTGTTGCCGTCGCCGCCGGCGGAGACAAAAGTATGGCCAATTCCAATAACAATTCGGGTTTCGAAGATGAAGGAGTCGAAGTTCCGACGATGGAAGAACGGCGAAACCTTCCTCAGCCACAGCCTCCGGTAATTTTTCTAATTTTCTTCTTCTCTTCTTTGTTATTTGTTATTTCAAAAGTAATTGAATTTTTAGTATTTTTAGTTTCTTCAATCAATTCGTATGTAATGATTTAATGATTTTATGTTTGTTTGAATAGAATTATAATGTGTATAAATGCATTAATATTTTGATTTGTATGCAAAAAATCTGGATTTATTGGGAAAATTATGAATTTGAAATCTCTGTAAATGTTGTAAATTTTGTACATGTATGAATTCGATCTGCGAATTAAATTATATACGGTTTGAACTAAATTGAAACCGTGTCCTCACGGTTTCAATGAGCATTCAACCTTGTAATTGATGAGTCATCAAACTTCACGGTTTAAATTAAATCAAACCGTGGTCTCACAGTTTGATTTAAGTAGAAACCGTGAAATTAGCTTTTCACGGTTGGACTTAAATTAAACCATGGGCATATGGTTTTGTTTAATTTCAAACCGTGAAAATATATATTGCAGAGAAGATTGGAAAAGTTAATACTTCACTAAATTATTCACTAAATTAATGAATCGTTTTGTACTATTATTTTGCAGCCTAAGTACGCGTGGTACATGCCTTGTATGCAAGGCTTCCCCGGTGAAATAACTAGTTACAACAGAGACCATGTAATTCTAGGCGTAATTTATCATTTAAGTCGCATTGGCGGACCGGATCTCTTGAGACGATTTGGCAACGAATCTCCATTTGGAAAGATACTCTTGCTTAGGAAGTTCGGGAATGTCAAGCGTACCTTGCACGAGTTATTGGCTAGGGAGTTGTGGAGGGGTGAAGAACACGAATTGAAGAGGTTGTTCCACGTAGGTGGACGGGATATTCGGTTTGGACCTCAAGAATTCTGCCTTGTGACTGGATTATGCTTCGGCCCTACGACCTTTAATCTCCACGGTCGCAATCACGTCATCCCACAGGCGAGCCTCTTCCATACTTATTACAGCGGACGTAAGGTGCAAGTCAGAGAGCTCTTGGATGATTTCAAAGATGCATCTAAAGTCATAGGGACTCCGGAGCAATACTTGAGCGCCGCCAACCTCATTCTCTACTACTACGTGCTACTATATCGTGACCCTGACAGACCTGTTGATGATTAGACATAGACATTAGTAGAGAATCCACAGCGATGGACGGAGTTTCCGTGGGGATCATGGTCGTTCCAGATCATGTGCCACCAGCTTGGAGTGGCCAAGAAGGACCCCACAAAAATAGGAGGCAAAAAAAATAGGAGTGCCTACCATCTTTACGGGCCCGTGTGGGCGATGTTCCTTTGGGCCGTCGAGGTCATTCATGCTTTAAGGCATGCAATTGGAACATGTCGCAACGAGCACGAGACGCCACGACTTAGGAGATGGGAACTTGGGTCGTCGCATGCCGACTTCATTGGTTTCTTTGACAATACAGAGGTATATCATTATTCTCTTTTTATTGCATTAATTAATTATGTTAATTATTTAAAATAATATTTATGGATTATTTAGTTTATTATTAATTAAATAAGTAAATGTTTTTTATACATTTTATTAATTAATAATTAGTTAATTACTCATAATAATACTGATTGTTGTTTGATTGTTGGATTCGAATTTAATTTAAATTTCAATTTTTTATGTTAAAAGTGTGAAATAGTTTTTTCACGGTTTGAACTTAAATGAAACCGTTAACACACGGTTTCATTTAATTTAAACCGTGAAAGTTTTTTTCACGGTTTGAGCTCTACTGAAACCGTGATCACACGGTTTGTTTAAGTTCAAACCGTGTCACATGCTTTTTCACATGTATAAAAACCGTGAAATGGCTATTTCAGAGAGTTGAAGATTGGAAAATTGATAATGGTTATGCATTTACCTTTTGTTTATGCAGCTCGAAGTCAACCCCACACTCGAACCTAATGAAGAGGAACGAACCTCTTATTACTTTCAGTCCCTCTTCGAGTGCCAAGACCCGTTAGAAGTTCGGTTTAAGGCAAATGCACGCCATTCTTGGAAGAAAGCGCCTCCGAAGTATAGGCAAACAAAGGATGCGAGAGATATGGCGAGAGTGATTGATAAGTTGAGGTGCCGTAATTCGAGGCAAGTAGTCCAGCCCCAACGTCGCCAGCCTCGTGCCTACCCGGGCAAATTCAGAGGATGGATCACCTATCCCAGCCTTCAGGGCTCGTGCGACTACAGTCGAAGAGGCCGAGGGTTGATAATTCACTCCCCGATAGGTCCTCCAGCCTCGTCTGCTGCTTACACGAGGATCTGTGCCCTCGAGGATGTGATAACGACGCGTGGGCCGACAAGGTCATGGAACGCCTGGCCCAGGATACATCGGAGACTGGAGTGATGGCTCGTATCGCCAAGTTCATGGCAGGGCACCTGAAGGGGATCTTCAGGAAGTCAGGGAGTTCCTCAAGCGATGGCATGCATTCTCGTCGTCGAGCACTATCACATGCCAGCCACGTCCCCTCTGTCAGCCGACATTCAGTTGATCGGGCCCACGCTGCTCGAGACGACGACGACGGTGCCCACATTGAGCAGAGGGCACCTACCCCCGAGGCCGCTCTGGGTTTCGAGTACATGTTCGGGCTTATTACAGAGCCGGTATCAGGGGAGAGATCAAGGACGCCTCCATTTCGAGAGGCTGAGGTTGAGGATGATGAGTCATTGCACTCGTCTTATTACAGGGACCTAGACTGGATGCCCCTAGACGATTGGGTATATCCCGTACTGCAGCCAGTGCTTCCCCATTAGCAGGTGATTCCAGAGCCCGAGGTGTTGCAGGGGGTGAGTACAGTGATGCCGATTCAGATGTTGAAGGACAGACGCCTGTGCGTCGGGCTCGTGTTGGGGGACGGACCATGAGGCCATCGGCTACTTTACAGAGCCCCTTTGTCCCGACTATTACGACACCGTATTCCGGCCCGACGATCAAGCAGTTGTATCAAGAATTCAGACGAAGCGGGCCGAATTCCTATGTCATGAACCTGCAGGAGCCGTCCCATCAAATGGACCAGTCCTTGTTCGATGAGATCGAACACCCTCATATTCAGTTCTCAGCCGAGTTTAGAACGGTCCTTATTTTATATTATTATTATTTATGATACTCTGTCGATTATTATTTTTCGTTAATACTCTATGTGGATTTTAGATGATGGAACTGTACACTGTTTATTGGTGGAGTCGACTCCAAGATGGACTTTCTTTGTGTCCATCTCTAGCTGAGAGATGCTGCTTGGAATGGGCGTATATGTGAGTTTTTTTACACATTTTAAATGAATATTTATTTTATTTTTTATTTTTTTGTGTAATCTCTAAATTAAGATATTTATTGACAGTACGAGTTGAGGAGGGCCCTGATAAATTTTCACGGTGGAGATCAAACGGCGATAGCGAAGTTGAATCTAAAGTATCGTGATTACAAGCTGTCAGATGATCTCGGGAATTGGTTTTACGGCGTGGGCTCGTTCGATGTTTGGATGAACGCAACTTGTGTAAGTTTCTTCATTTAAACTTTGTGTTTATTACGTATTATTATTAGTGCTTTATAAATAAGTAGAGTCGTTGATCCTCATATGCAGTTTGTGTTTATTTGCCACATATCCACCGATCATTAGGTTATTTGCCGAGTACTGACTGACGAGTGGACGATGGAGGTATACGACTCACTTCTACATACGCTCCCTAATGCAGCCGACAGAATGCATCGGAAGGTCCAGCTCTACCAGATCCAAAAACTGTGGCCCAGAGTGTTGCAAAAGGTTGGGTATTGGGAACAACATCCACGGATGATGAAGCAAATTGATTTTCTGAAGGTTGTTTGGATCCCCCTAGAGCAGCAATACATACAGAAGGACGAGTATTCATGCGGACCATTCGTTTGTATGTACATCGATCGTATTTTCGCCCTAAAGAAGCCGCGCATTGAGAGGATTGGTGTGAGGTACCTCTCCGGGTTTCGCTTAGAGGTGGCGAAACGGATATTTCCCTTTCACGACGTAGAGCCAAGCTGTGAACATTATCTTTCAAAATGGATATATATGTTAGAATATTTAAATATTCGATTTAAATATAAGAATGTCTGTATTTAAATATTACTATAATTAATTAATTAGAATGTTTGCATTTAAATATATAAATACGAAGTCACGATGTCATTAGAATACATCACTTACAAGTATAGTACAATGTAGGTGACTATGTGATCACAAATACATTCACTATACTCCATTATGAAAATATTTTCATGAATTCATTCTACAAAGTCGAATTACTGACCGTGTTCTTCCAATTCAAGCTGTAATAGGTGTTTAATTGTCATTGTATGTATAAATATTTAACAAAATACGCGATTAGAAGCATTAGATATCGGATTAAAATGAAATTTGGCCTTAATTTTGACCAAATTCGAGTGTCTCACGGTTAGGGTTCACGGGTTGGAATGTGGTTACATGGTAAAAATTACAACAAACCGTGTAAATAGGAGTTGTTTTGACCGGATTTTAATTTTGATCAGATTCCACGGTTAGGGTCCACTCAGTAAACTACGGTTTTATTCTTATATAAACCGTGTAAATGTATTTTTTATTATTTTCTGAATTATAAAAGTATTTTACACGGTTTATTAGCACTTAAAACCGTGATATCACGGTTTGATTCTTAAACAAACCGTGATTCACGGTTAAATTTGTTTCTGGACCGTGATTTCACGGTTCATTGATCAATTAAACCGTGGAAATCTATTTTAAAATATTCTAACTTTTTTAAATGCAAACCGTGATTTGCATGGTTATTGGATATATTACAAATGCTACAGTTTTTTGTATATTATTAATATAATTTCTCCTAAATTTTGAAGTTATGTTATATTATATTTCTTGATTTTTCTTATGTTTAAAATAATAGGATAATATATTTTATTAACATATTGTGTTTATAACCGTGATTACGTATTATATAATATATTGAAATGATTAAATTGAGATATAATCCATGTTAATGCAACAGATTACATTAATTGATTGATTCCATCCACAAGTGACACATGGTTCCAACGTGACCTGTCATATCACAATGTGGACATCTGCGAGAACCACGGCTTGCCCGTCGGCGTGCTTCCCCTCTCCCTCTACGTCTTCTTTCTCTCGGCCTCCGGAGCTCTGACGGCCAAGTAGATCTATATGGTACACGTAAAATTGGGAGCTCGTAAGCTTTTGCATGAGTACCTCGCTGGTAGTAAGGTGAAACGTAATGCACTACTTCCTCCCCTTGGTACCTAAAATCATACAAAAAAATATAATTAAGTTGAAAGTATTCAAATGATACCTTGAAGGTGACTTACATGATTGCCGCGATCGCGTGTGCACGAGGCAGACAGTCCTCTGCCAACGCAGACATTGACACTACTGCTATTGAAGATCCACAGTAAGTGTCCGTTAGGATGTACTTACACTGAATTGGAAATGATATGTTTACGTGACCCTGTATGTTCGCGCGTGCTCTATTTGATCCGCAATTGTTCGCCTCACCTCCGACGTTATTAGATGATTGTCCCGCTAGCAGGCTATGCGTCGTTCATTGAACCACTCTTCGATGACAAGCCTCACAGCATCGAGACAAGCGCAGATTGGTAGACGCATAGCCCATAGGAGGGTATTATTGAAAGACTCTGCAGCGTTAGACGTCATGTTGCTGAAACGTCGAGGTTGGCACATTGATCGAGCCCACTTGGCAGGGCCGATTTCCATTAATTTTGCATAGGCGTTGGCGTTCAGATCATGAATTTGATCCATTCTCGTATTCCATTCCTCCACATCATACATGTATGCAGCTCATAGAAACAGCCCGATGACATGCTTACCATAGTGTGCCAAGTTCTTACTCAGGTGGTAGTAACACAAACCGTGGTATGCATCGGGAAATAAAACGGATACGGCATGTATGATGGATATAGGTTGATCCAAGACAATCAACGTGTCACTCAATGCTCCATAGGCTCTTTTGAGTCCTCGCATGAAGAAAGTCCAGCACTCATGGTTTTCGATAAGCCCTACTCCGTAAGCTAAAGGATACAAGTGCTCGTTAGCGTCCTTTGTCACAGCTACGAATATGATTCCCTTGTTCTTCCCCTCCAGATGTGTGCCATCCACTATAATAACTGGCCTCATAGTGAGTGAAAACGCAACTCGAGTAGTGCCTAGAGCAACAAAAACTTATTTGAACCGGCCATGTAATATCCCGGATTTTCTTATTAAAATTTAGCTTTAATTATTATTATCATTATTATTATTATTATTATTATTATTATTATAATATTAAGAATTTAAATAAGTTATGCTTAAGCTAATAATATATATATATAGTGCTATGTATAAGAAATATATTATATATGTTATGGATACATTAGCTTTAACCTATATATATACATACGTGTATATATTTGATTGTGTGCAGGCAAATTCCATAAATGATATATGTAGAATAAATTATGCTTATAAAACACGCATGACAAAATTTTTTGCAAATGTTTTACCATCCGCCACCTTTACTTATCTTTAGTACGTGGCTTTTTCTAACTAGCCTAGGTTGATGACTAATATAGGCTAGGGATGATTAACCAAACCTATGCTATGACTTTTTTCTTATAAATAGAGGGACTTCCGCATCTCAATTGCAATCCAAAAATATACTCCTTTTCATTTTATATTACTTAATCGATACTGCTCTCCTATAATATAAATGTTGCGCTGTTCAACCTCTTCTACTAGAGCAAGCTTTAGCTGATCTTGTTTTATCCCTCGTGTGTAGTAGATAATATATCTTATCAAGAGGTGAGGCTCTCTATACTTACAAAGTATTATTTGAGTTATTAAGCTCTGATAAAATGAGATTACCCATGAAAATGTTTTAATGTGTTATTACATGTTTAAGACTCTTATAATGTATGCGATCGGGTCTTTCGGTTGGTCTAACACACTAATCGAGAGGTTGTGCGCACAGTTAGAAATTGTTGGGTTGATCACCAATTGATTCTAACTTCGAGGGGAGAATCTCTGGATGAAATATTCCATTGCCTCCAAATCATGGCTCCATTTGAAAAGGGAAAAGGGATCCGACGGTGGTAATGTCCCGGGATCAATATAAGAGTAACATGGTAATACACGTGCGCGCACAATCATGAAAATGAGGTTTTGTATGCATAGAAGTAAATTTAATTTCAAAACCCTTCTACGTATACTTTATTAGCATGGATATTCTTTTTATGATAAAATGTTTTTGGCACAAGCTCACTGGGTACATTAGTACTTAGCCCTGCAATTCCTTTCCAAATGTTTTGCAGATTAGGGAGCTGGTGGAGCAGACGAAGCTGGAGATGACTGTTGTTGTTGCTGTATAAAGGAATAAAGGCTTCCGCTACGCTTATAAATAAAGTTCATCTCCCTATATATAATATCCTAAGTTAATTTCGTATTTTGATATAAAATCTCTACGTTCCTCTTATATATATATATATATATATATATATTACGGGTATTCAGACAAGTCGGCCAGCATGGGCTGTTTGGCTTAGCCAACCCCATAGTTTGAGCTGTATGTCCCGATCCCGTATTTTATTATTTATGTCTACGGGTATTCAGACAGAGGCGGCCAGTACGAGTGGTATGGTTTTCTTATTACCTACCTTGTAGTTCGTGCTGTGTGTCCCGATCCCGTATTTAATTTTTTAATAAATAATATTATATTATCCCAAGCCATGAGCCCCTTTCTATCCCCGCTTCTTAATTCCAACCCCTTGCCACGTCCCGGCACACGTGCCTTCCCTCGGGAATTAGGGCGTGACATAATGGTATCAGAGCAATTCACCGCTCTGAAATCGTTTTCTTTTTATTTTAGAATTAGAATTGTATTTTCAATTCTCCAAAGGAAAGCACAACAACATCAACTCTCAAGCTCGCTGCTACACCAGACTCCAAAAAGAAAAAAAGAGAGGAAGGTAAAGGATATTATTTTATGAGCATGTATAGAAGTAAAGGGGTCATGATTCATGTTATAGTTATGTTTGGGACAATCGAACCCAAGTAACTCATGTGTAAATGGTTCATGTTATACAATGTGAGTTTAAAGATTTGTTATCAAGGATACATCAGGAATATGCAAGTAGGTCGGAAAATGGTCACACATGGTTATACATAGTTTTTGAACTATTGTTATATACATGACATATTAAGTTACAGGTGTTGTAAGATGAATCCAAGAAGACAGTGGGTAAACCGTTATGTATTAGAAGATTACAAAAACCAATTCAGAAGTTGCGAAAGGATTCCTAATGAATCAGTAGGAGAATTTGTTGGGAGTTTAGCAACACTCTATAGTAATGTAAAACATGGAGGGATTAGTGAAGTCGAAGCCGTTCGCAGGTTGATTCTACAACTACCCGCTCAGTGGAGCGAGTGGACAGAATATCTTAGATCAGAGATATGTGTAAGAGATCCGGTTACATATGCGGAGATACTCGATTTCTCAAAGTTTGTTCACCTGATCTTTACATAATGGTATCAAAGCCATTCAGCGGAAAACAGCCATGGAGAGGATATCCTCAACAATTCCAACAGCCAGGGCAAAACAAACCGCTTTGTCGTATCTGTCAAAAGTACCATTTTAGGGAATGCAGAAAAGGCACCAATGATTATTTTAGGTGCAAAAGGCCAGGACACTTTTCCCGTAATTGTCATTTTTCCAACGGAAACCAGGGAATGCCAAGATTCCAACCTTTACCGCCGCCACCTCCACCTCCAAGGATGAATCAGGGATACCAGAAGCCGATGCCAAAACCTCTTCAACAAGTTAGGGCGTACGCCATAATCCAGGAGCAAGCAGCCAAAACACCTGAGAACCTTGCAGGTATGATTTACCTAAACAACATACCTATCATAGCATTATTTGATACCGGAGCATCACATTCTTTCATTTCACAAATTATATGTGATATCCTAGACTTGAGACCTAGAAAAATAGATCAAGCCCTACAAATAACCATTCCCTCAGGAAAAACCATGTTATCAGAAAAAGCCTTTGAGAATCAAGAAATTAAAATTGCTGAACAGATTTTTGTAGCAGACTTATACGTCATATCTATGAAAGAATTTGACGTAATATTATGGATGGACTGGCTAGAGAAGAATGGGGCAATGATTGATTGCAAGGAGAGAGAGGTGTATTTCCAAGGAAATGATGAAGATAGAGTAAGTCTCCATGGCACAAGAAGTGGTGCGAGAGTACCAATCATCTCGGCAATAAAAGCTGCGTCAATTATGTGAAAGGGGAATTGTCAAGCTTTCTGGGTTACTTTGAAAGAACAACCTCAGAAGGAGAAAGAGATTGACACAGTACCAGTTGTACAAGAATATGAAGATGTATTTCCTACCAACTTACCTGGACTACCCCCAGATAGACAAGTTGAGTTCTTGATTGATCTAGAACCAGGAGTTGCACCAATTTCATTAATATTTATTCTTATACGATCAGTTGGTGCTATAGTTTGCATCCTGGCTTTTCTGGTAGGTCCTCTTCCATTTTCTACTCTTGGTGTTGGTGATGCAACCGTTTCCCGTTGCTCAAAACCTGGTGGGGGTGTCTCCGTCCGAACTCTAACTCTAGATGGACCCGCCTCATCATCGTTCCTACCTACTGTAGGGGGGAATGAAGGTGGTGGTGCTGGCGTACTAACAATATCAGTCTGTATGGGAGATCCTAACATGATCCATTTTGTAAAGATCAGGTGAACAAACTTTGAGACATCGAGTATCTCTGCATATGTAACCGGATCTCTTACACATATCTCTGATCTAAGATATTCTGCCCACTCGCTCCACTGAGCGGGTAGTTGTAGAATCAACCTGCGAACGGCTTCGACTTCACTAATCCCTCCATGTTTTGCATTACTATAGAGTGTTGCTAAACGCCCAACAAATTCTCCTACTAATTCATTAGGAATCCTTTCGCAACTTCTGAATTGGTTTTTGTAATCTTCTAATACATAACGGTTTACCCACTGTCTTCTTGGATTCATCTTACAACACCTGTAACTTAATATGTCATGTATATAACAATAGTTCAAAAACTATGTATAACCATGTGTGACCATTTTCCGACCTACTTGCATATTCCTGATGTATCCTTGATAACAAATCTTTAAACTCACATTGTATAACATGAACCATTTACACATGAGTTACTTGGGTTCGATTGTCCCAAACATAACTATAACATGAATCATGACCCCTTTACTTCTATACATGCTCATAAAATAATATCCTTTACCTTCCTCTCTTTTTTTCTTTTTTGGAGTCTGGTGTAGCAGCGAGCTTGAGAGTTGATGTTGTTGTGCTTTCCTTTGGAGAATTGAAAATACAATTCTAATTCTAAAATAAAAAGAAAACGATTTCAGAGCGGTGAATTGCTCTGATACCATTATGTCACGCCCCAGTTCCCGAGGGAAGGCACGTGTGCCGGGACGTGGCAAGGGGTTGGAATTAAGAAGCGGGGATAGAAAGGGGCTCATGGCTTGGGATAATATAATATTATTTATTTAAGAAATTAAATACGGGATCGGGACACACAGCACGAACTACGAGGTAGGTAATAAGAAAACCATACCACTCGTACCGGCCGCCTATGTCTGAATACCCGTAAACATAAATAATAAAATACGGGATCGGGACATACAACTCAAACTATGGGGTTGGCTAAGCCAAACAACCCATGCTGGCCGACTTGTCTGAATACTCGTAATATATATATATATATATAATCAATGGTGTAAGAGGAACGTAGAGATTTTATATCAAAATACAAAATTAACTTAGGATATTATATATAGGGAGATGAACTTTATTTATAGGCGTAGCGGAAGCCTTTATTCTTTTATACAGCAACAACAACAGTCATCTCCAGCTTCGTCTGCTCCACCAGCTCCCTAATCTGCAAAACATTTGGAAAGGAATTGCAGGGCTAAGTACTAATGTACCCAGTGGACTTGTGCCAAAAACATTTTATCATAAAAAGAATATCCATGATAATAAAATATACATAGAAGGGTTTTGAAATTAAATTTACTTCCATGCATACCAAACCTTGATTTTCATGATTGTGCGCACATGTGTATTACCCTGTTACTCTTATACTAATCCCGGGACATTGCCACAGCCGGATCCCTTTTCATAATGGAGTCATAGTTTGGAGGCAATGAAATATTTTATCCAGAGATTCTCCCCTCGAAGTTAGAATCAATTGGTGATCAACCAACGATTTCTAACTGTGTGCACAGCCTCCCGGTTAGTGTGTGAGACCAACCGAAAGACCCGATCGCATACATTATAAGAGCATTAAACATGTAATAACACATTAAAACATTTTCATGGATAATCCCATTTTATCAGAGCTTACTAACTCAAATAATAATTTGCAAGAATAAAGCCCCACCTTATAACCTGAAACACCACAATGAAGCCTATTCCACTATAACTGATAGGGCGCCGATCTTTCTTCTACTAAAAAAAAATATCTTCTTTATCATAGGAATTAAAAGTAATGACGTAAGTAAGAGGATTTTATAAGAGATTCAAATGAAGGGAAATTGGATCGAGGAACATGGTTCAATAGACTTGCGGCTGTGGTATTTATAGTAAACCTTAGCAGCTTATTCTTCAAAGCTATATGGCAATTGTCATCAAAGCTATATTGCCTATTCATAACTCTAGGTTAACCACATGAAGCCACGTAACAAGTAGTAAAAGCAGAATTGGCAATTTATTTACTATTGATAACCATCAAATATATAAATATATATATATATATATATATATATATATATAATATTATTTGGTACAACCCCTATATACCTATATATTAGCCATGCATGCAAGTAAGAATATATATATACGTATGTACATTAAAAACTATGAGCTAGCAATATCCTATCATTATACATATATATAGAAATTATATGTAGATATTAATAACTTATTTTATGTATACATATATACGTATACTATTTACTAAATGTATATATTAATATTATAATATATCTAATTCATTACAAATAAATTATTATTATATTATATTCTTATAATTATCAAAATTAATCTTAATAGAGTATATCATCTCATTCTAAATTTCTCAAAAATTGTAAATTCATATATATATTAGACTTATTTTAACTAATTATATCTAATAAAAAATTGGGATATTACATCCCTCCCTCCTTATAAAAATTTTGTCCCGAAATTTCACGTACCTGGATATTCTAAGTCGGAATACTCGGCATTTATCTTTTCCTCTAACTCCCATGTTGCCTCTTCTTGGCCTTGATGATTCCAAAGTATTTTTACTTGTGGAATTTCCTTGTTCCTCAAAATCCGTACCTTGCGATCGAGTATCCTTATCGGTCTTTCCTCATATTGTAAGTCCTGACTTAGGATTACCTCATCATACTTTATTACGTGTTTTGGATCAAACCTTAGCATAGAAACATGAAAAACATTGTGAATACCTGTTAAGTTGGGTGGTAGAGCTAACTTATAAGCGACGAGACCTATTCTCTCGAGAATTTCGAAGGGCCCGATGTACCTACAGGTCCTCATATTGTAAATCCTGGGACCTGTGGGTTATCAGAAAAAGCCTTTGAGAATCAAGAAATTAAAATTGCTGAACAGATTTTTGTAGCAGACTTATACGTCATATCTATGAAAGAATTTGACGTAATATTAGGGATGGACTGGCTAGAGAAGAATGGGGAAATGATTGATTGCAAGAAGAGAGAGGTGTATTTCCAAGGAAATGATGAAGATAGAGTAAGTCTCCATGGCACAAGAAGTGGTGCGAGAGTACCAATCATCTCGGCAATAAAAGCTGCGTCAATTATGCGAAAGGGGAATTGTCAAGCTTTCTGGGTTACTTTGAAAGAACAACCTCAGAAGGAGAAAGAGATTGACACAGTACCAGTTGTACAAGAATATGAAGATGTATTTCCTACCAACTTACCTGGACTACCCCCAGATAGACAAGTTGAGTTCTTGATTGATCTAGAACCAGGAGCTGCACCAATTTCCAAAGCACCCTACCGGATGGCTCCAAAAGAATTACAGGAGCTGAAAGTTCAACTACAAGAACTGTTGGACCTGGGTTTCATACAACCTAGTGTATCACCATGGGGAGCACCAGTACTCTTTGAAAAGAAGAAGGATGGGAGTTTAAGGATGTGCATCGACTATAGGGAATTGAACAAGCTCACAATCAAAAATAGGTATCCACTACCAAGAATAGACGATCTCTTTGACCAGCTGAAAGGAGCATCCATATTCTCAAAAATCGATCTTCGATCTGGATATCATCAACTTAAAGTGAGAAAAGAAGACATCCCAAAAATGGCATTCCGAACCAGATACGGACACTACGAGTTCACCGTTATGCCATTCGGATTAACTAATGCCCCAGCAGTATTCATGGATCTAATGAATCGGATTTTTCATCAATATCTAGATGGTTTTGTCCTTGTCTTCATTGACGACATTCTTATATACTCAAAAAGTGAAAACCAACACGAAGAACACCTACGTATCGTACTAGAAACATTACGTGCACAGAAGTTATACGCCAAATTCAGCAAGTGTGAATTCTGGTTGAAGGAAGTTATGTTTTTAGGTCACATCGTCTCAGCAGAAGGCATCAAAGTCGACCCTGCCAAAGTCGAGGCAGTCAATGGATGGAAGACCCCAACAAATGCTAATGAAATACGGAGTTTTCTTGGTTTAGCAGGTTATTACAGGAGATTCATTGAAGGATTCTCCAAATTGGCTAAACCAATGACGCAATTACTCAAGAAGGGAATTAAGTACACCTGGACTGAAGATTGCGAACGAAGTTTTCAGGAGCTGAAAAAGAGACTGACCACCGCCCCAGTGTTAGCAATTCCTGAGAGCAACGAAAGATTCACCGTATTCACTGATGCGTCAAAACAAGGTCTAGGATGCGTGCTAATGCAGAACAAGAAAGTGATAGCATATACTTCGCGACAATTGAAACCTCACGAGTTAAACTACCCTACTCATGATTTGGAACTAGCAGCAGTTGTCCATGCATTAAAAATCTGGAGGCACCACCTCTATGGAGTTAAGTGTGAAATCTTCACAGACCACAAGAGTTTAAAGTACTTCTTTGAGCAGAAAGAGTTAAACATGAGACAAAGAAGATGGCTGGAGTTGGTTAAAGACTACGATTGCACCATCAACTATCATCCTGGAAAAGCCAATGTAGTAGCTGATGCCCTCAGTCGAAAAAGCCAAGGAAAATTAGGATGTTTGATCACGGAACAAGAAAAACTTATTCGAGAATTTGCCACCCTCGAACTACAAGTTATATGCCCGCCAGAAACAATGTCAAGTTACATAGCAGCAATAATGGCTAAACCAGATTTACGAGAAAGAATCATTGAAGCTCAAAAGAAAGATGAATTCTTAGAGAAACTGCAATCAAAGGTTGAAACGGGAGGATCCAAGGGATTTTCAGAAGAATTTGCAATTGCAAAAGATGGAGCTCTTACATACAACGAGAGGTTGTGTGTTCCAAGAAATGAGGAGTTGAAAAATGAGATTATGAGTGAAGCTCATGATACACCATACACCGCCCACCCCGGAAGCACCAAAATGTACATGGATCTACGTCGAAACTTTTGGTGGGAGGCCATGAAGAAAAATATAACATCGTTTGTGGAACGATGCCTTGCATGCCAACAAGTGAAAGCATTACACCAACGGCCATATGGGGCGTTACAACCACTGCCAATTCCAGAGTGGAAATGGGAACATATCAATATGGACTTCGTGGTGAGCCTTCCAAAGTCAACACGGGGAAATACAACTATATGGGTCATAGTGGATCGACTGACAAAATCAGCCCACTTCCTACCAATGAAGATGACTTTAGGACTAAATAAGTTAGCTCATCTTTATGTTAAAGAGGTAGTTCGACTGCACGGAATTCTTGTATCGATTACGTCAGATCGAGATACGAGATTTACATCAAAATTTTGGAGAAGCCTACAGGAAGCAATGGGAACTCAATTGAACTTCAGCACCGCTTTCCACCCTCAGACGGATGGACAGTCTGAAAGAACAATACAAGTTCTAGAAGATATGCTCCGAGCGGTTGTCACAGATCGTGGTGATAACTGGGAGGATGTTCTACCACTTGTAGAATTTGCCTATAACAATAGTTATCAGGCAACTATAGGGATGGCACCGTACGAAGCCTTATACGGACGGAAGTGTAGATCGCCACTCTACTGGGATGAAGTTGGCGAAAGGAAACTGTTGGGTCCAGACTTGGTTCAGGACATGGTAGAAGTTGTTGATTTAGTTCGACAGAGGATAAAAGAGGCACAAGATAGGCAAAAATCGTATGCTGACAAAAGACGCACAGATCTTCACTTTGAGATTGGAGATTATGTTTTTCTCAAGGTTTCTCCTACGAAGGGAATCATACGATTTGGAAAACGAGGTAAGTTACGTCCTAGGTACATCGGGCCCTTTGAAATTCTCGAGAGAATAGGTCCCGTTGCTTATAAGTTAGCCCTACCACCTAACTTAACAGGTATTCACAATGTTTTCCATGTTTCTATGTTAAGAAAGTACGTGTTTGATCCTAAACACGTAATAAAGTATGATGAGGTAATCCTAAGTCAAGACTTACAGTATGAGGAAAGACCGATAAGGATACTTGATCGCAAGGTACGAATTTTAAGGAACAAGGAAATTCCACAAGTAAAAATACTTTGGAATCATCACGGCCAAGAGGAGGCTACATGGGAGTTAGAAGAAAAGATAAGAGCCCAATATCCCGACTTAGAATATACAGGTACGTGAAATTTCGGGACGAAATTTTTATAAGGAGGGAGAGATGTAATATCCCGGATTTTCTTATTAAAATTTAGCTTTAATTATTATTATTATCATTATTATTATTATTATTATTATTATTATTATAATATTAAGAATTTAAATAAGTTATGCTTAAGCTAATAATATATATATATAGTGCTATGTATAAGAAATATATTATATATGCTATGGATACATTAGCTTTAACCTATATATATACATACGTGTATATATTTGATTGTGTGCAGGCAAATTCCATAAATGATATATGTAGAATAAATTATGCTTATAAAACACGCATGACAAAATTTTTTGCAAATGTTTTACCATCCGCCACCTTTACTTATCTTTAGTACGTGGCTTTTTCTAACTAGCCTAGGTTGATGACTAATATAGGCTAGGGATGATTAACCAAACCTATGCTACGACTTTTCTCTTATAAATAGAGGGACTTCCGCATCTCAATTGCAATCCAAAAATATACTCCTTTTCATTTTATATTACTTAATCGATATTGCTCTCCTATAATATAAATGTTGCGCTGTTCAACCTCTTCTACTAGAGCAAGCTTTAGCTGATCTTGTTTTATCCCTCGTGTGTAGTAGATAATATATCTTATCAAGAGGTGAGGCTCTCTATACTTACAAAGTATTATTTGAGTTATTAAGCTCTGATAAAATGAGATTACCCATGAAAATGTTTTAATGTGTTATTACATGTTTAAGGCTCTTATAATGTATGCGATCGGGTCTTTCGGTTGGTCTAACACACTAATCGAGAGGTTGTGCGCACAGTTAGAAATTGTTGGGTTGATCACCAATTGATTCTAACTTCGAGGGGAGAATCTCTGGATGAAATATTCCATTGCCTCCAAATCATGGCTCCATTTGAAAAGAGAAAAGGGATCCGACGGTGGTAATGTCCCGGGATCAATATAAGAGTAACATGGTAATACACGTGCGCGCACAATCATGAAAATGAGGTTTTGTATGCATAGAAGTAAATTTAATTTCAAAACCCTTCTACGTATACTTTATTAGCATGGATATTCTTTTTATGATAAAATGTTTTTGGCACAAGCTCACTGGGTACATTAGTACTTAGCCCTGCAATTCCTTTCCAAATGTTTTGCAGATTAGGGAGCTGGTGGAGCAGACGAAGCTGGAGATGACTGTTGTTGTTGCTGTATAAAGGAATAAAGGCTTCCGCTACGCCTATAAATAAAGTTCATCTCCCTATATATAATATCCTAAGTTAATTTCGTATTTTGATATAAAATCTCTACGTTCCTCTTACACCATATATATATATATATATATATATATATATATTACGGGTATTCAGACAAGTCGGCCAGCATGGGCTGTTTGGCTTAGCCAACCCCATAGTTTGAGCTGTATGTCCCGATCCCGTATTTTATTATTTATGTCTACGGGTATTCAGACAGAGGCGGCCGGTACGAGTGGTATGGTTTTCTTATTACCTACCTTGTAGTTCGTGTTGTGTGTCCCGATCCCGTATTTAATTTCTTAATAAATAATATTATATTATCCCAAGCCATGAGCCCCTTTCTATCCCCGCTTCTTAATTCCAACCCCTTGCCACGTCCCGGCACACGTGCCTTCCCTCGGGAACTGGGGCGTGACAGGCCATCGTTGCCGATGTCGATCCTTGTGATTGTACCCGGATTTGTCTTCTTCAGCATTGCGCGAGGTAGCCCGGCAACATCTTGTACGAATCTTCGTACTCACCATAAATCATCTGAATTGTGCGGTTTTGTCCCCTCAAGGCGACATCATACTTGATGTCGACACCAAAAACTTCCTTCAGCTCGTTCATGATGACCTTTGGCTTGATTATTTCTTGATCACGTAGAATTCGCTTCGCAAAGTACGCCCCAATGACCTTAGAACGAAGCTTCCTTTTCTGCAGACCCATTATTTCCTCATTGCACCTGTGATCGCCACAGAACGTTCTCACTAGCCATGGGCCTCCGTAGGCATGAGCGTGTAGTTTAAAGGGGCATTGCTTGGATGATTTGCATATCAAATATAATCTTCCCCTATCCGACTTTTCTACCTTTGATTCTGCTTGCCTCTCCAAATTCCAGAGATCGTATGCAATCGTGAGGTCATCCTTGGTATCGTACATGGCTCCAACACCAAGCCCTTCAACGATCAGATTAACCTCACCCGCATATACCGCTGAGTTATTAGGTTGGATAGGGACCATGGGGACTATCCAATTACTCGGATGCGTTGTATCGATATCCTCATCAGCATCATCATTGTGCGGACTTGGATACATCAATCGTAATAATTTTTCCATCCCGCCTTCGTCGAGTATCCACGCTGTGTACTCAGCAAACAAGGACCTATTCAACCGCCTTTCAGAATTGTCTCCGGCTCTGTTGCTCTCGGTGCTCTGAGCATCAGATTTAACGTCATAATCTGGGTCGTCCTCATCATCTATAACTTCATACACATGGCCTCGAGACCGCGCCTCGCTACGCCCATTATGCTCATCCTCGGCCGCAATATTGAGGTCTGGGATTGAATTTTCTCGGGCACTCGAGGCATGAGGGAATGAACTCGCTATGAGGTTGAGATCTAGATGATATACGTCGTCAGTCAAATTTGATGAAGTAGCGACCCTGCCAATTTCATCGAGGTATGTGTGCCAATTAGTGCTCGGGTAGCCGAAGTCGAATGAGCCACCATACTGGTACGTCTGCTCGCACGTAGGAAAATGTGATGAGGACGCCCGGCTCGTTCACTGTAAAAGTGAGAAGATGATGCCGTGTTGTTCCAACATATATATACCTTTGGAGACGATTCTGTTCTGTACAAGCGCACGAGTTCTTCGTCCGTCCTCAACGGTAATTTAACAAGACGTCCAGATGGTGTCTTCTTCAGATAGGTGATCTCAAAATCAGTACCTAAGAAAGCATTTGTTGATAAGACAATATCAGCTATTTGTGATCTCAAGTTGTAGACAGTAATAACATCTGTTGATAAGATGATATCCATCTCTCTACCGCCCTCGTAGTCAACACTTTCCCAATTTCCTCCATAGTTTAAGTTCACGATAACGTAGGACATCTGCATGAATTTAATTCAAAACATTAGATGCATATTAAATGAAAAAATATATTAATTTAAAATTAAGATTTTATAAAAAACAATTATTATACAAATAGTAAAATAAAATTGAAGCTAATATTGAGTTTGACTAAGGCAAATTATAAATAGATGTGTACCTAAATTAACTTGAGCATGTGTAATTGTAAAAATAGACTGATTAACTTGAGAATGTAACTTAAAAGTGCTATAATTTTATTAAAAAATAGCATCAATATAGTTTAAAAAGATATTTCACGGTTAGACTAGGATTTAAACCGTGAAATTTACGGCTTAAATGCTAATCTAACCGAGAAATACCTTTCTAATTAACAAATTATTTTATTAAAAAATAGTATTAATATAGTTTTAAAATGTCTCACGGTTAGACTAGCATTTAAACCGTAAAATTCACGGTTTAAATGCTAATCTAACCGTGAAACACCTTTCTGAATTAATAAATTATTTTATTAAAAAATAGTATTAATACAGTTTAAAAAGATGTCTCATGGGATTTAATTAATTAATTAATAATTATTATTATTATTATTATTATTATTATTATAACTAAAATTAAAATTCAGAGTTAATAACTTAAGCATAATTTTAAAAAATAGCACTTATAAATCGCCCTAATCATACCATAATTAAAATTATTTAAACAGTAAAATTTCATATTTATCTAAATATCTTACGGCTAAAATCATACTATTACACCTAAGAATCAATATAACATTGAGCATGTTAATCCCAAACATATATTGAAAAAATAGAATAATTAACTTGATAATGTACCTTAAAAGCTATAATTTCATGAGCTTTTTCAATTTCGTTTGGTTTTTCTTCCTCCTCAGTTTGCGACCAGTAAGTTGTCTTTGATTGTCTTCTAGCGCTAAAAAAATACTCCAAATTGTAAGCTTTTAAGAAATGACAAAAATAATTTTTAAGGTGTTATGAGCGAAGAAATGTTCTACACTCTACCCACTTTATAGGATAAAACAGGTATGAATTATAAATTATTTGTTGTGAAAATAAATTTGATAAAGTAGTCAAATTTGTCCGAATACAATTATTATTATCACTATTTAGTCCGTGAAAATGAATTTTCAGAGAATGCATTCAATAATTTTACTGTTTCACCTATCATATTAAATTTGAGTGAATTTTGAATAATCCATTGGTGTCAGTGATATAATTTCACCCCAAAAATTTTGTTTTTCAATTGGTGAAAATAAAAAAATAAATCACAACAGATAAAAACTATTATAATTTAAACAAAAACATAAACAAATTATGTTCATATTATGTATATTAAATAAAAAATATATATTAATTTAGGCAACTAATCACTATGGCTTTGCATGTATATTAAATAAAAAATACATATTAAATTAAAGCTAATATTACCCTTTTAGCATGTAAATTAAAAATAAATATGGCTTTGCATGTATATATTTGCCAACAAAAAAATTCATTCATTGATTATACTGTTTAGTATGGAATTTTTCACTAAATTATTTTCGCTCCATCAGTATATTTTGTCGTTTACTAAAATGAAAATTCAAACAAAAAACTTTTGTCAGCAGCCCGCACTTAAATAAAATTGGTTGAGGGTCTCAATTTTGTAAACTGACATAAAGTAATAATTTAATATTATAATGGGTATTTCTTTCACATGCACTTTCACTTTGGGTATTTACTTCATATACATTTTAATGTGGGTAGGAAATGCATATTACGATTATAAATAAGATCTGAACAGACAACATTTCCTCAAAAATGAAGAAATGTAACCAACAAAACAGCAGTGCTGGGTAGAAGTTCACATGGCACCAATGGATTTTCCCACACATTAAATAAAAATCCAAAACCTGATGATAACATTAATGAAGAATGCAATAGAAACATGAAGAAAATGATATATTCCAAAAATATACATGCAAGAGGTGTCTGAACCTTCTCAACTTCAATTAAGCATATGTGGTTACATTAACACAGCCAGTTTCGAATTCGAGCATCCTAAGAGAAAGAAGGCCGAAAAAAAGAAAAAGAAAAGAAAAAGAAGTTCTCTAGGGCCCGAAGGGAAGCTATATACCTCTTCCAGGAAGTTAACTCAAATATAGCCGTAAACAATCTATTACTTCTACTTTATGCAAAACAGAGACTAATGCACAGTGTTACATCGACATTGTACAAGAGTTACTAGATGCATACCTGAAAAAAAATATATATCCTTTAAATGTTTATTTTCGCTGGAAGGCACACTCTAGAAGCTTGTGCATTCACAACAAGTCCATCACAGGGTACTAATTTCAATACATAACCAGAAGCACCGTTGCATCTCTTAAAGGCTTCTTCTAAGCCCGAACAAAGAACCTGCTCAATCCAATTCTCCAATGCATCCTCTCCTTCGGCTAAACAAGCAGCTGCAAGTATCTGAACCACTACTTGTCTATCAATTTCTAGGAGCACTGTGGCTCCAACTCTCTTTCTCAAACACACATCTATATCCCTCAATATCTTCTGAGAAAGAGAATCGAAGTCGAATGGTTTGGACACCACATTTTCATCAACGAGCTCAAGCAATTCTTCCAGCCATGCTACATCTGAATCATCCGAGTAATCATCATCAATCTTATCAATATCACTTTCATCTCCCATGCTGCCATCAATAGGCATGTTTAAGTCAATAAAGGATCTGGACAATTGGCAAGCACGTTTTGATATCTCGCCATTGGTTGAGCCATCATTCATCAATTTTCTTTTACTGGAAAGGGAAACGCCAGTAGTGCTGCTATTCCTGCTGTATGAGACACTCCCAGATTCTACTATAATTTTCAACTGCATATTCTTGGCCTCCAAAACTATCGCTTCTGGAAAGTCAGGTGCTTCTTTGACAAAGTGCAGATCTTTACTGCCCTTTAAAACAGTTGAGGCCAGGATGAATATATTGTTGTTAAGATATATGGGCCTGCCCCGTGAATCGGGAAATTTACCTGTTTTGATGGCTTGAGTTAAACTACATCGAACCATGAAATCAGCCTTCTCTACATTCTCAAGGAGCACGACAGCGTCAGGATGCTTGCTCAACATTTCAGCAAGGTAATCAACTATCAGTTCCCTCTCTGAGTGCATTTTGGCGTACTTTGAGTCATAACAATCAACAATATAGTTGAGTGTATTCATATCCCGTGTACAAAGATCCAAATATAACAAGTGGTCCTTTCTACCAGATGCTATCTCAGCAACAGAAGCAGCTATTTTTCTCTTCCCCACTTTATCAGGCCCCAAGAAACTGAGCCAAACACTTCTCTTTATCGAGCTATGATATCTTGCATTTTCATTTATGCAACGTGACACAGTTCGACCAATACTTCGAATGGCTTCCGACTGCCAATAAATCTTTTCGGCCAGAACATCCCACTGGTGTCCAAGTTCCTTTGAGTACATCTGTTTTCCATGATGATGAGAACAAGATGAAGATTGAGAAATTTGACTCGGAGATTTTTCATGGCTTCTAGATGATTCAGAGTTACGAACATCGCTGCAATCATCTTGCAAGTTGGGATTTCTTCTAGACTCCTTGGAAGAATCATACATTGCTCCAAGCGTCAAATCTGTTGCCACAGAGACAACAGAGGGTGAAGATGTGCGAGCAATGGGCAGGCTCATTCGTTGCTGGAAGCTAGATAATGTTCGAAGATCATTCAGCCCCAAATTCTGCGCTGGTATTTCAGTCTGTGCAATTGCCCTGTCACTTAACTTGGCAGGGCTAAATACATTTTGCTTTGAAGGAGGGTTCTTTTGCCAGTCCGATGATGGTGTGCAAGAACTTAAGATAGTGGTGTTGTTTCCACTGGATAATGTACCCACACTAACTGCATCTTTGCTTATGGGTCTATGCTCCAGAGTCGTTGCAATAAAAGAATATGGCTTAGGGAGAGTTGTATCCATCTGAGATGTCGAGCAATGAAGCCTCTGGCATATGCCACTCCATTTCCTTTGCAAGGCAATAACTCTGGCATCCAATACAGTTTTGTCTTTTGTAGCCTGCACTGAAATGACAGACCGACTGTTTACAAAACATCTCTACAAACTAAAACAGCATAATTCGAAATGGCACATCTTACTAAGCCAAGCTAGAAAACAAGTTAGAGTCAAAAGGAGTAACAGACCTCTTCTGTGCAAGATCTCTTGCTTGTTTCACATTCCACAATTTGCAGCCAAGACGATAGATTCACTGATTGCCTATCAGCAACTGAGTCAGTTGAAACTCCCTTCTGGACATCAGAAACTTCTTTCTCATACTTTTCATTGCACGAGTTGCATAAATTTGTGGGTTTTGTTACATTGGTGCATGGACTTTTGAGCTCAGAAGACATGGTGAAGAATCCACCGAATGGAACAAATGACCTCATCAAACTGCAGGTATTATGAGCTTACAACTGTCAAAGAAACTTACAAAAATTTCAGAAGCCAAAATGTACATTCGGTGTCTGACCTCAAATGAACAGACTATAGAAAAACAGTAAATGTCAAAAAGAATAGGGCAGATATCCAGAATCAGCAAGGTCAAGAAATCAATTCAACCAAGCTATGCATTTTCAGAATATGCGAAACCATATGTATCGAACTAAATTCTCTGCACCTAGCCTACATGATACTTGACTATAAAAGGTTCTATCTAGCACCAATTTGCGGACGGGGAAAGATCAAAATAATCAAAGAAAAGCAGTTTTTGATACATGACGGTTAACACATAAAAGAAAACTAATATCCAAGTTGAAACCAGCCACTTCCTACTTTGAGCTGCATCATAGGTCGAAAGATTTCACAAGTACTCACTTCGACGTTATCAGACTTCTTCAAGATCTCACCAATCCATTTTCAGTTAGATAATTAATAAAGAATTTGGCAACTAGTTCGAAGCAAATAACAAAAAACATACTTTATAAATATAACAGAATAACTCCAACAAGAAGGGATAAACAAAAATAGGAAAGTGCAAAAATGACCTGGACTTGAAAGGTTTTCCTCCCATGGAAGAAGCAGTGATGGGCAGAAGTTGCAAATCTAGATCCATCTCGATCGAAGGAAACTGCTCTAGAAGCTTCCTATAGTCTTCATCATCTGCCAAGAACCCGATCAACCACAGCTTTCCACCATGGTCGATCAATAATCTCTTCAGCTTCGAAAGCACAAAACTAACAACGCCAACAAGTTCAACATTCATAAATTCCTTCAAATCCCCAAAGCTGGCAATAATTCCGGGGCCCTTGCAATTTTCGACTAATAATTCATTCACTTTTTTGAACTTCAATTCCATCATGGATTCGCTCAAGCGTTCACCGATACACTCGGAAATCTCGCCTTCGATCGAAACGACACTCAATCCATCAAGCTCTTTAGGCACAACTCCGGATTCGCCCTTCCTCAAAGAATCTACAAAGTCCTTATAGGCATCACTTCCGGACGCACCAACGAGCAATGGATTTCTCCTAGTTTTCTTCAACAGAACTTCCCCGATTTTCCTCGGATTCTCATCAAGTTTCTCCTTCGCAGCAGCCTCGATAAAAGGGAAACTGTGAGCGCGTCTGTCCAGCTCGAAATTATCCAGGCTACAAGCGAACAGGGGCGGCGGCCGGGACGCCGTCACGGCGAATCTGGACATGGCAAGAGGGTTCAGAACCGAGAGCTTTATCTCCTGTGTCCGGAAACCAGCATCGCCGAAGACCCTGCTTACGATCGGATCATCCAAGATCGATGTTAAGAAATGCTTCAGCTCAACTTTAACCGCGGAAATCGACGGCGAATTCGAACTCAGCTGCTGCTGATACAGATGAAACGTCTCGGGATGGCGTCTCTGACACGCCTGCGATCTCTTAATCGCCGCCATCAGGGAGTTCGACACCGGCGGATCATCGGCGCCTAAGGCCGATTTGGAAACCGAAACCCTATCGAGCGCGACGCCGACGCAGAGTTCCAGAGCGCGGAACTGCAGCCGTGGGGAGTACGCGCTGCTCCAGGCGCGTGCGCAGGCCTCGCGGAGAGGAGAAGAGGGCACGGCTAGTAAAGCGGACACTACGTGCAACGTCGTCGTCTGGGTGTGGCTGCGGCGCCTCGCCACAGCCACGGCGTCGTCAAGAACCGCCACCGCCGCCTCCGACAAGCATTGGCGGGCTGCGCCCACCGGCGTCGGCATCGACCGTCGAGCTTATCCGTAACAGTATATATAAATAAAATAATTCAATATATACACACCGAAATACGTAATAAGCAATTACAAATAAATAAAACAATTCCGAGAGTGGGGGGTTTGCTTGCCTTTTTCCCAATAATATTTTGCCCTTTTGTGTGAAAGAGATTTTTCCCCCCTCTTTTTTCTGTAAAATAATTAGAAGAAAGAGGTTTTCAGAAGCTTTACAATAATTTATTGAAGTTGCAGAAGAGGTAAAAGAAAATAGAATTTTTGTTGGTGTGATAAGAGAGAGAAAGTGGGGCTATAAGTGAAGAGAGAGAGAAGAGGAATAAGAAGCATATAATAAATATTACAGGAAAATCTTGAGGCATAGATTCTGCAATCAGAATTGAGGAAGAAAGATCTTTTCATTGTTTATTTATTCATTTTTCCAAAAAGAAAAATGCATTAGATTAGATTCATGATTGTGATTATACTCTTCTCTTACCTGCTGCTAATCATGGAAGCCAGGAAATTTACTTTCATTCTACGCCTTTTTTTTCAAAGCTTAGAAGTCTCTCTTTTATGTTCTCTCTGAATATAAAATTTGGGTGTCAATTGTATTACAGCGTGTTATTTATTTCATTAAGTACGTAGAATAATAAACTGTATCGAGCGCGATCTAAGTTTTATCGTAATATTTACTCTTTGACAAATTAAATCGTGATATCATGAACTGAGAAAGTATTTTGGTATGAAAAATAGTTGGAATATTAACCATAAGCTAGACTAAATTGGTAAAATACTTCCCTTGCAAAGAATAATAAGGGTCAAGTGTGTTGTGGCTTGTAATGTACATGTATCCTCAAAATTCAATACTCCCTCCGTCATGCTGAAGTTGACACGTTTCTTAAATCAAGAACATGTCAACTTCACGGAGATAGTATTATATAGATAGTATTTATGTATTTCTTTATTATTTTATTGCAAGTAGCAAATACTCCCTCCGTCTCAATTCAAATGTCTCATTTGCTTTATTGACTTTTTCGGCACGCATTTTTACCGAAATCTAATACGGGTTTTACAATATGATTTTGAAGTATTTTTTTCCTTTACGGGATACTATGATTGTAAAATCCGTACTTAGGTTTCAGGTGAAAATGTGTACCGAAAAAATCAATAAAGTAAATAGGACATTTGAATTGAGACAGAGGTAGTATATAATTTGTAACATTATATTTATAAGAAGCATCCGGATAACTTTTATTTTATGTTTTTTTAAAAATATATACGTGGTATATATATAAATGCATTAATTAGGTTTAACTTTGATAAAGTACGTACGTGATTGGATTCAAAACCACGAACTTATTTGGTAAAGAAGATGATGGATTGTTAAGCAAGAGTTAGTTCTAGTTGGATTAATACTACGTAGAGAAAGAAAGCACATGTTCTGCATTTATGTTTGTGACTTATTATGTCAAATTTTTACCCGCCATTAGGTGAAAATAATACAATTAAATGTTTGTAATTTTTTTAATTTTTTTTTTTAACTTATGGCAGAGACATATAACTAACAAATCTTTCAAACTACGACTGAAAATGAACGTTAGTCGAGTTGTTGTGTTATTATAAGTTGAACTTATGTCTATAAATGTGAATGATTTAGTTTGATCACCATTATCCTTTCTTTTTCTTTTTTTATCAGGAAAAGATGAATTTATTAATAAAAAAGGAAGAGATGATGGCACAAGAAGTACCACAATGAACATTTATAAAATATTCCAAGTACTAGCTAAAGAGTTCATTGCCCAGCCGAGAAACACATAAAAGGATCGGTCTCGCCTTTTCGACGCACCAACTCCAAAAGTGACACTTAATTTCTTCCTCGATTCTCCTGAAATCCCAATCTATACCCTCGAACCGGGCCGCGTTGCGCCATTTTCAAATAACCCAAATAACGCATATCCAAAGCCCACCAAGTCTTTTTGCGATTTTACCAACCCCAAGTAAGGAAGAGAAACAAATTCGATGAAGATCTACCTCGGTTGGGGGCGCCCAACACGTGCATGTCCAATTGACGATTATGCACCAAAGCCTATGGACTTCCGGACAATGAAGGAACAAGTGTTTAGCTGACTCAAGATCATTCTTGCAGCAGCTGCAGAAGCTGGGTTCCAACATTCCTCTTAATCAAGTTATCCATCGTAGGAAGGCGATTCCACAACAACCTCCAAGCCGAAACTCGCCTTGAACGGAGCCCGCGTTTTCCACAATCCTTCAAACCTCTTAACCACCATTATCCTTTTAATTTCGGATTATATCTATATGGATGGACAGGAACTCTCCTCATGCACAGAATTTTCAAGCATGAATTTTTATACGTCGAATAAGTAGATATTAAAATACAGTTTTTGATCGTTAAATTATCAGAATCCATATTGATACACCACACACGTGTACTGCAATTGTATTTTGTAGGACATTGACCGGATATATATATATATACTAAGAAATGTATAAACATAATAATGTTATACGCTCCGTATAAAAGTTGAAATATAATTTGCTCATAATGTAAAGATCTCTAGATTGTTCCACTAGATTTTCAAATTCAATAATTGGACGAAATGCAAACTTTTGGTAATTAATTCTTCAATTAAGTCCCATTAAATAATTCATTCATTCTTAAACTCCAAAGCCGGCAAAGCGATAGGCCCATTCCATGTACTATTGATGTATTTTGACATTTAAAAATGGAATGGAGACAAGGTCAAATACCTTGAGCAAGTGACCATCAACTTCAATAGATATGTTTTGAGATTAGGACAACGAAATTATTATTCAAGTGGCTACGGGAATCCCAGCACATAGTATATAATAGTAGTTGTAATAATTATTTATTCCTTTTATTTCACATGAGAATAAAAATGGAAAATGTCAAATGTCAAATGATGATAATTCCATTTCCTTTACGACTGAATGCCCAATAAACTAAAATAATTTAGTGTATAAAGTCAGAAAGAGACAAATTGAAATACATAGATAAATATTTCTCGAAAATGGTTAATGTTCTTGCGGAATATATGGATATATTTTTATACTATTTGAAATACATTTAAACGTGTCCAGTTGTTAACATAAAAAAGCAATACATAGAACGTCCAATGGCGTATTGTATTGGATACCCAACTTCAAATCGTAGTGCCCTAACATGAGAAGTAGTAATTTGGACCATTGATCACTGTGTGATTTATATTTCATATTAATTGGTGCATTATGCATGTACTAGGAATGCATTATAATGAACGGTGCATTATAATTATAAATAAGATGCATTATAATTGTGCATAATGTGCACCATTTTTTATTTTTTTATGAAAAATTTACTATTTACATGATTTCATTCATATATATTAATTTCAAGATACTACGATTTAGTATAATTTTACGATTATAAATAAAGATACAATAATTCAATAAGAAAGTATAAAATGTAAAGCAGAGGCCGATTCATAATTTTTGAATAGTTAAATTTGTGGTTTGATTGAGTTCCATGTTCGCATCTTACCACACAACAAAAGTAAATATGAAAAGGAAAAGGGACTTTTAATTTAACAAACTAATCTTGACTATCATAGTATCCCGTAAAAAAAATAATACTACAAAATTATATTTTAAAATTCATATTAGGTTTCGGATGAAAATACGTATATAAAGCAAATGAGACTAAATAAATGGGATGGAGGTAGTATTCTAACATCAATGAGCAAGAAATATAATAGGTGATGAAAAAAAAAAGGGGGTATCGTTTGAAAAAATGAATACTTCGTAGGAGTATTTGATTTGTGAAAAAAATAAGTGGGTGTGGATTGAAATGAGTGAAAAATTTGGAAGATGTGATGCAATATGCCGCATGCCCGCATCCCATCCACAATGAAGGGACAAAGGCCAAGTGGGCAAAGCTGGAAAAGGATGCACTGACGTCTACGTCAAACTTTTTTCTGAGATAAACACCCTTTTCATGGTTAAAGGTCCCATCATTACATTAATTGCTTATTTACACTTTTGCCCTTGAAAAAATATGATTAGACTCGATTCAATAGTGCTTCTTTGGTAGGAATCACCGTCTAATCTCATTTTTTATTACCATGATACCATTTCGGACAGGCTCGCTATATTTATTAGATCCGGCTAAATATACTATTACACCACTAAATCTTATCATACTTCCTTCATGTTATATGAATATTGACTTAAATAGTAATTATGATATTATGATTTACTATTTCACCCACATATTATATTTTTCCTACTAAACAAGTATATATACTCCACATACTCGATGGAGAGGGGAAGAACTTAAACATTCGTACTAAATCAATCTCTTTTTGTCAAAAGTAATGAAAAATGGAGAAGACATTTATATTTAAGTTGCGTTCTCTGTGATAGAAAATTATTATAGAAAAATAAGAGAAAAAAATACAATTACCCTTTAAATTTTTTTTATTCTCCACCTCTTTATCAATGATGAAGAATTTCATTTTTTTTTCCTTCTATTTTCACGTGAATGGAAAGAAAATATTATCCCACCAATATGAAGTAAAAATATGTTCTCTCCGTTGAAGTGAAAATGAAAAGGGAGAAAGAGTAAAAAAAAAATCATCATAGAAAGGAAGTGGGAAATACGAAAAAATTTAAAGGGTGAATGTTATATTTTCCTTTCTTTTCCCATAATAATTTTTCATTAAAAGAGAGCACGATCTTAAAATTAATTGTCTCTTAATTTGCTAATTTGTTAATTGTTAATTTGATTATCTACATGTAAATTATTATCGAATGTTTAAAATGTGGAAATTCTTGAATACATGTACGTGCACTCATTTTCCGGCAAAATGAATCTAACGATTTATCAAAATAAGAATTCAGGATAGAATCTAACGATTTATGGAAAATAATATATAGTTCGTGAATTTATAGTTAAACTGATTTTCTTACGTGGACTGATCCGGTTGGATCATCACTCACCATCTTTGATTTTTAACCATCACTCTATTCGCTTGTGAAAATTTTCAAATTTGGAATTAGTTTACCAATTATCACTATTTAAATTAGTGAATGTTTTGATTTGAAACTAAAGACAAGCATTTCAGTCAAATCGTATAGCACTTAGACTTGGAGTGGAATTGGATGGTCATTTTCATTTCCACTAGGACTAGGGTCTCTAAGTGTTGGGTTGGGTGTCGAGTGATGCAAGCCCCACTTGTATGGGCTAAGCATATAGCCGGTTTGGTCAAAAATCGGCCAAAATTGATTTAATCGATAATAAAAAAATTAAAAAATTATAGTCAAACTAGCTAAAGTGATTGTACTCAACCGGCCAAAAACCAGCCAAAAACTGTCAGTAGGTTTCGGTTCGGTTTCGGCCAAACCGAACCATTGGTACAAAATGTATTTTCCCCCTGTTTTCTTTTCTCTAATTATTCCATATTTTTCATTGATTCATTCAAAATGTAGTCACGCTACTAACTACTATCCAATCATAATATATTTTTGTTCAAGAATTTGTAAAATGGCCATAGAGGCAGCTAAGAAATTATAATATAATTCACTAGTGAACATCATAAAAAGTGCAAAGTTCCAAGAATCTACCATAAGACTGTTGCGGAATAGAAATTAAATGTAGTTATAAAGTAAACCTATATCTATTTTGGTTATAAACTCATAATTATTAAATATGAAATTAAAAATTAAAATTGTATTAGCTATGTTCGGTATTTCGGTCGGCACCGAACTTATATGACAAAAAATAGTGACTGGCAAAATTAAATTTTAGTTTTGTACTCACCAACCAAAACCGACCATTCTTATTTTTTAGCCGACCAGAATCGTCCGAAACCGTCTAGTTCAGTTCGGTTGTTTGGCTCCGTTTCAGTTATGCTCAGCCCTACCCACTTAGCCTAATCCACAAAAACTACTTACTCAAATTCTAAGATAATGTCCAACTTCAACCATATTTGTCCATGAAGGAAATTTATCATCTAAAATCATGACTTAATATACTCCCTCTGTTTTTTTAAGTGTCTCAATGAACAAATTACACATACCAAGCAAATGTGAAAATTTACATTATAATTTCATTTATTATTCTATTTTTCTACAAACCATCTTATATATAACATTAATTATAAGGGTAAAATTGGAAAAATGTAGCTATTATGTCGTCAAATTTTGAAATGAGACACTTAAAAATAAACAACAAAAATAGTAAGTGAGACACTTGAATAAAAATGGAGGGATTATATGTATATTACAATTGTGGAAACTATAGCCATTTATTATAGTTAGTGGTTGTTTAATGTGTTTATATCCTATAAATTGATTCAAGGATATTAACGTTGTTTTTAGAATTTTGCAATTTTTGTTCATGTTAAAACTTTTAGAATTAAATATCCACTCTCTATCTGCTTATATTAGTCCTTTATATTAGTCGCATTTCTCATTTTTTGATGTCCCGCTTATTAGTCATAGTACCAAAAGTAGAAAAGAAATTAGCCTAAAAATCAATTGGAGCCCATCATTTTATTCCCTAACCCTATGTTGTCTTGAATATTGTGCCCAAATAAATGATACTAATATAGTACTCCGTACAACTGAGGGAGTACTAGATATTTCAATTTTTCACAATCAGAAATTGCCTAAAATTTTCAGATAGCAAATATTTTCAAATTTTCATCATTAGAACTTTTAATTTCAGAGATTAAAGGTTGGATTTCTTTGAGCTACGAAAAAGAAAAGAAAATTATCATGAAATGTCGATCGGTTTTCAATACTTCGATAACAAATAAATAAATAAATGAATAAATAAATAAACGTTGGGAACTATATTAAGCAAATTTGGCTCCCATCGATGAATATTGGACCTTGACCCATTTCGTCGAATCACAATCTTTAGTTTAAAAGTTTGGGCATTAAACAACGTACAAGTGAAATTTTGAGTTGATTTTTTTTTTTTTTTTTTTTTTTTAAAGGGTTGATTTTTCGATTTTTAGTTTCTTAAATTAAAAGAGGTGAATTTTGTGAGGTGGGCCTGGACATTATTGGACTGAATCTTAAAGGATGGTCGTATTCTAATAATGATGATAAATGAAAAACTGCACCTCTGTGTATGATACGAAGTTAAGATTTGGTAAGATTAATAAACATGAGACTATTTGTATGAATAAAAAGTGAGATAATTATCTATTTTAGTATTTGATAAGTGAGATTAAAAAGTAAGATAAGTTAAATAGATGTTTGGTATAATGGATAAGTTAAATAGATGTTTGGTAATTTACAAAAATAACCTTATATTTTTTTATTTATAAATAATTATCTTCTAAAAACCTAACACTTCCCTATTTTTTGTAATTTTTTATATCTATTTTTTTGTATTTTGTAAATTAATTTAATATTTTTATTTACATATCTATTTTTTATTTTATAATTTTTTTTCTATAAATTGTAATGTAATTTAATTTTTATTAAATACAGAGTATTATTTATATATATTTTTTTTGTAATTTACGTAACATTATTTTCTATAATCTATTATTTATATATAAAAGGACAAAGTGGAGTTTATATCTATAATTAAGTATTATTTTTATATATTATTAAATATAGTATTTATGTATATAAGGGCAAAATGAGAATTTTGTTTCCTAATCTTGATTACTGTTGAAACATCATAAGTTATCTGACCATTTTGGTCGGATTAATTATCCGTGTGAAATAGGGAAATAAGCCCGGGCATTGATATGATAACGGACTCCCAAGTTTATGCGTCTTGGATACCAAACACCCATTTAACCTAGATTATTAAGGTTATCTTGCTTTAACCTATCAACCAAACACACCCCTAAAGAAACAAAGCTTTGCTTTATAAAAAAAAAAAAAACGCACACACGTGCCTAGGACAGTTTGTCCTATTGTAGCGTGGTTTTAAATTAATTATATGCATAATAACCCTTGGAATAAGTACAACTAATGGAGTTTTTTAGCCCATCTTCAATTATAAATTTTATTTTGTACTCTCTATTATGTTTCAACAAAGTTTTGAGACATTTCTTTAATACTCCCTTTGATAAACGTCATGTTTCTATTTTTGGAAATAATAAAGGAGTCATTAGTTAACTAATTGCACCTAATTATAATTAAATATGTTTTACATAAAAAATCAAAAAGAGACGGCTTACATTTATAAAACAAAGCAAGCCGTATTCCGCCCATAATTTTTTTTTGAAAATTTTAATTATTTTTTTAATGTATTAATTAAATATAATTAATAAATCCAAATATTCAATAACACAAAATAATAAATTAAAAAATGTACACAACTTTTAAAAATTGAAATTATTATAAAATTTATTAATTACAGCATCCAATATCACTTAATATACTAATCACATGACTTCTTAAACTCCGTGCCCAAAGAAACAAGACGTTATATTTGGGACGGAAGGAGTACATGTGAAGTACTACCTTCATCCCATTACATTAAGGCTTATTTGACTTGCACATAAACCAATGAATGGAAAGATATGTGGTTATAATCAATTCTAAGGAGAGATAGTTAATTGTAGCCAAATATTTTTTGCCATTTTAGGAAATAACTCTAATATAATGAGACAGACCAAAACAGAAATAAACTCTAATATAACGGGGTGGTGGTAGTATAAGATAAATATTAGGTTTTCTTTTTATTTTTTCCGCTTTTAGGTTAAAAAGGACTGGTTTATGTATCTGGCCCAGTCAGCGATTTTGGGTAACATAATTGGAATTAATTGTAAATTTAGTGTTGGCATTGTAACATGGGCCAGGAAAAAAAATAAAAAAAATCATTGTGCCATATGGAACTAATCAATGGACTTTCTCAGTATTACCAAAAATGGTAATTCAATGTCGGGCCTTTCCCTTTGTCCACCAAACATCACCACCTAAAAAACCCAAAGACAAAAGGCGAAAAGTTATTGCCTTTTACTCTTTTAATGAAAATAAAGCTTCAATTAGCAACTCTTAATTTTTCGTAATCAACTTCTTAAAATTTCTAATGTTTTGCCAAAAAAGTAACATCTTTGATGGGACTCCTGAAAGGGGTACGACATCATGAACTCATATTGGTTAAATTAGTAAAAAGGCTGGCACATCACATACATATTGCACCAATTTTTTATTTTTTTATTTTCCTTTTCATAATGTAGTTAATATATACTCCATTCGTTATTTTTGATTTGTCACGTTTGTTGAATATATGAGTAGTATAAAATAATAAAATGAGACAAGTCAAAAATAACTGAGGGGTACTTGGTAATTATCTAAACTATACAATACTGGTTTTTGAGTTTATTTATTTGAAAAACAGATAGTTGGTAAAAATAAAGTTTAAATTTATATACAACATTAATGATTCTGTAACGGCGAGATAAGCATTCTTTACCTACATTGCACAAACGACGAATCCTATTTATACTATGATAGAAGAATCCGAGTTTTACAACATATGTTGCGTTGTCATAGTCATTCAATACATTTTCTATAAAAATAAAAATAAGGTGTAATTCATCTATTCATTAATTTCACTATTTTTGTTCATTTTTATAATTGTTAATCGGTGTTAAATATACTCAATTATGATGTATTATCACTACTTAGTGCATTAATTAATTTCAAGTTTTAGTTAGTAATTGATTGTTTAGGGTTGTTGATTCCATAATTACAGGTTTTACATTTATTTTGAGATTCAAATTTTAGTAATATACCTATATATGTAAATATTAATTACGATTCATAATATTATATTTTTTAATCCTTCATATATATATATATATATATATATTATTTTTTTAATAAATATTACGAAATTAATGGATTCAATTATTTTAAGAACACGACCTATGATTTTTATTATACAACTTTTTTTTTGTTGAAAGAACTAGTGCTATATTTTTCTCCAGCTATAGCAAATGTTCAACTGGCCTCTAGAAGATATTTCAATAATTAATTTTCTAAATTAGCCTTCACCAATAACCACATACCATTTTTTTAATTAATATTTCGAATTTTATACATAGCGACAAACATCTTATCTCGCTGGCAAATCATAATGACTACAATCTATTCTTCACAATTATTAATTATATTATACTAGCGTTTGTGTATATATAAATAAATATATCCATACAATTGTATAGTCTCTCCATTCACACCATTAGCAATTCAGCACATAGCATTTCAAAGGTTTGTTCCTCACACAATCCCTCAATCTTGATTACTTGTAGAGACAAGAAGGAGTTTAATTTCTTTACTTAACACATTTTAGGGTTTTATTCTAATTTCTTGCTATCTTGCTTATGTTAATTTTGAAGTTGTTTTACTATAAATATAAGTTGTTTTCTTGCATGCAAATTGCAAAACATATATATGCAGATGGAAAGACAATCGAACCCCAAATCAAGTGAGAATTCGAAAGTTCCAAACCTAGATGCACGTGCTAGGTTTGTCGAAATTGGGAAGGAGCAAGATGTAAAGATGAAGATTCCATTGATGCTGCCACCACCTCCTCCGCCTCCGATTTTCATGGCTCTGGCCGAAACCCGAAAATCGACTCTGAATCTAGATAAGGCGATCGAGTATGAACTCAAGCACGGCCGCAAATTGGACCCCAAAATGGACCGCAAGAAGCTAAGAAGGTGTGTTTGTGTGTTACTATAGCAGAAGGAGTTAATTAATGTCTGACACCAAATGTCTCAGGTTTCAGTCATTCGCAACGTAATTTTTAAATTTTATATTGAATTTTTTTTTTTTTAAAAAAGTTCTTTATATTTCATATTAAATTGTTTAGAAAAAAAAATGGGCGGTATTTTGTGGGCTTTAAATTTCATATTGAATTAAAAATATATATATAAATAAGAATGTGATATCATACATATGCATATGTGTGAGTATGTTAATTTAAATATGGCATGATATAAACGTGAGCAAATTGGATGAAAGGGACATGCGTTGACATATATACATATGTGGGTTGAATATATACGATAGGACCGTGTCGAACAGGCTCTCAGCGCAGAGGTCAAGGGTTAAGAGAGCTCAGCACATTCATGAAATGGAAAGGAGGGTCACTGAGCTTGAGGTAATATTAATTAATTAATTAGTAGTATATATTAGTATTAATTGATGAGATGAAATAATAATAATAATAATAAATATTGTTGGAAGCAGGATCTGATATCAGTGCTGAGGATAAGAGTGGAGAGGTACAAGGAGAAGAAGAGACTTCTGCAGATGCAGAATGAAGCACTGGAGCGACTCGTTGAGATCCGCCGCAACGAAGCACACCACGCTCAATGTACATATACCTATATATATATAGATAATTGATTAATGAATAGATAAATATAATTAATAAAGATGATTGGAATGAATGGAATTGCAGTGGTGCTGGAGAAGAACCAGGCGGAGCTGGGGAGGCTGAAAGAAGTGGAGAAAGGTTTGCTGAGGGAGGTCATCGATAAATGGAAATATAACAACGGACAGCAGCAGCAGCAGCAGCTGCAGGGCGGCGGCGACGCTGAAATGGTGGATCCATATCTCAACTATGATATGAATGCCTAATCAATTCATGCCATTGCCATGGCCATTGCCATATATATATACACATATATATGATCGATGCTTCATTATATATAATTTTCCATATCCAAAAACAAAAATGCTTCAGTTCATATTGTAGTTGTCGTTGTTGAATTTGAGAGGTTCGTTTCTGCTTTTCTTAACTATCTGCGGTAATTGGTTTTATGTTTTTTTTTTACTAACTATCTGGATCGGATTTGGAATATTATCATTATTATTATCTTTTGAAATATGTTCGACCCTTTGATTTTTGTTACTAGCTAGCTACTGTATGCGTACGTGTTCTTACGGTATAGTAGAATTGATTTATATATATATATATATATATATATATATATATATATTCATTTAATCATTTATAGGTACTAGCAGAGGTTATGTGCGTTGCACGTAGATACGTCTTTTTTGTTAATTTTGAAAAATATGTTAAAGATAATACTAAATTTTGTTATATTTCACTATTTATATCAAGATTCATGGACATTTTTATATGAGAAAATACACATTTTTACCCACTTTTACTTTATAAAATCAAATTTAGGTACGGAATATAAATTACACAAAAAATACCCATCTTTTGGTTAGGAGAACAAAAATGTCCCTGCCCTCCCCCTAGGGTTGGTAGCAGCCCAGCCCAGCCCATCCCAGCCCGACCCACCCGGCCCGGCCGAGCCTGACCATACCAGTCCGACCCGGCCCGCTCTGCCCCGGCCTGTCGGCCCGACCCGCCCGATAAACAGTACTTACAGAAGATAAACATACTGCGTAATCAGTTACAATTTGATATTATCCATTTACCACTTACCACTTACCGGTAAACAATACTAATATAACATAAACGTACTACGTAATGCAGTTACAAATAGACATTATTCGTTTACCATTTATCGGGTAAACAATACTAAATGATAAAAAACGTATTGTGTACTTGCACATTTCGGGGGGGGGGGGAAATTCAGGCCGGGTCAGGTCGGGCCTGCTGACGGGGCCGGGTCGGGTTGGGCTGGCCGGGTCGGGTCGGGCTGAACTGGGCTGGGGTTAGGTTGGGTTGGGAGAGAGGTAAGGGAAAGTAAGGGCATTTTAATCCAATTTTCAATAAATTGGGTAGTTTTTGTGTTTTTTATATTCCATACCTAATTTTGATTTTTTTTTAATCTTAAAGTGAGTGTTTTATTTTTTGACTCTTTTATATTCGTATGTGAGGTATCAAATAATAAAAAGGTCTATGAATCTTGAGCCGGAGGTAGTACTTATTATTGTGAGTATTATGATATAGCACGTAAGAACAATAGATTCTTGAAAAGATGAATAATGTTATTGAAAAATTGAAAAGATATATAAGAGCGAAAAAATAAAACTGTAGTTGAAATAGGAGAAGTTTATATAAATTTAATTTAATAATAAAATTATGTTTAAAATTACTTTGTTATCCTTAAAATAAATTAAAAATATATATATGGGGTATATTAGGGAAAACAAAAGTTGTAAGAATTGTCTCTTTTATAATAGTAATAATAGACATCAATGCTTACTTCACACTATAGTGCATATATGACATCCTCGTTTAATAATACTAGTACTATATTTTACGTAAAATTTACTTACCTATTTGTAAAATTTTGTATTTAATTAAGGTTAGTCATTAGTATTAATAGAGTAATATTGTTTATTTTTATCATCTTGAACATTTATAGCTAGTTAATTAATATATTATGATATTCATTTCGAGAAAATCGCACACATAGGACATGATATAATTTAGAAACAATTAATTTTTTATATTACTTTCTAAGTCGATTTCCTTTAGGAGCCTTAAGTTTATAACTCAATCGGTAATTAGATACGTATTAAAATATTATACTTATGTGACGTAGCTCCAGAATTAATTAAGGATTTAGAATGAATTATCTTGATTAGGTTCACATAATCTATGGTCGAACGAATTTTCTTCAGCATGAGGCTTCATTACAGTAATTATTTGAGCCCCTAGGACGTCGATTTTTATTACTCACTTCACTTCGTCCTCCATATTAGTTTTATTGATTCCATTAATTTTAACGTGTCCACTAAGTTCGTTTTTCTTTTTTTAATATGGACCACACTTAATAAATTCCTTTTTTTTAAAATTTAAAATAACCCTCAATTTAACCATTTTATTACAAAAGACTTAACTTTCTACTAACAATGTGGATCAATCAACCTATGAACTTTTCATTCATTACGGATATTAAAACTCATGACACAAAAGTCGGAGAACAAATATGATGAACATATGGAGTAGTACTAGGCTGCAAACGAGCATAGCTACTCAGGACTTACTTGGTGCTCGACTCGAAAAAAGCTGGTTCGAACTCGAGTTTGTTAACAAACGAGCCGAGTTTCGAGCCCGAATTTGAGCTCGTTTAATTTAACGAGCCGAGCTCGAGCTCTAGGGTATTCGACTCGTTTTGCTCGCGAACGTGTTCGGCTCGTATATTAATCGAGCATGTTCGCGAACCTCAACTCTTAATCGAACCTCTAATCGTGCTTGTAAACGAGCTTTAGCATTTATGGGTAAAATTAATTTCAAATCACAACCAAAGCTAATTAGGCACTACACCACAATTATTATTAAAAAATATTAACTTATAACATTAATATATATTATCAATCATCATCAATTCATTTATTATATTGTACATCTATTTATATATTATTTTATAGTATTAAATACTTTTAATTTTTGTTTGATGAATTTCATTTTAGTTTATGTTCATTTGGAATGTTAAAAGAAAATTTTTTAAATCATGTCTTTTAAACGAGCTCAAATTGAGTTCGAGATCGAGCTCGATTTAAAATAAAATCCGAGTTTTCCAATCCGAACTTAACTCGAGCCAAACTATTTATCGAATATTTAGCGAGCTGAACTCGAGGTGAATTGGAATTCATAGTTTATACATCGAGCCGAACCCGAGCCCGAACATGTAAAATATTAAACGAGCCAAACCCAAGCATGTCAATACTCGGCTCGACCGGCTCGGCTCGTTTGCATTCCAGGAGTACTAAGCGGTTGGACTTAAGCATTTATAGTCTATCACATATTGTTAGAGGATGATGAGTGTACTCCCGTACTATACTATTACAATAGAATAAAAGCAAGACAAAAGGAACATGGGGATATCGACGTATTTTCAAGAAATTATTGTATCTGCATTATTAGCAGATATAGTTCTATACATTGATACAAAACCTAATATATATAATAAACTGTGGTGGAGGCAGAACCAAAAAAAATCTCTAGTAAGAACTACATTGTCTAAATTTTGAGTTTGATCAAAATTCTCTTGTTATTGGTTTGGTGATGGAGCATTTACATGTAATCTGCACAAATAAACAATATTTTCATGAATTTTATAAATTAAGTACATTTTTCTACTGGGGGCTTAGCCCTCCCAAGGCCCTAAGATCTGAGCTCTAGTGTTTAATCATGTTAAACACTAAGGCCCTGTTTGGTACCCCCAATAAACCCCAATAAGCCAAGATGAGAAATATTTTCTAGGCTTTCATGGCTGTTTGGTAGGATAGAAACATTTTGTTGGGGGCCCGGAAAATATGGTCGGCCCAAGAAAAAATTATTGTTCCCTTTTATAAAAGAATCGGACCATTTAGGTCCGATAATGTTTCCTCGCTTGAACAGTAATTTGGGGTTGCCTCTTTTCTCCCCTCTCTTCCACTCAGTCGGGCCCTTCTCCCTTCCTCCCTCCACCGCCAGCCAACACCGCCTGCAACCACCGTCGCCCAAATTTAGGCGGGGAACATGCGGCAAGCAGCGGCGGAAGGAGAATTCGCCGGCGGTGAACATGACAACAACACTGAGTCTGGCGGCGGAGTGGATGGATTTGCCCTCTCTATTCTTCAAACCCTCTCTATCCCGTCTCTTTCTCGGCGTTCTCGGCACTCTCCCGTCTCGTTCCCGGCGCTGCGCCTTCATCACCGCTGATGCGCCGTTCTCTGCCCTCCGTTTTGTATATTGTGTTGGGCTTGTGATGAAGTTAATTATTGAAGTTCTTTATTAAAATTACAATATTTGGATTTGTTGATTGGGGTTGTGTAATTTCAATGTGATTGAACTTACAAAAATTGCAGAAGCAATTTCTTGGCTAATGTGTGGCGATTTGGAAGGAGAAGCAAGAGAAAGAAAAAGAAAGGAGGGGAGAGAGACGAATTTCTTTTGTTTTTTGGTTTTGCTTTTGCAATTGTTTTTTATGTTATTTTTATTTTTTAAGGGTAATTATGTAATTTTATATTTTATCATGAGTTAAAATAGTCCTACCAAACACACAAGCTGGGTATGTTTGGTTAGAAGTTAGGATATAGTAGGATTAATAAATTTGAGATTATTAGTATGAATAAGAGGTGGGATAAATTATATATATTAGTATTTGGTAGATATGATTAAAAAGTAAGATAACTTAAATTATATGTTTGGTATGTAAGATTAAGCATTGGATTAAAATAGAAGATACTCCCTCCGTCCCCCTTCAATTGTCCAGTTTGACTTATTGACTTTTTGGCACGCATTTCCACCGAGCCGGGAAACGAGTTATAAAATATAATTTTGAAGTATTATTTCTTTTACGGGATACTATGAGTGTCAAACTGGACAATTGAAGGGGGACGGAGGGAGTATAAGGAAAGACAAAAAAGCCCTTAATATTTTTTTTAAAAGAAATAAGTACATATTTAGCTTTACTAATTTTTTTTGTTTTGCTGAATTACATCCCCTTTATCACTTTGGTTTTTAATCTTTTTATTTTTTCTTAGAAATATGTATTTGATTTTTTTTTTTTTTTGAGTGAATCATTTTGAATTCTTAAATAAATAATGTGATCAATATATTAATAAAAAGTATACAAAATAGAAAAGAAAGAAAAAAAGTCTAGAAACTAGTCAACTACCCACTTCCCACTCCCTTTCTCCACCGAGTATTCCCCCCCCCCCCCCCGCAATTTTCTACACCTTCTGCAATCTTCTTCTTCTTCTTCTTTTCTTTTCTTCCCTTTTTCCTTCTTATTCCCCACCCCCACCCCCACCTCTCTTTTCCCCCTCTCTTTCTCTCCTTTTTCATATATATGCGTCTACTGCTGCTTCTGTCTCTCTCTCTCTCTCTATTTTTTTTTTGCATTAATTTTGTCCCTCCATCACCTTCCATTGACGCCGGAGACCGATCACCACCATCGCCGGTCACAAACGTCTTCGTCACCTTCACTACCGCCTCTTCGATTTAATTTGCTTCTTCTTCAACCTCTCTCTTCTTCAAGAAATTTCTGTTTTTTGGGTTGAAGAACACTTCTGGATTATCCCTTCGATTGTGTATAGGCAGAGCGAGAGAGAGAGAGATGGGGAATAGAGAGAAACCAAAGTAAAAAATGAAAATGTTGGGGGAGATTGAAATTGGGTAAAGAAGTAATGGGAGAGGATCCCCTGCTGTGGGCTTTAACACAGCAGAATCAGCTGTGCCACTCTACGACGCCGTATCATGCTCTTATTCCCACAACTCACATATTTAATTAACATTTATTTTATGTAGCAACGGCGTGGTCTCCCACAAACCTATTTCATTTCTTTCCTTCTTCCCGCCGTAAATTTTTAGCGCCGCTGTAAATATGAAGTTTCCTCACAATTTGTGATAGAATTGATATCAAGAAATTGACCTATATCATCAAGCTTACACCTTCAGACATCTTCAAGGTAAAATTCAGCACCATTGCAAAAATCAACAAGTTCCTTAATTTTCTTTTTCTTTCTTATTCTTCTAGGTAGAAATTATATGAGATAATCTTTCTGCAATAACTCTCATGAACTTGAACAACAAAAGTTCGATATTTCACAAAATTTAGGTTATGTTCTTAACCTTTTTGTTATTGATGCAATATCATTGATATTTTTTTCGAATTTTATTTAATATGTGCAGCCTTTTTTATGTAAGAATTCCTCTCAATGGATTTTAGTTCAGAATCTGAGTACAAACCCAGAATTGGGATGGAATTTAATAGCTTGGATGAATCTTGGGTGTTTTGGGTTCAATATGGAGGGAAAGAAGGGTTTGGAGTTAGGAAACACTATTGTAACAAGAACAAGAAAAGTGGTCGTATAACATCATACAAATACGTTTGTTGCAAAGAGGGTGTTCGTAGTAAAGTAGATAAAAGATATTCTTTGACAAGCAAAGCTCGACTAGAGACGCGAACAGATTGTAAAGTTAGAATGGGGGTAACTTATGTGGATGAAAAATATAAAGTAAATGAGTTTGTCGAAGAACACAATCACCCTCTCCATCTTCCGGAGACAGTTCATATGTTGTCATCTCAACGTAAAATTACTGAAGTTCAAGCACATGAAATTGATTTGGCTGAAGATGTTGGGCTTAAACAGAAAGCAACCTTTAATTTGATGGCTAGACAAGCAGGGGGGAGAGATGGCCTTGGTTACACCATGTTAGATGCTAAGAATTATCTTCGGTCCAAGAGACAAAGAAGCATGATATATGGTGAGGTTGGTTGCCTAATGGGATATTTTCAGAAACAGATATCCAAAAATCCATCGTTTTATCATGCTTATCAAATGGATATGGAAGAGCAAATAACTAATGTGTTTTGGGCAGATGCAAGAATGTTGATCGATTATGAGTACTTTGGCGACGTCGTATCATTAGATACCACACATTGCACAAATCGGGCTAATAGACCACTTGCCATCTTTTCAGGTTTCAGTCATCATAGAAGAGCTGTGATTTTTGGTGCAGCAGCTTTTATATGATGAGATAACTGCGTCGTTTAAATGGTTGTTTGAAACATTTTTGGAGGCACACAATAAAAAAAGGCCTATCACTGTCTTCACAGATCAAGATCAAGCCATGGCAAAAGCTTTGCGTGAGGTAATGCCCGATACATTTCATGGTTTATGCACTTGGCATTTGATGCAAAATGGCATTAAACGCTTAGGAAACTTGATGAAGGAAGGATCATGTTTCTTAACAGATTTTAAGAGGTGCATGTATAGCTTTGACGATGTGACTTTGTTTGAGGAAGCTTAGAGTACCTTATTAGTAGAATATAAGCTCCATAATAACAAATGGTTGAAGCATGTGTATGATGTCAAAGAGAAGTGGGCACGTTGCTATATGAATGCTTACACACTTGGTATGAGAAGCACACAACTAAGTGAGAGTGTCAATTCTAATATGAAAAGTTGTATGACGCCCCACTTAAATATTGTACAATTTTTCAAGAATTTCGAGCAGGTTGTGGAAGAGAAGCGGTATAGTGAATTAAAGTGTGAGTTCGAGGCACGCCAAAAATTGCCTAGATTGAGGCTAGAGAGCTCTCCCATGTTGAAACAGCTTTCTAGGATCTATACCCCATCGGTATTTGATTTATTTTAGAAGGAATATGTTTGGTTCGTAGCTGCATACATAAAGCATAGAAATGAAATTGGATCATTATTTGAATATATCATTGAATAATTGATCGAGATAGAGAACGAAGAGTGCAGTTTGATCCGAATACAAAGATGGTTTCATGTAGTTGCCGAAGGTTTGAGAGGATTGGATTAATATGTTGTCATATTGTGAAAGTTTTTGATGTGTTGGACGTTAAGTTACTTCCAGAGCTCTATATTTTGAAAAGGTGGACAAGAGAAGCGAGGACTGGTGTCGTACATGACTACACAGGGAATGAAGTTGAAGAAAATCCTGCTTTTGAAAGTACAGAGCGATATCGAAAATTATGCTTGATTCTTATAAGATTGGCGACTGAAGCTTCTGATTACCAATCAACATTCTCTTTGGTGCACAAAACAGTGCATGAATTGAATAAAAAGGTAACGGAAATGCGTTTAAGAGAAGAGGGCCAAGAAAATGATATCAACACGAAGATCTCTCCCACAGTCCCTTCTATGGTGTCACCAAAAGGATTCAAGAAAAAAATTGCCGTGAAAGGGTCGAAACGACGACTGAAGAGCTGGGTAGAGCTTCAGCCAAAACGAAAAAAGCAAATCAAAGAGCTAAGGTATGTATGTAGACTATCTGTGTATTCATGTTTTCAAAAATATACCAAATGATTATTGCTTATAAGATATAAACATTTTATAATAATTTAGGATCTTGGAACTCAAGATGCATCACATGTTTCTTCTTCGGCACCTCCAGCACCTCAAGTGTGCCTCCAAAGGAACCAACTCAATTTCACAGAAATGTTGATGGTATAACTATTTATATTACATCAATTATTTTTTTGAATCAATTGTAATTGTCTTAACTTTTTCATGTAGGCACCCCTTGATCAATCTGTATACTATTTTGATGGATTGTATTTCAATGGAGATGCATCCAATGCCAACAATCAAGATCAAGACCATTAAAACTTTAGTCTTTGAGTTGTTATGATGTTAAATACACACTATTTTTTGTGGACTGAAGATTCTGTGTTGGATGCGAAGTGCTCCAATATTGAAACATTATACTATATGTAGATTATGGTGCTTCAATGGTAATTACGTTTTTATATACTTACATATAGTTCAAACTTATTTTATAGGTGAGACAAAAAATTGATATAATTTTGTTGATAAATATTTGTTTTTCACTTTGCTTGTTTTTGTTTCTGAAATGAGAGAATAATAATTATGAAATGAAAATAATAATGCTACAGTAGGTTGAATTGTTAAAAAAAAGAAAAGAAAAAAAAAGATGTAGAGAGAATGGGGTTTGTAGTGGTGGACATAAATGTTAATTAAATATGTGAGTTGTGGGAATAAGAGCATGATACGGCGTCGTAGAGTGGCACAACAGATTCTGCTGTGTTAAAGCCCACATCAGGGGATCCTCTCCCAGAAGTAATCTACTCTTCAATCTGCGTGCACTATTGAAGTCTCACAAATTATCCGACCAAAAGGGTCGGTTTGTTTATCCATAGGGAATAGTAAAATAAGGCCGGGCCTTCCATTTATCCCGGGCTCCCGAGTTTACCAATATAGGATACCAAACACTGAGATTAGACCAGTTAACTAGGCTTATCTTAGTTTATCTCATGTACCAAACGTAGATAAAGATGTCTATGTTTGATATTTTACCTACCAAATACCCAAATACATTTCTTATCTTATCTTATCATACTTTTTCTTATCTCAACTTACCACATTTTTTCTTATCTGCCATTTTCTAACTCTTGCTACCAAACGACAAGTGAGGAAACCCAATTCCAACCATAGTGCTTGTTTGGTAGGAGTGTTGAGACAAGCAAAAAAATTGAAGTTAAATAGTGACTCTTGAGATTAAACCATGATAAGAAAAATACTATAAGTGTTTGGTATGAAGGCTAACAATTACTGTAGTACAATGACTAACAACGAAAAGTACAAATTTAACCCTTCAAAATTCATAATTTTCAATGGCAAAAAAAAAAGAGGAACTCTTAAAAAAAATAATAATTTCTCAGATGTGGAGGAAGAACAATATGTTGGTATCAACCGGTCAGAAACACACAGAGGTACTCACAGAGCTCTGTACAGCGACAGACTCGATGAGCACAAACGCAGCGGAATAGTTTATAACGAAAAATAGATCAAGAAAAATCAGAACACAAAAATAATTTGTGCAAGATATCGTGAGGAAACACACAGAGATGTTCACTGTAAGCAGCACTGTGAGTGCAACAATGAACAGAAACTCAACGAAAAATAATAGAAAATAACAAAAAACAAAGAAGACACGAAGATGGTTTTCGCAGGCGAAACAAACACTATAATTCACGAAGAATTACAAACCAAGGTTGAGGAAACGAACTATTAAAAGTTACTAACATAAACAATCTAACTATCCACTAAGCTAGTTGTATAATGATAGTATTACTCAACCTAAAACAATTGGAGAACTCTCAAATAAAACTCTCTTTTCAATCTCTCCAAAAAAAACTCTATTTCCAATGAATCTTGTAGTTTATATAGAGCTTGAGACTTAGCCACCAAGTTAGGGTTAGGATTTGCATGAGAGTAGATAACCACCCATCCACGCCTCCTTAAGCATATCTCCACGCAATCTTTATCTTCTAGAAACCCTAGATGATATTGGGCCACTTTACAACTTGGTCGCTCGCCACATCAGCCACACATCAGCTACCACATCAGGTCACACTTCAGCAACCTCATCAGTTACCACATCAGGTCACACATCAGCTGACTCATCAGCCACCTCATCACTCCCCCTTAGTCCAGCTAATTTCTTGGATTAATCATAAGCCCACTATGATATTGGGCTTGGGCTCGATCACATAGCAGCTCTGCAGCCCACGAGCTCTGTATCTGCCACATCATCAACCACATCATCACTCCCTCTTAATCCAACGTGTATATTGTATTATACCTACACAAAACAAAAACCACAAGTGAAGAAAGACAAAAACTAAGAGATGGAATCGACTCTTAGATTCCAACACAATAATCCATCAAAGATAACAATAATCAGCAATAGTCCAACAATTCAAATTCCTAGAATCGATAATCCAAAAATTAGAATACAAAATTAGCGAAATTGAAACTTCCAAAGTTCAACAAATTAGCGAATTTGTGAAGCTTCCAAATCGAGAATCAAATTGTGAAGCTCCAAAAGTTCAGCAATCAAAATCAGAATCTAAAATTAGCGAAATATTACTAATAAAATTCCCAACTAACTCCTAACTTTAACCTACCGTCGTCTTCTTCGACAATTCCCAATTCAAAGGGAAACAAAAATTCACAGGCTCTGGGTTATTGCAATTCCCAAAATGATGGGTGCATTCCCAGCGGCTGCTTCTCTGTGAATTTGTTTGCTCCAAGTTTCACAACATTCTTTGTGAGTTTGTTTCTTCTATTACTGAAGAAACAAAAATGATTGAGATTTATGTAGATATGATACAGTGCACTGTGAAGCGGCGGAGAAGAGAAGAGAAAATATATAAAAGAAAAGAAAAGAAAAGTTGGTTTTGAGTTTTCTTTTTCTTTTCCGTCCTGAGGTATTTTTTTAATTCTTTTTTGCTTTATCATTTTATATTTGGTGAATTAGTTAAAAATGTCACAAAATGTGAGTTATAATCGCATTACAAAGAAAATGCCTTAAAAGCTTGCAAGTAAAATGCATTTATAGCCTAGTGTACCGTTTGAATGTTTGTGGTGACATTTTTTATTAAGTGTCATAAAGTAAATGCATTATTAGGCCTTTTTTTCTACTAGTGCTCGCTCCGATCGGCGCCGATCTTGCCGTCGCGCCTTGATCCTCCGCCGTCAACGACCCTCGAGTCTCTGCTGCCAGCAAAGATGGACGACGGCGGAAAGGGCAAAAATGCCCAAAATGAGAATAGGAGTTACTGTTCAAATGCGAAATGCTTATCACAGGGGAAAGGGTGCGATAACATTACAAAAGAGCAACAATGATTGTAGAGCGGGCTTGACGTAAAGCGGGCTTCCACGAGAAATGAATCTATGCTACCAAACACATGGATTAGCTGAGATAAGCCATGTTATCTCATGATAACATGGCTACCAAACACACCATTAAGCATAAATAATAGTATTCCCCCCGCCCCGTCCAAATAATCTGATTTCTTGATATATATATGAAGTATGAAATAAAAAAATAAGGTTATTTCGACGGGACATAGAAAGTAGTATATCATTTCTTGGAATTATGTCACTCGTCAGGGGAACTGTATCATTTATATCAACTATTGTGTTCCAATTGTGCACCAAATATTAAAATTTATTAGTTTTATAATGTTTTTATAAAAATAAAAAATTGTTATATTATAATAAATCATAATAAACACTTATAACTAAAAAATAGATTTTTTAAAAAAATACTACTCTAATTTTGGATTTATCAATCATATTTTAGCTAATAAAATTAAAATTAAATGCTAAAAAATAATTATAAACCCTAATTTGGATGAGTGAACCCTAGAAAATAATTATAAAATGAAACTAAATCATTATAAATTAAAATTATTGAATAAAAATATATAAAGCTAGTAGAAATTAAAATTTGGTACACAATTGGAACACCAAAATGGGTGTAGAAGATCCCAATTGCTCGTCACTTTATTATGACTAACGGACAATTACATATTTGTCGTTTGACTATAATCATCACAAAATTATCAAATTACCTATTTTATAAAATGAGTAAATAATCATAAAAATGAGATACATGATGAATAATTAGATCATAAGGGGTAATAAAATAAGTAGTTCTTGCAATTGTATATTTTAGGGAACATTTAGCTTGAAATAGAAATTTAGTTATTCAATGTCACTCGACTGCTCTCACCTTATGGTAATATGTCTTTCTACCCAAATATTAAGTGGATATATATATAAATTACCCATTCTGAAATTGCATATGTAGAAAATACTCATTTCAATATATTAATGTTATATTGTTGAAATAAATGCACAAACTTTGCAGAGCCCAGAGTTTGGGCCCCACTTTTTATACTTTTTATCTACCTATGCCCGATCGATTGTAATTTTTATTTTTATTCACCAATTAGAAAATAAAATTTTTGGGGTGAAATTATATCACTGAAACCAAACTATTCTAAATTCACTCGAATTTAATATTATAGGTGAAACAGTAAAATTATTGAATGGATTCTTTGAAAATTCATATTCACGGACTAAATAGTGAAAATAATAATTGTATTCGGACAAATTTGACTACTTTATCAAAATTTATTTTCACAGCAAATAATTCATAATTCATACGTGTTTTATCCTATAAAGTGGGTAGAGTGTAGATCATTTCTTCGGTCACAACACCTTAAAAATTATTTTCTTCATTTCTTAAAAGCTTACAATTTGGAGTATTTTTTAGCGCTAGAAGGCAATCAAAGACAACTTACTGGTGGCAAATTGAGTAGGAAGAAAAAGCAAACGAAATTGAAAAAGCTCAGTAAATTATATCTTTTAAGGTAAATTATGAAGTTAATTATTCTATTTTTAAATTTTACTTTTGGAATTTACATGCTTAATGTTATATTGATTTTTAGGTGTTATAGTATGATTTTAGCCGTAAGATATTTAGCTAAATATGAAATTTTACTGTTTAAAATATTTTAATTATGGTATGATTAGGGCGATTTGTAAGTGCTATTTTATTTAAATTATGCTTAAGTTATTAACTCTGAATTTTAATTTTAGTTATTATTATTATTATCATTGTTATTATTATTATTATTAATTAAATCCCATGAGACATTTTTTAAACTATGTTAATACTATTTTTTAATAAAATAATTTGTTAATTCAGAAAGGTCTTCCACGGTTAGACTAGCATTTTAACCGTGAATTCACGGTTAAATGCTAGTCTAACCGTGAGACGTCTTTTTAAACTATATTAATACTATTTTTTTAAGAAAATAATTTGTTAATTAGAAAGGTATTTCACGGTTAGATTAACATTTAAAACGTGAATTCACGATTTAAATTCTAGTGTAACCGTGAGATATCTTTTAATCTATATTAATACTATTTTTTAATAAAATAATTTGTTAATTAGAAAGGTATTTCACGGTTAGATTAACATTTAAACCGTAAATTTCACGGTTTAAATGGTAGTCTAACCGTCAGACATCTTTTAAACTATATTGATAATATTTTTTTAAAATAAAATTAGCACTTTTAAGTTACATTCTCAAGTTAATGAGTCTATTTTTACAATTACACATGCTCAAGTTAATTTAGGTATGCATCTATTTATAATTTGCCTTAGTCGAACTCAATATTAGTTTCACAATTTTATTTTACTATTTGTATAATTATTGTTTTTTATAAAATCTTAATTTTAAATTAATGTATTTTTTCATTTAATATACATCTAATGTTTTGAATTAAATTCATGCAGATGTCCTACGTTATCGTGAACGTAAACTATGGAGGAAATTGGGAAAGCGTTGAGTACGAGGACGGTAGACAGATGGATATCGTCTTATCAACAGATGATATCACTGTCTACAACTTGAGACGATAAATAGTTGATATCGTCTTATCAACAGATGCTTTCTTGGGTACTGATTTTGAGATCACCTATCTGAGGACGACACCATCTGGACGTCTTGTTAAATCACCATTGGGGACAGACGAAGAACTCGTGCGCTTGTGCAGAACAGAATCGTCCCCAAAGGTATATATATCTTGGAACAACACGGCATCGTCTTCTCACTTTTACGGTGAACGAGCCGGGGCGTCCTCTTCACATTTCCCTACGGGCGAGCAGACGTACCAGTATGGTGGCTCATTCGACTTCGGCTACCAGGGCACTGATTGGCACACATACCTCAATGAGATTGGTAGGGTCGCTACTTCATCATTTCCAACTGACGACGTGTATCGTCCAGATCTCAACCTCATAGCGAGTTCATTCTGTTTAGTGTGTTTTTGTTTGATTTTTATAGTTTGGTGTGAGTTTGTTTTCGTATGTTTTGTTCGTTTTTATGTGTTCGTTTTGTGTGTTTTAGTCAAAGTTAGGTTCGTGAGGAGTTTTGGAAGAGAAGAGAGAAAAGGAGCACAAAAACAAAGAAATGAGCAAAAAGTGAAGATCAATTTGGGATGAACTAAAAGCATAATATCGAAGAGAAGTTCGATAGGAGCGCATAGGAAAAAACGGCGGTCAATTTCGAGTTCGGACGAAGGAGATATGACCGAAATAAAAAAGTTGCGCGCAGCGGGCCGCTGGGCCCGTCAGTTTTAAGAAAAACGCGAGAGGGATACTCAGCGGGCCGCTGAACCCTAGCAGGCCGCTGGTCCGGGCCGACTTGTTATGTTATTTTCCTTATTTGAGTAGGTTTTTGAGATCTATATATATGAAAACTATTGTGAACGTGAGGGAGATCTTTCTTCCTAGTTTTTAGCCCTTAAAACTCTAGATTAGTTTATATTAGTTTTTAGTTATTGCTTTGAAGATTATAGCTTTGGATTCAAGATTTAATTCATGTTCTTTGTTCTTTCTTTAATCTTTGATTCGTAAGTTTAATTTGTGCTCTTAGATTAATTTTACTTGCTTTCTCTAATCGCTTTATTTAGTTTAAATTTATTTGCTTTAATTTACATTACTAGCTTAGATTTAATTGCTTTCTTTTCAATTCATGCCTAGGTAGATTTACTGCTTTCTTCTAGTTTAATTTATTATCCCGGGTGACAGACGGGAGTGCTTTCTACTTGCTTTTATTTGCTTTCAAGTCTAGTTTAATTTATTTGCTTTATTTATTTTAAAGCTTAGGACTTAATCAAAACTCAAAACTCCTAATTTTTACTTGCTTTCTTAGGGTAGATAATCACACAATTGGTTTCCCTGTTAAGCTTTCCTTGAGATTCGACTTAGGGTTCATCTTACTAGTACTACGATAGACCTAGTCCTATTGCTAGCACTATTTTGGGTGAAACAAATTTTGGCGCCGTTGCCGGGGAAAGTTTTAGGTGATTAATTGTGTGATTTTATTTTATGTGTTTACTTCTTGTTTATTAAAAACAAAAAACCAAAAAAAAAAATATATATGTTCTCTTCTCGATTATTCTTCTCTCCCATTGGTGTGTTTAATCCGTTTGTTGAGTGCTTACAGTGAAAAGGGAAGAAGAGATCGAGTTTCATGACTATGGTTTAGTCTTGTAAATTGAAGAGTCAGAGGTCATGGCAATGATTATGGACAATTTTGGCTATCCCACATTCACCACACCCACCTACTACTCACCGCCGCCGCCGGTATATTATCCACCGGAACCTCAATTCCTTCCTCAATACCCACCATATCAACCATACTATCCACCACAATCACCCTACTATCCTCCTCAAAACCAACCATATGCACCACCATCTCAACCACCACCACATCAACCTTACTACCCTCCACCATCACCATATTTCTCACCTCAACCATCACCTTATGACCCTCCATCACCATACTACCCACCATCTAATCAACCATATTATCCACCTCCTGACCAGCTGTATTATCCACAAGTTCATCCACCAATGGAGGATGACCTTTCCGCTTTCATGCAAGAGTACAAGTTGGGCCTCGAAGCTAAAGACGCAATCCTTAAGCGTCTAGAGACACATGTAGAGCAGATGTTGGACACAGTAAATCAAATGCAACAAAGTGCTCAAACGGGTGAAATTTCGGCTCAAGGACTTCAGCCACATCCAACTCATTCGGTGACGGTTCTTAACATGCCTCAATTTTCTCACCCGACCGAAACACAGACCTTGCGACCTCAATAGAGCTTGCAATCGCAAGGCTTGACTGCCGGACCATCCATGCAATCACAAGAGGGGTTGCAATCAACACCTCTGAATGTCTCCGAGGAAAAGCAAGCTGCCAAGGATGAAGCTGAGCCTCAACTCCATAAAGTTTCAAAGCCTTATGTTCCACCTATTCCCTTTCCGGGTAGATTGAAGAAGGAGACACAAGTTCACAAATTGGTTGGTCATATTCAGTCCAAACCCAAACAAAGTGATCCTGGAAGTTTTGAATTGGAGGTGGCTTTGGATAGTGTAGAAAAAGTTTCGGGATTGATGGATTTAGGAGCAGTGGTGAATTTGAGGCCCCATTCTAATTTTGAAAAGATGAGTTCAAAGAATCTCAAAGCGACTAACATTCGTATAGAAGAAGAGCCATTGCTTGAAGAGCTAGATCATAAGATATCTGACGCGGAGTCCAAAATAAGTGTGGGGGGGAGGGGTGCTGACAATGAGTTGATTCTCAATTTTCGAGCCAAGGCGGAGGAAAAGCCAAAAGTTAGGTCGAGAATGGTTGATGGATTCTTCGGAGTTGTTGCTGTTAATAGAGACACGTCGCTAGCTGCGACGGGAATTGGTTGAGAATTTCACATTCGTCGAGCTAATGACGTTAAACAAGCGCTTCGTGGGAGGCAACCCACGATTTTGTGAATTCTCGTTTTCTTTTAATTAATTTTCATTTCAATTTTCTAATTTTTCTTTTTATTTTGTAGGATTAAAAAAAAAAAAAAAAAAAAGAGAGAGAGAAAAGAAAAGTCGAGAGCTCAGGCCAGCGGTCGCTGGGCCTGAGCGGGCCGCTGGGATGATGCGGCGAGAAAATGTGAGAAAAAGGCCCAGCGGGACTAGCGGCCGCTGGACCCGGTCAAAATTAGAAACGTGCATGGTTTTAAATTCAGAATCGGCGCTTCCACCCACAATTCATCACCGATTCTCTCCTTCATTCTCTAATTCCTCCAACCCACCTTTGTAGTTTGGTAAGTTTGGTAAGTTGTTAGTTTTTCTTTTTCTTTTTGGTTTTTAATTTATTTTCTTTAGTAGGTATTATGCTTGGTTTTCTTTGTTTTTGTTTGTGTAGGTAACTTGCTTATGGGGTCCTTTGAGGATTTGAAGCTTGATTGCCGAATTGTGTCATCATTAGTGAAGTTTTCTCATCCCTTTCTCTTTACTTTTATTGCAATGGGGACATTGCATGTTTTTAAGTGTGGGGGGGAGATGTAGAAATTTTGTGATAGGATTTATTTTTGATTTATTTGTGATTTGTTTGCTTAATCCTTTTGTGAGTCTTTCAACATCAATGTGGATTGGTCAAGCATGAGTTTTGTTGTGATGATGAGGCTAATGATGATTGCTTGTTTTGATTGAAAACTTACTTGTGAGCATGTTAGCACTTGATAGATTTGATTGGTAAATGTAGACTTTAGCCTCCACGAACATGAATCACTTCTTTACCCTATATTGTGAGATTTTGAGCCTTGACTAAATATATGATGATAGTCCTTATTCTTTCTTGAGTGTGAATGTTCAAGCATGTATAATTGCCTCTAGAACTTGCTTTGGTTTCTCCCTCGAGATTGCATCGTGTGCTTAAAAATGAAGAAATGATTCTAGGCCATCTTTCATAGCCTTTTCTTTCCCTTTTACCTTGTCCAAATTTGAAACAATAAAATCCTAGTTAGCCCCTTTGAGCCTTGGAGATCTATTACTTAGATCTAATTTCTTTGGAAAGCCTTGGGTAAGGAATTAACGTTGGGATTGAGTTTTGGTTTGGATTGGGAGTGTGTTGTTGGAAAAATCTTTTGAAAAAGAGAAGAAAAGGATTAGGAAATTGGATTGAGAAGTTAGAACCTCCTACTCATATAAGCTCTATATATATGTAAAAAAAAAAAATAGAGAGAGAGAATAAAAAAATAAAATAAAAAATAAAAAATAAAATAAAAATGAATGAATAAGAGCATAAATGAGTAGGAAGTAAAATAGAGTTTTTGAAAGAAGTTTGGTGATGAATTTGAAGTTTTTGCCATGGTTTGAAGTAGTGTGGGGGGATCAAGAGTTGTTGGGAAGAAATAGAGAGTTGAGTGAATTGAAACCTTTGGGGATTAACTCACTTTAGCCAAAAATTCCTCACCTACCAAAGAGCCTACATTATAACCAATAATAAGTCCTTTTTTATCTTTGTTTTGAGCACACACTTAAGCAATGGAGAGGTGAGACGATTTGCAAGCTTATGGTAGGCATTGTGTTTGTCTTGAATTGAGTGATTTATTTTTCCTACCTATACACTTGAGAGATGAGGGTTCACTCATATAATTTCCATGTTGTGAGGATTATTATTCAAAGAGGCTAAATGTTGAAGTTTGCTATGAAAAGTTTGTTGGGAAGTTGCATGTTTCACTTGTATGCTTTGTAGAAAATACGGAAGCCTAATGCATTGTCACTTCGTAATTCATCGCTTGATATCATATCTTGAGTATAGTTTGCTTGAGGACAAGCAAAGGATTAAGTGTGGGGGATTTGTTTAGTGTGTTTTTGTTTGATTTTTTTAGTTTGGTGTGAGTTTGTTTTCGTATGTTTTGTTCGTTTTTATGTGTTCGTTTCGTGTGTTTTAGTCAAAGTTAGGTTCGTGAGGAGTTTTGGAAGAGAAGAGAGAAACGGAGCATAAAAACAAAGAAATGAGCAAAAAGTGAAGATCAATTTGGGATGAACTAAAAGCATAATATCGAAGAGGAGTTCGATAGGAGCGCATAGGAAAAAACGGCGGTCAATTTTGAGTTCGGACGAAGGAGATATGACCGAAACAAAAAAGTTGCGCGCAGCGGGCCGAGTGTAGCACCCAGCGGGCCGCTGGGCCCGTCAGTTTCAAGAAAAACGCGAGAGGGATACTTAGCGGGCCGCTGGTCCGGGCCGACTTGTTATGTTATTTTCCTTATTTGAGTAGGTTTTTGAGATCTATATATATGAAAACTATTGTGAACGTGAGGGAGATCTTTCTTCCTAGTTTTTAGCCCTTAAAACTCTAGATTAGTTTATATTAGTTTTTAGTTATTGCTTTGAAGATTATAGCTTTGGATTCAAGATTTAATTCAAGTTCTTTGTTCTTTCTTTAATCTTTGATTCGTAAGTTTAATTTGTGCTCTTAGATTAATTTTACTTGCTTTCTCTAATCGCTTTATTTAGTTTAAATTTATTTGCTTTAATTTACATTAGATTCATGTTAAGATTTATTTGCTCTAGTTTAGATTTAATTGCTTTCTTTTCAATTCATGTCTAGGTAGATTTACTGCTTTCTTCTAGTTTAATTTATTATCCCGGGTGACAGACGGGAGTGCTTTCTACTTGCTTTTATTTGCTTTCAAGTCTAGTTTAATTTATTTGCTTTATTTATTTTAAAGCTTAGGACTTAATCAAAACTCAAAACCCCTAATTTTTACTTGCTTTCTTAGGGTAGATAATCACACAATTGGTTTCCCTGTTAAGCTTTCCTTGAGATTCGACTTAGGGTTCATTTTACTAGTACTACGATAGACCTAGTCCTATTGCTAGCACTATTTTGGGTGAAACACATTCCCTCATGCCTCGAGTGCCCGAGAAAATTCAATCCCAGACCTCAATTTTGCGGCCGAGGATGAGCATAATGGGCGTAGCGAGGCGCGGTCTCGAGGCCATGTGTATGAAGTTATAGATGATGAGGACGACCCAGATTACGACGTTGAATCTGATGCTCAGAGCACCGAGAGCGATAGAGCCGGAGACAATTCTGAAAGGCGGCTGAATAGGTCCTTGTTTGCTGAGTACACAGCGTGGATATTGGACGAAGGCGGGATGGAAAAATTATTAAGATTGATGTATACAGGTCCGCACGATGACGATGCTGATGAGGATATCGATACAATGCATCCGAGTAATTGGATAGTCCCCATGGTCCCTACCCAACCTGAGAACTCTGCAGTATATGCGGGTGAGGTTAATCTGATTGTTGAAGGGCTTGCTGTTAATGCCATGTACGATACAAAGGACGAACTCACGATTGCAGCCGGTCTGTGGAATTTGGAGAAGAATGCGGAATCAAAGGTAGAGAGGTCGGATAATGGAAGACTATATTTGAAATGCAAATCATCAAAGCAATGCCCCTTCAAGTTACACGCCACCGCCAGCGGAGGTGGCCATTTTTTAGTGATCAAGTTTTGTGGCGATCACACGTGCAATCAGGAAGTAATGGGTCTGAAGAAAAGGAAGCTCCATTCTATGGTCATTGGGGCGTACTTTACGAAGCGAATTCTACGTGATCGGGAAATAGTGAAGCCAAAGGTCATAATGAACGAGCTAAAGGAAGTTTTTGGTGTCGACATCAATTACGATGTCGCCTTGAGGGGACGAAACCGCGCAATTCAGATGATTTATGGCGAGTACGAAGATTCGTACAAGATGTTGCCAGGCTACCTCGCAATGCTAAAGAAGACAAATCCGGGTACAATCACAAGGATCGACATCGGCAACGATGGCCGGTTCAAACAAGTTTTTGTTGCTCTAGGAGCTACTCGAGTTGCGTTTTCACTCACTATGAGGCCAGTTATTATAGTGGATGGCACGCATATGAAGGGGAAGAACATGGGAATCATGTTCGTAGTCGTGGCAAAGGACGCTAACGAAGAGTTGTATCCTTTGGCTTATGGAGTAGGGCCTATCTAAAACCACGAGTGCTGGACTTTCTTCATGCGAGGACTCAGAAGTGCATATGGAGCATTGAATGACACATTGGTTGTCTCGGATCAGCACATATCCATCATACATGCCGTATCCGTTGTATTTCCCCATGCCTACCACGATTTGTGTTATTACCACCTGAGTAAGAACTTGGCACACTATGGTAAGCATGTCATCGGGCTGTTTGTACGGGCTGCATACACGTATGATGTGGAGGAATGGAATACGAGAATGGATCAAATTCATGATCTGAACGCCAACGCCCATGCAAAATTGATGGAAATCGGCCCTGCCAAGTGGGCTCGCTCGATGTGCCAACCTCAGTGTTTCAACAATATGACGTCTAACGCTGCCGAGTCTTTTAATAATACCCTCCTATGGGCTAGGCGTCTACCAATATGCGCTTCTCTCGATGCTGTGAGGCTTATCATCAAAGAGTGGTTCGATGAACGACGCATAGCCTGCCAGCGGGACAATCATCCAATAATGTTAGAGGCGAGGCGAACAATTGCGGATCAGATAGAGCACGCGCGGAAATACAGGGTCACGCAAATATCTCAATTCCAATTCAATGTCCGTACATCCCAAAGGACATTTACTGTGAATCTTCAACAGCATGAGTGTCAATGTCTGCGTTGGCAGAGGGACTGTCTGCCTTGTGCACATGCGATCGCGGCAATCATGTAAGTCACCTTCAAGGTATCATTTGAATACAATAATCATAGTTTAAGTACTTTCAAATTAATTATGTTTTTTTGTCTGATTTTAGGTACCAAGGGGAGGAAGTAGTGCATTACGTTTCACCTTACTACCAGCGAGGTACTCATGCAAAAGCTTACGAGCTCCCAATTTTACGTGTACCACATAGATCTACTTGGCCTAAAGAGTTGCGGAGTGCGGAGGTATTGCCCCCAATAAAATTACGTCTACCGGGGAGGCCGAGAGAAAGAAGACATAGAGGGAGAGGGGAAGCACGCCGACGGGCAAGCCGTGGTTCTCGCAGATGTCCACATTGTGATATGACAGGTCATGTTGGAGCCATGTGTCACTTGTGGATGGAATCATTCAATTAATGTAATTTGTTGCATTACCATGGATTATGTCTGAATATAATCATATCAATATATCATATAATACGATCACGGTTTGCAACATAATATATAAATCAAGAAAATATTATTCTATTATTAATATTATTTTAATACGATTCACGGTTTTAAAGGTAAATCACGGTTTTAATATGATTCTAACCGTGATATCACGGTTTTAAGTGATAATAAACCGTGTCAAATCACTTTTATAATTCAGTAAAAAATAAAAAAATTATTTACACGGTGTCTGGAAGAATGAAACCGTAGTTCACTTAATACCGTGAACCCTAACCGTGGAATTTGGTCAAAATTAGAATCCGGTCAAAACCACTCCTATTTTCACGGTTTGTTGTGATTTTTACCGTGTAAGCACGTTCCAACTCGTGAACCATAACCGCGAGAAACTCTATTTTGGTTAAAATTAAGGTCAAATTTCATTTTAATCCGATATCTAATGCTTCAAATCACTTATTTTGTTAATTATTTATACATATAATGATAATTAATTACCTATTACAGCTCAATTTGGAAGAACACGGTCATTAATTCGACTTTGTAGAATGAATTCATCAAAATATTTCCATAATCCATCTTGTGTACTATACTTGTAACTGATGTATTCTAATGACATCATGACTTTTCTAATGACATTCTAATTAATTAATTATAGTAGTATTTAAATACAGACATTCTTATATTTAAATCGAATCATTTAAATATTCTAAAATATATATCCGAACCAAAATATAATGTTCACAGCTCGGCACCACGTTGCGAAAGGAAAAATATCCGTTTCGCGACCTCTAAGCGAAACGTGGAGAGGTACCTCACGCCAATCCTCTCAATGCGCGGCTTCTTCAGGGTGAAAATCCGATCGATGTACATACAAGCGAACGGTCCGCATGAATACCCATCCTTCTATATGTATTGCTGCTCTACGGGGATCTAAACAACATTCAGAAATTCGTGATGCTTCTTCATCCGTGGATGTTGTTCCCAATATCCAACCTTTTGCAACACTCTGGGCCATAGTTTCAGGATCGGGTAGAGCTGGACCAACCGATGCTTTTTGTCAGCGTGATTAGGGAGCGTATGTAGAAGTGAGTCGTATACCTCCATCGTCCACTCGTCAGTCCGTACTCGGCAAATAACCCAATGATCGGAGGCAATGTGGCAAATAAACACAAACTGCAAATTAAAACAACACATGACAAATGGGAAACAAGTTCATAATAGAATTAGTGACTCAAAATCCAAATAAAAGATCAACACTAATAATAATACATATAATGCATTTAAGCACTAATAATAATACGTAATAAAAACACAAAGTTTAAATGAAGAAACTTACACAAGTTGCGTTCATCCAAACATCGTACGAACCAACGCCGTGAAACCAATTCCCGAGATCAGCTGACAGCTGGTAATCACGATACTTTAGATTCAACTTCGCCATTTCCGTTTGATCTCCACTGTGAAAATCCATCAGGGCCCTCCTCAACTCGTACTGTCAATAAATATCTTGATTTAGAGATTACACAAAAAATATATATATATATATATATTCATTTAAAAAGTATAAAAAAAAACTCACATATACGCCCATTCCAATGAGAACGGTGACTCTCTCAGCTAGAGACGGACACAAAGAAAGTCCATGTTGGAGTCGACTCCACCAATAAACAGTGTACAGTTCCATGATCTATAATGCACACAAAGTATTGATGAAAAAATAATAATGGACTACGTATCATAAATAATAATAATAATATAAAATAAGGACCGTTCTAACCTCGGCTGAGAACTGACTATGAGGGTGTTCGATCTCATCGAACAAAGACTGGTTCATCTGAAAAGGCGAGTCCTGCAGGTTCCAAACGTAGGAATTCAGCCCACTTAGTCTGATTTTTGATACATCTGTTTGATTGTCGGGCCGGAATACGGTGTCGGAATAACCGGGATAAAGGGGCTCTGTAAAGCAGCCGATGGCCTCACGGTCCGTCCCCCAACACGGACCCGACGCACAGGCGTCACTCCTGCAACATCTGAATCCGCATCACTGTAGTCACCCCCTGCAGATTGTCGGGGTCTTCACTCACCGGTTGATGGGCAAGCACTGGCTGCAGTACGGGATGTACCCAATCCATCAGGGGCATCTTATCCAGGTCCCTGATAAAAGACGAGTGCGATGACTCCGCATCCTCGACCTCAGCCTCTCGAAATGGAGGCGTCCTTGATCTCTGCCCTACTAGCTCTGTAAAAAGCCCGAACATGTGCTCAAAACCCGGAGCGGCCTCGGGGCTAGGTGCCCTATGCTCAATGTGGGCACCGACATTGTCGTAACGAGCTACGTGGGCACTGTCACATGAATGTTGGCCTGCCAAGGGGATGTGGCTAGGTGCCCTCTGCTCAATATGGGTGCCGTCGTCGTCGTAACGAGCTGCGGCGGCCCCGTCACATGAATGTCGGCCTGCCAAGGGGATGTGGCTAGGTGCCCTCTGCTCAATGTGGGTGTCGTCATCGTCGTAACGAGCTGCGTGGCCCCCATCAACTAAATGTCGGCCTGCCAAGGGGACATGGCTGCCATGTGATGGTGCTCGATGACGAGAATGCATGCCATGGCTCGAGCTAGATGACGACTTCCCGAAGATCCCCTTCAGATGCCCTGCCATGAACTTGGCGATACGAGCCATGACTCCGGTCTCCGACGTATCCCGAGCCAGGCGTTCCATGATCTTGTCGGCCCACGCATCGTTATCACATCCTTGAGGGCACGGATCCCCGTGTACGCAACAGACGAGGCCCGAGGACCTATCGGGGAGTGAACTATCAACCCTCGGCCTCTTCGACGTACTCGCACGAGCCGTGAAGGCCGGGATAGGTGCTCGACCCTCTGAATTTGCCCGGGTGGCACGAGGATGGCGACGTCGGGGCTGGACTACTTGCCTCGAATCACGGCACCTCAACTTATCAATCACTCGAGCCATATCTCTCGCATCCTTTGTTTACCTCTGCTCCGGAGGCGCTTTTTTCCACGAATGGCGTGTATTCGGGTTAAACCGAACTTGTAACGGGTCTTGACACTCAAATAGGGACTGAAAGTAATAGGAGGTTCGTTCCTCTTCATCAGGTTCGAGTGTGGGGTTGACTTCGAGCTGCATAAACAAAAAAAAAATGCATAACCATTATTAATTTTCCAATCTTCACCTATCTGAAATAGCCATTTTTTTTAACTTAAAGCATGTTACACGGTTTGAACTTAAATTAAACCGTGAATTCACGGTATCAATATAGATCAAACCGTGAAAAAGCACTTTTTCATGGTTGAAACTAAATGTAACCGTGTATTCACGGTTTAATTTAAGTTCAAACCGTGAAAAACTATTTCACCCATTAAATAAAAAAAAAGGAATTTTAAATTAAATTCGAATACAAACAAACAATTATTATAAATTCGAATCCAAACAATTATTATGAAATCAGTATTATTATGAGTAATTAACTAATCATTAATTAATAAAATGTACTAAAAACATTTACTTACTTTAATTATTGATAAACTAAATAATCCATAAATATTATTTTAAATGATTAACATAATTAATTAATGCAGTAAAAAGAGTAAAATGAGAGTATATACCTCTGGATTGTCAAAGAAACCAACGAAGTCGGCATTCGACGACCCAAGTTCCCATCTCCGAAGTCGTGGCATGTGGTGCTCGTTGCGACGAACCCCAATTGCTTGCCCTAAAGCAGGAATGGCCTCGACGGCCCAAATGAACATCGCACACACGGGCCCGTAGAGATGGTAGGCTCCCCTATTTTTTTGGCCTCCTATTTCTGTGGGGTCCTTCTTGGCCACTTTGAGCTGGTGGCACATGATCTGAAACGACCATGATCCCTACGGAAATTCCGCCCATCGCTGTGGATCCTCTACTAATGTCCATGCCCAATCATCAACATGTCTGTCAGGGTCACGACTTAGTAGCACGTAGTAGTAGACAATGAGGTTGGCGGCGCTCAAGTATTGATCCGGAGTCCCTATGACATTAGAAGCATCTTTGAAATGATTCAAGAGCTCTTTCACTTGCACCTGACGTCCGCTGAAATAAGTATGAAAGAGGCTCGACTGTGGGATGACATGATTGCGACCGTGGGGATTAAAGGTCGTAGGGCCGAAGCATAATCCAGTCACAAGGCAGAATTCTTGAGGCCCAAACCGAATATCCCGTCCACCTACGTGGAACAACCTCTCGAATTCGTGTTCTTCACCCCTCCACAACTCCCTAGCCAATAACTCGTGCAAGACACGTTTGGCATTCCCGACCTTCCTAAGCGCGAGAACCTTTCCAAATGGAGATTCGTTGGCAAATCGTGCCAAGAGATCCTGTCCACCAATGCGAATTAAATGATACATTATGCCTTGAAGTACATTGATTTTGTTGTAACTATTTATTTCACCGGGGAATCCTTGCATACGAGGCCTGTACCATGTATACCTAGGCTGCAAAATAATAGATCAAAACGATTCATTAATTTAGTGAAGTATCAAATTTTACAATCTTCTCTGCAATTAAACGCAATAGTGTGAAATTAAACAAAACCGTGTTTTTAAGTAATTTCACGGTTTCTGTTGCAAACAAACCGTGACTCACGGTTTCATTTACCTTAAACCGTGAATTTTGATGACTCAGCAAATTTCACGGTCGTATTTCTCACGGTTTGATTTAAGTAGAAACCGTGAAATTTGCTGAGTCATCAAAATTCACGGTTACATTCACATTCAAACCGTGAGGACACGGTTTCAGTGACCTTCAAACCGTGAAACATGTATAATTTAAATCGCAATAAATCCATATATATTTCAGATTTCGAATTCATAAATTACCCAATAAATCCCAATAAATCCAGATTTCTTGCATACCAAAATCGAAATATTAATGCATTTTATACACATTATAATTTATAATTCTATTCAAGATAACATAAAATCATTAAAAATGGATTAAATCATTACATACGAATTGATTGAGGAAACTAAAAAATACTAAAAATTCAAGACTTTTTAAATAACAAATAATAACAAAGAAGAGACGAAGAAAATTAGAAAAATTACCGGAGGATGCGGATGAGGAAGGTTTCGACGTTCTTCCATCGTCGGAACGCGACGCGCTTGAGTCAGGACTCCTTCATCTTCGGAATCCGAATTGTTATTGGTGGCCATACTTTTCTCTTCTTTTCTCTCTATTTCACGGTTGAAAAAAAAATTGGGGGCTAGGGTTCACGGTTTGTTGAATCGTGAGAGTGAGAGAGATTGAGAGAGACCCGTGAGATATCTCACGGTTGAAAAAAAAATGGGGGCTAGGGGTTCCTCAATCGTGAGAGGGGCAAGAGAAGAGAGAAGAAACCGTGAAAGAAGGGGGGCCAAAATGAGTGAATTTCATTTTCTTTCTGTTTGTATTTTTTTAATTCGGTCAAGTCAATCAAAAACAGCAAAAGGACAAAAAAATTCACCCACCGATAAAGAAGTCCAGCCTTTGCAGACTTCCATGTGAAAAAAGTGGGCCCCATACCATTATTTTAATAAATTGGGTATTTTTTATAGATGTAAATTGAGAATGAGTATTTTGTTAATCTGATTTTTCAAAATGGGTATTTTTAATTTCCGCCTCTCACCTTACACGTCAATTGTGAGGTCGTAAGAAAAAAATAAACCTAAATAAAAGCTTTTCCCAAACTAATTTGGATATTTTTCTCTCTTCACGTACTTTGGAATTGCAATTTTACAATTATTGGGCCCCAAACAACCATTTTCATTTAATGGGCCAACCTATGAATGCCACTTCCTGAGCCCATCTTATTATTATTATTATTATTATTATTATACATAGATTCGGTTGCTGGCCAGATCATTTACTAGATGAAAATTGGAATGTAGAAAAACTTTTAAAATCGTAAAATTGAGAGTAATGCTCCCCACCATGGGCATACTTAATATGCGCACGGCTGAGGTGGTGACATTTTATTTAAGGAAAATAATAATTAATATAACTTATATAAATAAATTTTACCATAAAAAACTAAACCCTACTAAAAAAAAGTGAACTCCAAAAGGAAAAATCATTGACGTGGCATTGCCACGTCAGTCGTGAGCACATTAAGTGTGCCCACGGTGGGTAGGTGATCATTTCTGGTAAAATTGATATCTTTTGAAAGGTGTTCAAATTTGTGGCGATGCACAAAAATCCAATTATTTCAGTGCAATTATCCCTAAATAATGCTTGTCCTACTCTATTAATTTATTATAAGGAAATGCATAATTATGAGATACACACCATTCACGCCCCTTTAAAAAATGTGAAGAATCCATTCATTCATATCTCCACCACAGTATAAACAAAATGACAACAATGCAAAAAAGGCAACGGGTAAACAAGACAAAGTACATTTTAATTTAGAGTGAAAACACAAATTTCTTTTAATCTGTTTTTTAGTCTATATTTAAAAAAAAAAATACAAATCAGACTCCAGCTTCCCATATTTCGAAAATGAGAGTAATTACAAAATTTGGGGTATAGTAATTCAATTCAGACTGTTTAACTTTGTCTTATTATTGAAAAGAAATAGTATTCCTTCCAATAATAACAACGTTAACATGGTCTTTTAATTAATTTATTTATTTATTTAATTTAAGAACAATGAACTTGCACTATATTTAGTGTATAATACCCTAGCTAGTGATGTTCACTCTAATTTTGTTGATTTCGGAAACTTTTTTTAAATTTTTTTGCTGACTTTTAATTTAAAATGCAAATGTTTAATTATCTAATACATAAAATCAAACGAACCAAAGTGAGATTTCATGAGCCTAAAAGCATATATACTAACTACAATAATATTTTCCAAGTGCAACTTGATATAAATAACTACAAATACAATTTGGTAGCGTTAAAACTACTGTAGCACACAGTTATTTTTAATTTATTTATAATACCGTAATGCTACTATATATACGTGACTTATATACAGAGTGTATGATAATTAAAGTGTATAAAATAGTTGCTCTTAATTAGCCTAGCTAGCCAGTGAAGTTATATGAATTCTTGCATTATTGTCATGTTAAGATTTTGAGTTGTGTCAATAATCAATATATATGCTTTCATGATTGAAATATAATGTGTACATTCGGCTAAAAGAATATATATATATATATTTTTAATTTACACATATCTCCAAAAAAAAAAGAAGCTACATTTCATTTATTCCTTATATATATACGGAGTATATTGTATAGACGGATATCCAATAATATAATTAAGAACATATGCATAATAACACCATATACATAAGATCTGTTTCTAACAAATCTTATACATAACCATTTTATCTTTCAAGTAATGATATGTATATATAGGTCGATTATTAACAAATTTTCGCTATTATTGGCATATACTGTACTATTATAACAACCAATTATGTACCTAGTAGAACAATAAATCCTAGCAAATCCTCTTATGCGAGAAATAGAACTATGTATAATCAACTCGATCACACACGTTGCAACTGCTTTTTCTCTGATATACATAAATATTTTTTGTGTTTTTATTTATCTATAAAATTTATCATTAGCACGTTCACATACCCTATTATGCAAGTTGAGATTTCGATAAAAGGTTACTGTTGGCATGTTACATCAACGACGCAAATTATGTAATTTTAGAGCGTGTTAAAAATGTTTGTTACGTGTAGTATTTTACTAGAACGTCGAAATCAACTTGATCATACACACGTGCGCGCTTTTGTCGTACTATACTTAATTATTTGTTTAATTATGTCTTAAACCTGTCTATTTAATTAATGAATGACCTTGAATATGATCTTGTGACTAATTAAGGATAACATAATCTCTCAACATTAAATTTATAAATAAGTCACTCGATCGAAGTCATTCATTTAGTAGTTTTTAGATCACATTTATAAGCACAAAATTTATTTATTTTTATTTAACTCTCTCTATATATATGTATGTATGAATTCAATTAAAATTATAACACCACATAAACTCTTCCCCAATACATATAAACAGCAAATTAAACTACAGGTGAGAAATAAAAATTAACGTCAGTTGCATTTTCTTCACTATTCAAAATTCATCCATTGCCAACTATACTGCAAGATAGGAGTTTTTCATTAATTGTGAATCCCAGCTGGGATAATTTTTTCATTAATACAATAGTACGTACTTACTAAAACACATCGAGAGCTTAATTAAATTTAATTTAATTAGGAGTAATAATCATGTACTTCGAGTGCATATATAGCATCATATATCAAGAGATAAAGTTATGCAAGTTTTATCTCCCATCAACGAGTGACACCAAAACATTTGTTCCAACAAGGGGAGTAGATTCCAATACATTCACCTAATTTATCCCTGGATATATATCTTTATGCAAAATAAATTAAATAAAAAAAAAATTGAAAATTTGGAGCAAATGATATACATAAGGACAAAGATTTATTGCAGCAGTGTTGAGTATATATATATGTAGTCTGTAGAGGCATCAGCTCCCCATTTCCACACACACCAAGTACTTCTAAATCTCTTCTCTTCCTTTGAACTCTTTCTTTCATTACTTGTAAGTTATTAATATTGGGGTTTTCTTGAAAGAAGATTAGTGTGTGTTTTTTTATCAACATCTATCAAGAAATGGAAAGGCCATGCGATTCGGATTCGTTGCTAATGGAGAAAGAGAGCCCGTTGCCGCCACGTCAGCCTGCAAAGACAACAATTCTACCTCCTATAGTACCTGAAAGATCAAGGGTGCTGGACAGAGCTATAGAGTTGGAGCTAATCAATGGACGCCACCTGGACCCTAGTCTTGATGGCAAAACCATCAGAAGGTTTATGTATATGCATTGCATGCAGACTCTCTCTCTCTCTCTCTCTCTCTCTCTCTCTCTATAGATAATCTCTCTTAATTAAGTCTTAATAAGTGGTTAATAATATGCATGTGGTGTAGGACCATATCGAACAGGCTATCTGCGCAGAGATCAAGAATGAAGAAAACGCACTACTTGGCTGACATGGAAAGGAAGGCTCAAGAATTAGAGAAATTGGTGTCCTCTCTCACCCCAAAAGTGGAAGTATACAAAGAGAAGAAGAGAATGCTGCAGCTGGAGAATGATTCCCTCAGAGCCCAACTCCACATTCGCCAAGCTCAATCCAAAATCTCCCAAGGTTCTTCAATCTACCTACCTTTTAATTCATTAATAATTAATTAATATTTCTTCATGCATTTTTCAACTCATGCATATATATATATATATATATATATATATATGTATATGCAGATGGGGTGGAGCAGAGGCGGAGGGAGATAATGGAGCTGAAAGAAATGTTGAGGCAAAAGGGTGTGGAGATGCAACCGCCAGCTGCAGGAGAGATTCAGATTACGCCGCCAAGAGACGATGAGATCATGGTGCAGGGGGGTTTGGGTTCGGGTTCGGGCCCAAGAGACGAAGAGATAATTAGGGGGGGGCATGCGCAGGAGGTGGTGGAAGAAGAGGTGGGGCCGAAGCCGTACAGCATAGAGTTTTATGAGCAGAGACTAATGCAGATGGAGATGAAGCAGTTCATAGAGCAGGAGCTGAAGGAGCCGGAGATGATGATAGAGATGAGCTTGGACGAAGAAGAAGAAGAAGAGGTGGAAGTGGTTCAGTATCTCAACTTGGATGATGCACCTTAATTAGCTTAATTAGCTACTCTCCCTCCATTCCATTCCTTATATATCTCATCCAGTCCAGATCATATATGTTTGAAGAAATGGAGCCGTTCGTCGCCATCTGCGTTTTTTCTGTGTTTCTTGTTGGCTCTATTTTAGCTTCATGCATTCAATCATTTTTATTTTTATTTTTAAATCCCTTTTTCAAGGAAACTTCACGTGGTTTGTCATCTGTTTCTTTCTCTCTCTCTCCTCTCTCTCTCTCTCTCTCTCTCTCTCTCTCTGTGTGTGAATCGGATATATATATATATATATATATATATATATATATATATATGGGATGGATTCCTGCGATGTTTGTTGAAGGTTTTAGGAATGTTGTAATAATGGCGGAACTAATCGTTGCTAATCTTATTGCCAACCTACCTCAGTTGGAATCTTTTTCTTGTGCCTTCTTTTTAAAAAAAATAAATATATATGGGACTATTTTCAGATATTGCAACGTGTATAAAATTAAGATCTTACATATATATACACTCTACAACATAGGTTTAATATGCTACGAGTATTTCTTTGGGGTATTAGCCAATAAATACATGAACTTTGGGGGTTTTACTTTTTTGCACACGAACTTTGACTCGTTCCTAAAAAATACACGAACTCTCATATCTTGGCGATTTTGCAACTGAGTCACGTTTTAGTCCTACGTGGCTGCCGGAAAGCTTATGTGGCGCTGATCGGCGGCCAAATGAAACGATCCAAAAATAAATTTATATTTTTAATTAAAAAAAGCATCCAAAAAAAAAAATCCCCAAAATCAATCTATTGTCTCTCTCCATCAGTTTCCTCAGCCCCCAATTCCACCCGCCTTCCCATTCTAGCTTCTGCCTCTTGCTCTCTCTTTCAGGGAGACTTCATCATCTGCCCAATAATTACATATATACATTCCTAATCCAAATACTAATAGATTAAGGGGAGATTCTCGCGATTTTGAGCGGCTACCAAAACTAGGGCTACCAGCCGCTGGAAGTCGTCGGCGCCGGTACGGCCATCTCCGACCACCGTCACCGCTTTGGGTGACTGGAGGAGACCCCCGTGATTGTTATTGGTGAAGTTAGGGTGCGCGATTTGCCAACTTTCGCTGCTATTTTTTCTGGACAAATTGAATTGCGATTTTGCAACCTAGAGAGTTCTGCTCGTCTCTACCACCTCCGATTAACCATCTCCTTAGCCTTCGCCGTTCGAGCTGCGTTGCCGAGGCCGCCGCTGCTGCTGGAGATTCGTCGCTGTCTCCACCGTTGCTCCGCCGCAGCCAGTTGAAGGCTACTGCTGTAGCCTCGCCCCCGTCGTAGCCACGCCGGTCGGAAGCCGCTGAGTTCATCGCCCTCTCTTCCTCAGCAGAAACGTGCCGTTGTTGTTGCTTTGATGGCAGCCGAGGAGCAGAGACTTCCATCGTTTCTCTCCGCAGAAATGGGGATCCATAAAACCAAATTCTTAATTCAACCCCCAAATTTTGTTAAAACTACACATCTAATCCCTAATTACTTAATTAGGGCCTAAACGACGTTGTCCCGTTAAATCTTAAATATTAATTTTGTAATTAGGGTTAAACGTGAAGATCAGGTATGCACTTAACCCTAATTCGTTCAATTATCGAGAAACGACATCGTCCGTTACAGTCGACATGCACACTCATGTGCCACGTCAATTAATGACGACACGTGTACATCTTTCCGATGCCAGCTGGAAGCAATTTTGGCCGGAATTCGAATTTTGGATGAAATTGCCAAAATATGAAAGTTCGTGTATTTTTTAGGAACAAGTCAAAATTCGTGTGCAAAAGCGGAAAACTCCCAAAGTTCATGTATTTATTTGTCAATACCCCTATTTCTTTTGACATAATGTTTAATTTCAACATGTTATTATTATAAAAGGTTATCATAAACTTTTATTCATTTCGTCCCACTTTACTAGTTTCATTTCATTATTTTATACCTTATATATATTCAATCTATAAGACTATTGAAGTGGGACGAAGGGAGTATCAAATTTAAGTTTTTTTTTTCTATAAACTATGTACTTTGATTCTAAATATACAAACTTTTACGACTTCTGTCTACAAAAATTGTAGCTATTTTTCTTATCGATTTGTCTATACAAATTGTGGCTAAGTTTATTTTAGGACATACTCCACACACCTTTTATACTGTTTATTCTCAGTATCCACCAATATTTACTAAAAACCAACCATGGTCCCTAAACCTCACTCAAATTACTTTCCTTTATTTATAAAATTATCAAATATGATGGACTTTTTACCCACTTAAAAAATATTCACCTACCTTATATTAAAAATCTATGTTGGAAGCCATAATTTTTTTGGACGGAGAGAGTAGTGGCTTTTTTTTTTTTTTTTTTTAAAGAATTTCTCTGAAATCGAATTTATACCCAAAATTGAAACTTACGTAGCGCTCAAGTTTGAGAATACTATATTATTTTTTAAGCATGTAAAATGACGTATGATTAGTTGCCAGCAGATTTAGGATTTCACAAATTTTCAATCTAATCATTACAGAGCAATTTTAAGATATTTGATTGACCATATCTTCATACAAAACATTAGGGTTATTCGATTTTATATTATGGTTTATCAAACAATTGAAATAATATCACATTCTTGAATTTCGGTGTCACCTTAATTACTTTCAATTTGGCTAGAATTCGATTTTAAGAAGATTTTTGAAAAAATTGATAGTTTTTACATTTTAAATCAGAATTCATAACTTATGAGAAAAATCAAAATTCAAGAAAAGTAGGAGTATATAAGTTTACAGCGACAGAATCCTAAAATGTCGTCTCATATTATGGTGAAAAAAAATTCACCTAAAATGTTGTGAAACGTAGTAGTCTTTCGTCCCTGTCCCTGAGATCCTTTACAAATTACAATGAACTTTGAAATTAATTTATCGATTTTGTTATAAAACGAAATTTTCTATTAATTACAGATATGGAAATTGACAACTGTATATTCAATTTAAATTTGGAATTAGAATCTATAGCTGGCACTCATATGTGAAAAGAGACGAGAAAAAATGACTCGCACCGTCGCACGGCAGTGGAGTTTATTACTGATGAAATTTCTACAGTGGAATTAGAATCTATAACTGACTGGATCTCAGTTTGTGTTTCATTCTATGTTTGAATTTTTTTGTGTCCGACCACACAATGTATTTTTCTTAATATACATAATTTAAAAACTAATAAATTAAAAGTTATAATCAATATTTAAATGTTTATAAGAGATTGTTTTTAATTATTTTTAAATTTGAGTTAATTTTTTTTTTCTCCCCAATAATTAAATATTTTCCCTCTTATATCAAAAAGCAAAAAATTCATTAAAGTAGTCACGATCATCAAATAAATCAAATGATTAATTTGTTAAAAATATATAAATTATACCACTTTTTAAATTGAGTCAAAAAATAAAACACACACTTTAAGATAAAAAAAATCAAAATTAGGTATGAAATATAAAAAATACAAAACTTACCTAATTTATTGAAAATTGGACTAAAATGCCCTCAAGGCTCACCCCTAAGAGTACAAGGCCCACTTCTAGAATACAAGGCCCACTCCTAAGGTTAAGTAGCAGCCCAACCAGGCCAGCCCAGCCGGCCTGACCCGACCCGGCCCGACCAACCCGGCCCGATTTTTTTTTTTTTGGGGTCTCGAAATGTGCAATTACGCAGTACGTCTATGTTCATTTAGTACTGTTTATCGGTAAGTGGTAAATGAATATTGTCAATTTGTACCTGCATTACGTAGTACGTTTATGTTCTTTTAGTACTGTTTACCGGTAAGTGGTGAATGGATAATACTCCCTCCGTCTCGCCGAATTCGTCCTGTTTCTTTTTTGCCTTTTTTGGCACGCTTTTCCACGCTTCTCGATGATGGGTTTTAAAATGGATTTTTGAAGAATTCTTTCTTTTACGGGATGTCGTAAAATCCATTTTAAAACCCATCATCGAGAAGCGTGGAAAAACGTGCCAAAAAAGGCAAAAAAGAAACAGGACGAATTCGGCGAGACGGAGGGAGTATCAAATTGTACTGTAGTACGCAGTACGTTTTATGTTCTTTTAGTACTGTTTACCAGGTGTGTTGGGCCGGGCCGGGCCGGTGGTCGGGCCGGCTGGGCTGGGCCTGGTTGGGCTGCTACTCTACCAACCCTATGGGGGATGGAAGGGCATTTTTGTCCTCTAAACCAAAAATGGGTATTTTTTGAGTAATTTATATTTCATACCTAAAATTGATTTTACAAAGTAAAAGTGGGTAAAAATGTGTATTTTCTCTTTTAAATTTTCTCATAAAATCTAATCTTTTGGCATAAATACATAAACTATTACATATTAATATTAATTATGATTGGCCACATTATAGCCGAACAACATCACTCTTTTTTAAATTTAACATCGAAAAAGAATCATTAGTATTCTCTACATATCCTTAACCTCTTATGTGGTCAATGTAAAAATACACTTGTTTATTTATATATATATATATATATATGAGAGGTGATGTGCTACTCCTTCAATGGTGGTCAACTCTGTGGGCACCTTGGTCGTTTTCACTTTGGCATTACTTTGTTTGATTTTTTAATTGTTTTATATTCTAGTACCTTAGAAATTATTATAAAAATCATAAAATCTAATAAATAAATAAAAATCAAAGCTCGATTTATTTTATTAGTCATTTTTGAAGTTAAAAATAAAAATAAATAAATCAAGTTTTGATTTTTAAAATTTTATAATTTCTATATTAATTTATAAAATATTAGAATATAAAATAATTAAAAAAATCGAACAAAGTAATGTCAAAGTGATAAAACAACGGAGGTGCCCACGGAGGTGACCACCATTAAAGGAGTAGCATATCATCTCCCTATATATATATATATATACTTATTCAATGCATTTTCGGTATAAAACACCAAAAGATTGATGATTTTGCACACCGCCTTATAAACTTAAACTAGAATACACTAAAATGTGAAAAATGCATTTGAAATTCCCGGGTAATGTTTGTTCGTTTTTTCCTTTCGATTTTCCTTGGAGTACAGTCCAAAGTATAGTAGATGACCCTATCGGGCCGGACTAGCCCATAAATCGCTAATTCCTTTTACATTTATCTTTTGTTTTAAATAAATCTAATCAAGAATTGAACCGCGCGTTGATTAATGCTTAGTACTGTATGTAGTGAGTCCATAAATGAAAAGAAAAATAGAAGAGAATTTTATCAGAGCTAAACATATTATTTATGTTATTAATTTTCAATTTATACAAACGAAACCTTTTCAGATCTCTAATTATCAAAAAGAAGAAAACACAAAGACATAGTCATGAAAATCTTCATCCATTCTCTCTCTGAAACAACACCCGTTCAACCCATCCTCATTCATCCAACAACTCTTCTTCGGTGGCAACGAGTTATTTGGATAAAAAAATTATTCAATTATAATTTTAATTCAGGCTATGCTATAAGGGTTAAATTGGACAGATATCAATTATTTATTTTATTAAATAGGGCCTAATTGGGCCAAACCTTGTTTGATAGCTCTTACAAAAAAACTACTCTCTCCGTCACATTGATATAGGAAAAAATAAAAAGTCAGTCAACTATCCATATATTAATGAGACGGAGAGAGTAATATTCAAGATCACTTTTGTCAAATTAAAATGTGAAAGAGCAATTATAAATAAAATATAGTACTCATTTTTAGTAGTCACAGTGACATAAGATTATGTAATTCATTAATATCTTGAGAATATTAATTTATTCATCTAATGCAGAGGTTGCAGGACCAATATCGAGTCCAACTCTGGTGATAACGTAGTGTCAGTAACACGTGCTTACTCTTCACTTTTCCTCCAAAGCAAAGAAAGTGGAAACATCAATAATAATAATGTGCAGTGCACCATTTTTTCTCTTTCGGTAGGGACGACTATTTCGTCTCTTCCAAAACTTCATTTCACCCCACTACCCAATTTTTATCTCACTATTATTACAATCAATTTCATATAATATGCATTCACATCTGAGGAAAAATGAAAAGCTTGAGCACCCCAATACATCACCATGGAAATCACAGTGTAGGAAAACTAAATCCACCCAAGTCCACAACACAAGCCCCTATGATTATATGAGGAGAATAGCTAGAAAACTACACAAGGACATGGCAATTCAGCACTCAATCGAATCTACAGGCTCTTCCTCACCGAACCTCCCTAAAAGCAGTTCATGGTTTCGACCTCCAAACCTGCTCTTCGTTGTGTCACGTACTAATATTGCAGACTCATCATCACCCTGACTGAGACGGCCTAACTAAACCCAGACCAAACTTAAAGGTTTCATTTGCATTACAGTCCATACATTTCTCTAATCACATACAAAAATTCCACCTTTTCTTTCCAACCTCACACTCTTCTGGAGTGAACATTGCACATTGACAATACACTAGTGCAATGGATCTTTAAAACATACAGTAAATTTATGCAAACTCAAATACGGAAAATAGATCCGATGATGGTCAAGCTTTTCGGCATTCAGACTCGTGTAGTGATCAATTCTTAGTCACATAACACAGCCATTGCAAAAATCATCCATGAACATGGGAGTTTCTAATATAATGGAAATGAAGGAAGCCATAGAATAACAAAAAGCATTGTGTGAGTTCCTCTTTCTTCTTCTCCTCGACCTTTTCTAGGCCACTCAGTCAAAGAAAACTGTACTAAACCCAAAATCAGCTACAGCAAAAGAAACTCAAGCCATAGCTTGCTTGCCTTACATAAAACCTACAAGTACTTGTTAAAGCTAAAGATCGCTGCTTTACGTTCCGCATCAACCTCTAGCATGATGGATCAATGATATATGTATAAAAACTAACACTAAAAACCCAAACAACCAAGTGAGCGATTTGCAAAAAGGCAATTTAAGCAAAAAAAAGAAAGAAAAAAACATTTTAGAATTTAGAGGGGCGCAGAGAAACAAGAAGGGCACCTAATGAGGCCGTTCTCATTGCACAAGGTACAACTCTTGAAGCCGGCTTTCTCGCTGTAGCACTTGCGGCTGCCGTCGCATTCTATGCAGAGGATGAAACCATAGCCCCCGCATGTGTCGCACGTGCCGAGCTCGGCTCGCGGCAGCCTCTCCACGTACTTTTTGAGCTCGCCCGTCTCGTGGAGGCAGCGCACTTCCTCGGCGCCGCCGACGTATTTGCCGCCGATGAAGACCCTCGGCAGCTTCAGCTTCGACTTCTCCGAGAGGCCCAGGATCCTCTGCAGCTCCTCCGTGAACCGCGCGTCCATGGACAGATCTCGCTCGTCGATCGGGACACGGAATGCGCGCAGGATCGATCGGACGGCCTTGCAGTCCTCGAACGTGGACCGGACGACCCGCAAGCTCGTGAAGTAGACGACTATGGTCGCCTCGGCCCCAGGGATACGGATTTCCGAGCGGAGCTCTTCCTCCTCCTCCTCCGCCGCCGCGACCGCCGCAGCGGCGGCGTTCTCGAGGAACGGTAGGTGCGAGAGGCTGCGGATGAGGGACTTGACACTGCTGCGGGTGCGGTGGCAGATGGAGGGCTTTCTAGGAGAGCCGAACGCGCCGTCGTCGTCTTCGGAGAGGAGAATGTGGATGTCCTTGAAGGAGGTGCAGGCGAATTTGGGCGGCGGCGCGTCGTGGAACCGAACCCTTGATTTGGTTCGTCCAAGCCACATGGGTTTTCTTCCGATTCAATCAATCGCCGCCAACAATTTCTTGATTGTTCGCACCAACCTATTAATCGAAAATGCAGATTTGAGGGCAACCTAGATTTGGGGGTTTAGGTTTCGCGGGTGGTTTTGCAGAGTTTTTTCGTGGCGATTTCTTTCTTCACAATTTCAATTTCAATTTCAAGAGGGGTTTTTGATTTAGTGAGGGGAATTTTGGGAAATCGAAGCGAATTTGGGGGGTTGGTTAAGGTAGTTGAAAGGGTTGGATTAGGTGCTTTCTCTATTTATAATATACATATATAATCCACTTTACTGTGTGATTAATTACAACATACTACCTCCATCCCACCTAATTGTCCTATTTGTTTTTTGACAATTCGGCACGCTTTTCTACCGAAACCTAGTACGAGTTTTAAAATATAATTTTGAAGTATCGTTTCTTTTACGGGATACGTAAAAGAAACGATACTTCAAAATTATATTTTAAAACTCGTACTAGGTTTCGGTAGAAAAACGTGCCGAAATATCAAAAAACAAATGAGATAATTAGGTGGGATGAAGGTAGTACTTTACTATCATTTTCAAGATTTGTGGAGCATGCTCTTTATTACGGAGTAATAATTTATTGTATTCTTCCTCACGTTGTCAAACTTCATTATTTGTACCTATAAGCATCAAATTATAATAAACATTATTCCATTTTCATTTATTTTTTTTATGTTACACATTCCTCAATTTAGGTGCTACTCCGAACATTACAAGGGAATATATAAATGGCGAACATAATAAAGTAATACAAGAACAGATGCATAAAGTATATTTTACTAGTAATTGATTACGAAAAAATTTCGCAAGCCTCAATTTTTAGATGAAGAATTTTAAATGACTTTTGAGTTTAAAGTCGTTTTGGATTTGACGAGATAGGTCTTTTGTGGGTTTCTCATGATCTATTTAACTAGATTTGTACACCCGCAATGCAGGGATTTAATCTATAAATAGCATGATAAATATCTAATGCTTACTTTTTATTTTAATTAATAATGTTTACTTTATTTCATAAAATGGCGAAAATAAAAATTATTTCTATATACATGTGTACTCTCGTATGTAGTGTTATATTTAATTTATATATATATATATATATATATATATATACATTTTATATGGATGTGTAAATATATAGCTCGTTTTCAGAGATTGTTTGATTAAACTATTTAAATATGTATCAACTTCATAATTGTAATTTTATAAGACTCCTGACATAATTAATGAGTTATCTAAGTTCACTATCAATTGTTGTATTAATTGTGTGTGTAAAAATGAAAAATGAACATGCATATACTAATATATTTTCAATTTTCATTGCAAAGAACAATATATATATATATATATATATATATATATTACATTAAATTGAGAGTTGGGAGATGTTTAGACAGTAAAATTGAGATTCACTACTTAGTTTTAATATTTAAATTGATTATTCAAAATTACATTTAAAAGAAACAAATGACAATAAATTATTTCGTCAAAATTAATATTGATACTTGAAATTTATTTAATGTGTTGAACTTTAATGAAAAAAAAAAGAATTTCATAGGAACAAATATAATAATTAAGGAATTGTATTGAAAATAACATAATATATTTTAAAATATGCATAATTTAGTTAATTACAAAAATTAAATAAGGCTCAAATATCAAAAATATTGGAGGGAAACTATCATATTTTCTTATATTAATATGGATTTTATGAGAATGAGATTTTTCGACATAATCTAGACAGATTTCTACATCATTAAGTAAGTATTCATCTCAACTTAGTTATAATTGACAATCAAATCATCACTTAAGATTCAATTTGTAATTTTGATTACACATTTAAAACATTTTTTCAATAATACATTTGGATTGATAACAATTCCAACAACCCCAATTTTACTCTAGTAGCAATTAAAAACCCGGTACGACCAATAATAATATAGTGTGCAATTACATAGCATAAAAAGTGAATTCAAAATCCTTTCAAAAAAACAAAAAAAATTCAAAATAGTACGTAATAATCTCGTCGCTCATTTTTATTTTCTTAACGTCACATTTTAGAAATAAATATGCGTATTTTAGACTCTCTCTTTTTTTTTCTTCTTTTTTTCTTTTTTTTTTCTGGAAATCTTTTTCATAAAAAATCAGCAAAGACTCAATTTTTAGAAAGCAAGAAAAAATTGTGTTTGGATTTCGCAAAAGGAAGTGTTTGATTGTTGGGTCGTTACCGTTGGAAATCTTGGGCGTTTCAATAGTTGATTATAGGAGGGGAAGTGAGACGATGGATTGCGAAGGGGAAAGAAGCAAATTGAGGTTGAGCGTGAAGTTCGGTGGCCGATCCATACCGGTTGAAATTGCAGCGGACGCCACCATCAAAGAGCTTAAACTTCTCCTTCAAAGCCTCACCAATGTCCTCCCTCGAGGCCAAAAGCTCATCTTCAAAGGTATTTTACTCTTCTTCTTTACTTGATTTCTTCGGTTTATATTAGGGATTTAGGCATCTGAAATTCGATCTTCTCAGGTAAAGTTCTGTCGGATGAATCGACGTTGGCCTTCGCGGATATCAGTGATAGGTCCAAAATTATGCTAATGGCGTCACAGGGTCTTCATCAAGGGGTAAGGTTTCCTTTTTATTCATATTGGATGAGTTTGATTTCCCCAAGCAATGTCTTTTCTTTAACTGAGTGTTGTAGAATTAAATACACATGAATGGTTCATCATAAGTTGATTTGAATCGCTCGACTACAACATTCTTGGGAAATTGAATGAAGTTTTATCATGAAGTTCGAGGTTGTTTGTCAATAGTAAGGGTGATGCTTTATATATCTTTTGAACAGGATGGTCCAATCAAAAAAGAATTGCCCATTGCAAGAGCCGGGAGCAGTCTTGCAACAGATAAGAGAAAAAAGAATGAAGATATTGTAACCAAGAGCCGGCTTGAACGGTGGAAACTCTCTGGGGTCATAGCACTGTCTGATTGTGGTCTCACGGTACACAAAGCTTACATTGAGCATGAAACTCGATGAACCTTCAATTTTGTGTTTGAAGCATTCTAAGGAATACTGCTAGCTTTTACCCATTACAGAATTTTTTAGCAGAAATAGAAGAAAATCAAATAAGTTTCTAACGTTTTCGTCTGAGCATCCAAATTCTGAATAGTGGTACTGGTAACTAGTGTGGATTATTGATTGTAGCATTTAGGTTGGAGTCCTAGAGTATATTATCTTTGTCTAAAATTAAAGATGATATAGTAGTTTTGTGGTTCAAAATTGTTGATTTTCTCTTAGCTTGTGAACCCAGTACCCTCACTTTCAGCAATCCATGTGGTCAAGAAACTAATGGCCATAGTAATAGGACGAGCTACACGTTGTCTTGTGGCATAATGACATAGATAAGTAGATAACTGGTTAGGTATGGAATGATCACTAGGATAAGTACACTCATATTACTACAACAAAGACATGTGGCCCCTTTGTGTTTCTTATAGGATAATGGAAAGAGCACAACAAGCTGCTGAAAGGATCCTAGGTGGTAGACTTGCTTGGCTGCTATCCATTATCAAACTACTTCGTGTCTTGTGAACTGTGTCTTTGTCGTCAGCTTTTGACTTGTATCACCTAGAGATTCAAATTTAGGACACTTTCCGTTTCACTTGGTTTTAAGTCATGTTCAATTTGGAGCTCATGTGAAAACTTCAAAATGATTTGAGAGAACGGAGATGAAAGCAGAAAACATGGTTGTCAATTTCTATTGATTGATTGAGGCTAAGCTAACACGGAATAGTTTCAGCCCCACAATTTATTTTGTTTGGATAACAGGGATAAAGATACTAGGAGTCATATAATCAACTTTTCCTGGCAACAATACTTACTGTCATTGCCCGTCTCATTTATCTGACCATTCTCCTAATATCAAACTCATATTTAACTAATCAAGAAGTTTAAGTCCTTTACTGGAGAAGCTGCTCCATGCAAAATAAAAATAACTTAGCTTCTTTCAGAAATTCTCAATATCTAAATGAAATGATTTCTGGATTTATTGAGCAGTGGATCAAAATCTGTTGTGTTGCTCCTCCTAAAATTGTTTCCATCTGTATTATACAATTTATTTGAATGAAACTTCTTTTACCTCTGAACTTTGATTTGATGACAAGATCGATCAAATACGATTTTTGCTATTCTAAGAAATTGATGGTTCTGCCTTTAGATGCGAGAGAGTAGTTGATGAGCTCTCATGCTAGTATGGTAAATGATGAGCTTGTCTACTGATGTGACTTTAAAGTGTTTGAGTCCTAGTTTAGTCAAGTGCATTTTTAGTCTTTCTTTTTCTTTTCTTTTTCCCCCCTGGTTCAATGGTAGCAGGATTAGTTTGGTATGCAAAAATGTGGGGTTAAGTATTGTTGGTCTTGAGGCCTGGCACTTCAGATTACCCACAAAAGAAGGTTATTTTTCTTACTTCTTTTAATCTAGAAATGCAAGGAAATGCAGAAATATTGGAAACAAGTGCTGACCAGTGACCACTGCATATAATTTTTTTATCATCTATGATGAATGGACTCATTTTAATACTTTGAACCCTTGTATGAGAAGTTTAAATGTGGACATGTTGCATTTGGAAATATTTTTGAGCCTAGAATTACAAAATGAATCATATTTTGAATTATTTATATGAAAATATAAAATATTTGTGTAATTGATCAAGTAATTCGAAGCCTACATGATGTGTGGCGAAAATCTTGAGGGGAATATTGTGTCCAAAGTATTTTGAACTTTCTTTTGTGTGAAGTATTAGGGAGCTCTACCCCTCTGCACATTTATATGAGGTAGTAAGCAGATATCTATCTTTCATGTCAGCAGCCATAAAAATTTAGATGAAAATACTGGAGAAATTTATATATATGGTTTTCAGATTTCTGATTTCCATTCTGGAAAACATCGTTGATACTTGGGTATGGAACTTTCTGTTGGAGAATACCTGTATGCCAGCAGTTGGTGTGCTTCTATTAAAACATTCTGGTGTACCCTTGGGAATGCTTACCCTTCCACATTCTATATGCAAGACTATACCTGAGGAAGCTTGGGTATGTGGATCTTTGGCTAGAGTGCTTGATGTAAGCCACAACTCCTTACTTGAAGTACCAGCTGCAATTGGCCGAGTCAGCATCCTTCAGGTCTACAGAACTCTATGCTTTAGCTGCAAAATATCTACCATTATAAATGTATAAAGCTTTTCTTATCTAGGTTGTCTTATTCTCTTTAATGCTTCTGTAGAAGCTGTTTCTTAATGGCAATCTTTTGTCGGATACTTCCATTGCCTGGGATGAAATAGCAACTTTGAAGCATCTCGTTATTCTATCACTCAACCAAAATAAGTATGTGTATTCGATATCCTGTAGTTTCATTGGATTATACTTTTCATATGTATGGTTGATAGTTACATGTATCGTATCATGTATAATTGAGTAAATCTACTTATAAGTAACTTTGTAACACAACTAGAGCTACTTAAATTTAATAATTATTGAGCTGTATATTTTCTTGCATCTGTTTCTAGCTTCATGGTTGTAGTTATGTTCTTTTCTGTTTTTTCTCCTTGTCCTTCCCTATAATTCCTCGTTGCTGCTTGTGTTTGTGTCTATTCTGGAAGGTTAGCACCATTAGAGTGAAATGAAATGGGATTTATTAACCAAAAGAGCTACTTGATTAGTTGATCCGTATTTTGTGCTTTTGTTCAATTCCTTATGTGTTTACTCTCCAGACTTACTAAGCCAAATTTTACATCTTAGGAAAATTTAATCCATTGCTTTTAAGCCTTTCTCTTTCTCGTTCCTGACAGTTTGACAGCAGTTCCTTCGGCACTTGGTGCTTTGACAAGCCTGAAGCAACTTCACATTGCAAACAATAAGTTGGTGTGCATCCCTACTGAAATAGGTCTCTTGACAGAACTTGAGGTTATAAAAGCCCAGAATAACAGGTAAACTAACCAATGTATCAATTATCCATGGACCTTACCTGCAATTTTTCTGCTCAAAGTCTTGGATTAAGACATGGTTGTTTTCTCTCGAGTTGTACTTGAGTTTTTATTTTCTAGTTTAGTGTAGAGACATCCGGTGAAACATGTTAGTGTTCCTTAATTTGATTGCGTTCTGTTATGCAGAGCACCAGATCTTGAATTATGTTAGGTGTATAGATGGCTCTACTATCCTTCCTTTTTTTCCTTAGTAAACTGTAATTTGCTTTCTTTTTCAAGCTAATACTTATGATTGCAGGTTGACAACTATTCCAACAAGTATTGGGGATTGCGTTTCTCTTGTGGAAGTAAGGCCCTATTCTTTTGTTCTTTGACAATTTACAAACCTTTTATGGCTTTTATTATAGATTTATAATGGAATGTTTTTTGTAAGTTATTTGGAGTAAGAGCCACTTATATAGTGGATGTTTTCTGCTCCCAATCTCATTAGTTCTCACTATTTACTAGGTTTAATTTTGTACAGGTTGATTTATCTTGTAATTTGCTGAGTGAACTGCCGGAGACATTTGGCAATTTAAAAAATTGAAGGTTATTTCTTTCTCTGCGATATCTCTTGGCATTTATCTTCCTATCAATGGCGACCTTGACTTGGAACAAACTTCCAAAGCCTTAGAGCATATAATTCTCCTCTAAAATTCAATAGTAATTCTCTTAAAACCTTTGCAGGCACTATATCTCAGTAATAATGGGCTCAAAACTCTGCCAAAAACATTATTTTGCATGTGCTTGCAGCTTTCCATACTGGATCTTCACGGCACTGAAATAACAATAGATCTTCTGCGCCAGGTACATTACCTTCCTTTCAGATAATCTTCCCAGCAGATATATAGGCTTTACAAGTACATGCATATCTTATGGCCTCGGTCATCATATGTAAACAATGCTTCAATTTTTGGCAATCAAATTACAGTAATGTACATTGACAGTAAAACTGGTATTGCTACTAAATATTGTTAAGCATCCATTTGATAATTTGCAGCTCTAGGATTAAAGTTTGCACTTGTACTTTGTACTGAAAACTATGGTTTATATTTCTTAAACTCTTTCCCTTTTCAAGTTTGGCGACAGAACTATCTTCCCCTTATCCCCCAGAATAAGCCATGAAAGATTTCACAATTTCAGCTTGTATGTGAAGATTTTACAAAAATTTCAAAATTTTTTTATCAAAATAGTGTAGGAATCAACTCACTGCTGGAAGGTCCTAACTTCAAAGCTTACAGCGAAATACAGACTGAAACTGAAAATCAGTTGCACGACTAAATTTGCTACCCCTAGTAACGAACTAGAAATGCATTTAACCTGTCACCATGATTGAGATGGTGCAGAAAATCTTATAATCCTATCATTTCCCTTCTGAAGACCCTTTTATTTGTAAGCTTATTGATGGGAAGCCTTGTTCAAGAAAATGTTTGTATGCTCTTTTCAATTTGCCAGAAAGACAACCTAGTCATCCTCGTCTGAACCTTGACCCTTTTCAACTTTTATTACAACTACTCACTGTGTTTATAAATCTTGTTTGACAGTTTGAAGGATGGGAGAGTTTTGATGAGCGTCGTAAATTGAAGCATCAAAAGCAACTCGATTTCCGAGTTAATGGATTGGGTGATTTTGATGAAGGTGCTGACAAGAACTGATAGCAGAAGCATTCAGAATTGCTCTAAGATGGTCATCAGGTACAATTTTAAATTCCCTTTTTTTCTAGCCTAGATATGACTACAGCTTTATTTTGTTAAAAGCATGTAATAACTAGTCATATTTTTATTAACATCATTACTAATTTGTTAAGTGAGATACTCTTCCTCTTATGTTATCTCGCAGTATATTTGCATTATTGTGTTTGCTAAGGCTGGAATTTTGGAATTTGGGGTATGATTACTTTGAGATGCGACTAATTTTTTTCCTTAATCTTAATCTTGCAAAATGCCGCTATTTTATTTACCAATTTATTGGTTTATAAATGGGAGGCAAATTTGCGAAAGGTGGTGGTTCTCCTCTGATTATTCAAAGGAATCTGATTAGTCCATATGTTCTCCATTTATTGACACTCTTATTATATTGGGACGTCCTCCATTTACTGAACCTTTCAATTTTGGATTGTAGACCCCACAATTACTTTAACACTTTAACACTTTAATATTATTAAAAAAATTAGATAGACCCACAATTATTCCACTTTAACACATTAATTTATTACTATATCATCAAAACGTAAAAAAACATGTCTTCAAAATTTAGGTTCATTAAATAGATGACAGGATGAAGTATTTATTTATTTGTCATCATTATTTATTTTGCAAAAGATGAAATCTAATTTTAATTTTAAGGGTGAAAAATTAAAATACTCTTTTCTTAAACATGAATGTAAAATATACCCCATTTTTAATTTGAATGTGCAAAATGCCTCTTTTCTTTACCGCCCACCGCCCGCTCCTCCTCACCGCCCACCGCCCGTTGCCCCTCACCGCCCACCGCCCGCTGCCCCCACCGCCCCACCGCCCGCTCCTCCTCACCGCCCACCTCTTGTGACGTTTTTTTATTTTTCTTTACTTAATATTAATGTTATAACGGAATAGAGTAATTGTGAAATCGAAATAAACAGAAAATGTAAAAGTGACACAGAGTTACGTGGTTCACCAACGTTGTGTTGGCTACGTCCACGGGCAAAAATGGGGAACAGTTTTATTCAAATGACGGCTACAGGTTACATAGATTGTTCGCCCTACTTCTATATAAAAAGAGTACACCAGCGAGACCCCCATTTGCGTGGCGGCAAACATTACGGATTTAAGGCATACTAATAATTAATTTAATAAATTTTTGGCTAAAAGTAACTTAATTAATTATAATTAACTTAGGTTACTTTTATAATTAATTAGGTTACTTTTAGTTAATTATTTCATAATTGCTTAGTTAATTTTTTGGTTTAGTTTGTATCATGCGCAATATTTCTTGCTAATTAAATTAGTACTAAACATGATGCATTGGTAAACAAACTCAAATTTATATATTAAAATAATATAAGGGGCATAAATCACATGATTTGTTAAAAGGGGTATAATCAACATGCCCCTTTTCAAAAAGGGCAATTTAATTTATTAAGACTAATTTTAAACACCTTGTGGTGGAATTATGGAATAATAATATTATTCTGAGGTGTCCGTTTCAAGAGATTATTACATTGTTATTCGAATAATGAATTGGAAACGGGATCCTTAACGTTACGGATAAAACAATAATCCAGTATTTGTAGTTTATTACTTAATCCAAAACTTTTCGGCACGTATTTCTACGGAAATTTAGTATGAGTTTTAAAACATAATTTTAAAATATTTTTTTTACGAGATACTATGAGTGTCATACTATCCCTTAAAAGAAAAAATATTTTAAAAATATATTTTAAAATTCGTACTAAGTTTCGGTGAAAGGGTGCCGAATAGTATTAGTATCAAGAAATGAAGGATGAATGAGAGTATATAATTCAGAAATTAATTATCTCTAGATATGGCAATGCCTTTTATGTTCGATATGATGGATAATACAATAAATATAATGTTTTTTAAGTTAATTAATCTAGAGGTGACACGACTTGTATGTTATTTATAGGGCAATATCAAGATTGGACTTTAGGTTAGGGGCCATATCGAAAGGACTAACGAGATTGATTATGTAATAGGATATTATTGTATTAGTGTGGTTGGTACGATCGTATTAGAGGGAGACACGTGAAATGCAATCTATAGGAAAGGTTGAATGTTTTAAATTGTTTGTATAGTTGATTTTGAACTTTTGTTCTTCACTAAAAATTGTTCTTTCATTATTTTTAATTTTTTTGTTCATAAAATTTAGATGAAGATTAGCATAGCGTTTTCACAAGGATGCATCTGCTTGAAAATTAAAATAGTATATGTGTGATTATCTAGCATTCATGTTTTCCAAGAGAGATCACATCTCAAATTAAGGATTAAATTGGCCAAAAAAAAAAAAAAACCATACGGAGTAGTACCATTTTACAAATTAGACATTCTACGTCTTAAAATTTCCTCAATTTTAACTTTATAATTAAAATTTCCTCAATTTTTATTTTTGCAATATAAGTAAAATGTGTGGTGATTGGTAAGAGTGAGCCCAAAAATTAAGAACAATTAAAAAAAAATCAATTTACAAAAACCTAGAAAGTTTGTGATCTAAATAACAAGTTTTAGAGTTCCTGTGAAAATTGTAAGATTGAAAGTTTACGATTCAATTTATCAAAATTAAAGGTGGTGCCTTGCAAAAATAATAAAATTAGTAATTAAAAAAAATGCAATTAACCCTAAAATTGAATGCTAAGCCGCTGGCACTTTTGACATGTATAAGAGATTAATAGTATATCATATCATAACATACGATACAAATATTATACTCTTTAAATGAGATCAAACTACCCTAGATTTAAATAAAAATAAAAATACAAAAGGAAAAAGAAAAGAAAAGAAAAAGAGAGAGAGATTACATTAGAGGATGATTGGGAGAGAAAGGCGGAAGACTAGTAAAAGAAAAGGTAGGAAATATAGAGAAATGATATTATACTCACCTAATGTTGGATACTTTTGTCGTTTTTTCAATTTTGTATTATTTTGTTCGATTATTTTATATTCTAGTATCATTGAAATTAATATAGAATTATTAAATTTACAATAAATAAATATCAAAGCTCAATTTGTTATATTACTCATTTTTCAACGTTAAAAGGAAAAAGAACACATCAAGCTTTGATTTTTATTTATTTTATAAATTTAATAATTTATATATTAATTTTTATAATACTAAAATATAAAATAATTAAACAAAATCAAACAAAATAATATCAAAACGACGAAAGTGTACACAAGACAAGGAACGAAGGTGCCCACGTATCATTTCTCAGGAAATATATATATTGGCGGGGCCGCCGTGGCGTTGAATAGTAAATTTGTCATATACTCTAATGGGCCCACCACGTGATTTATCAATAACAATCCTCCCTCCTCTCTCTCTACAACTTCTCACCGTGTCCGTGCTATAGTTTAAACCCACAAGTCCCCTTCATTCATCCATTACGTTTCCCTTTTACGTCCCATCATCTCCCCCTCTCTTTATTCATTCTTACTGTATTACTAATCTCTCTCTCTCTCTCATCCCAATCAACACCAAATTATAGGGATCTTCCAAAGCCATCACCGGCTTCATACATACATGGACTCGGCATCAGGCGCCGATGCCGGCCCCTCGTCCGCCCCGGGCGGGTCAACGGCGGCGCCGCCGCCGCCGCCGAGCCGTTACGAGTCGCAGAAGCGGAGAGACTGGAACACCTTCCTCCAGTACCTGAAGAACCACAAGCCGCCGCTGACGCTGGCCCGCTGCAGCGGCGCTCACGTCATCGAGTTCCTCAAGTACCTCGACCAGTTCGGCAAGACCAAGGTCCACGCCGCCGACTGCCCCCACTTCGGCCACCCCACCCCTCCTGCCCCATGCTCCTGCCCCTCCAAGCAGGCCTGGGGCAGCCTCGACGCCCTCATCGGCCGCCTCCGCGCCGCCTACGAGGAGCACGGCGGCAAGCCGGAATCCAACCCCTTCGGCGCCAAGGCCGTCAGGATTTATCTCAGAGAAGTCCGAGAAAGTCAGGCCAAAGCTCGAGGTATTCCCTACGAGAAGAAGAAGCGCAAGAGACCCTCCTCCTCCGCTGCTGCTGCGGCCGCCGATCCCGGCGGCGGGAGTTGACCGCGGGAGATGATGATTGATGGGTGAGATTCTTGTTTACTCAACTAGTAAAACATGCTACTACTAGATATAGGCTTAGCACCACACTCCCCCAATTCTTTACAATATTTTTAAGTTTTAATTGTAAATTAATTATGGATGATATATGAAAGTATAGTCGGCTGGAGAAAAGAAAAGAAGTGATGCCTTTTTAGCTAAATTAGGGTTGTGTACAGTTGAATTAGGGCCTCACTTAATTAAGCTATGCCCTCAATTTAAATGCTTAGATAATTAGATATATGTGTTATGAGCTAATTATAATAATATTCTCAACTTTTTTTTTAGGTTCCTCTATTTCATATTAGGGCACCAACATCAACATGCATTCTCAACAATTTTTCATCCACCGACACCGCCCTTTTTTTTAATCTGCCGACAATGGTTTTGCAATTATTCATAATGTTTCTGAGTTAGTGGCAATTAATTATTAAAATCTGAAACATATATATACTTCAATTTATATTATCTTTTTTTTTCCCTTCTCTTTTGAAAGGTATATTATCTCTTCTCTTTTCTTTTCTTTTCTTTTTTCCTTTTTTTCTTTTTTTTTAATCTTCCTGAAGCCGTATATATTAGTATCTCATTTTTGGTTGCAAATAGTTCCACGAGCCTTGTGTAGGGAAGAGTGTTTGGAGTATTGAAGTAGGATATGTATTTACCGTCTTCGTTTTACTATTTAATCTGTTTTTTTTAAAGTGACTCACTTATATATTATACTCTCTCCGTCCCATACCACTTGGCCTGTATACTATATCGGGTGTCCCATACCACTTGGCCTGTATACTATATCGGGTCGTCCCATACCAATTGACATGTTTTCTAATATGGAAAGAATTAAACATCAAATTGAACCACTAATAATCTCATCATCCACTCACCTCTTATTACGTATCCCAATATAATTTATATCCTAAAAGTTTAAATTATCATAACTTGCTCGTTTGTTCTCTGATTATTACGATTTTTATACCAAATTAAAAGTTTTGATACGATCTTTCATTTTAAGATTAGACATCAATATGTTTTTATGCATCTATGATAGTCTAGTTTTAAAATAATGAAATTTGCATTAAAATATATATCATTATATTTTATCTCTATACACACTCTCCTAAAATTATGTGCCGAAAAGAAACAGGCCAAGTGGTTTGGAACGGAGGGAGTATATACCTCACATATTGAATATAAGTGAATCACTTCAGAAAAAACGGAAGGAGTAGTATCTTACTTAACTTTTCATCTTGAACCAAATTGAAGGAAGGATGCTACCTGCATTCATACTCTAGACAAATATGAATACATTTGCTAGGCAAAAATGAGATAATTTACACTCTACTTTGTCCTCATTCTTTCCATGTAAATATGCATACATTTGCTAAACAAAATGTGAATATGCATATATATATATAAATCTAATTATAAAGGGAAATTAAATTTTAGCACCATATATATACAATTGACTTGTATTTACTACTTCACACATGAATGAAACATTTTGAACTATTTTATAATAGTGGGCATGATTAAGATAAATATTTTAATGTTTCTTCTTCTTTTTTTTTTGGTGGGGGGTAATATAATGGGCTAAAGGTGGTAAGAGTGGATTCTGGTCCCGGGTGTGAGAATCGTGGGCTTACCCCATCAGGGGCATACACTGCTTCTATTTTAGCACGTGCAACACTTCCCTTTTCTAGTAAATACTTACTTGACTAGTAATACTTGTTGCTTTCCTTATTGTAGCCAACCTTGCGTTTTATTTCTAATTTTTTTACCCACTCTTGTAGATATGTACGATGTGTGTGTGAGTATAGTGAGAGTTTTTGGTGTGTGTATATGCTATGCATTTGAAAAGGAGACGATCAATGCCAAGAGTTTAAATGTTTCAATCTTTCATCAATTGAAAGTATACCTGCGAGTGTGTGGCCAGGTTCGGAGATAGATAATAAACAGTGGCGCGCAAGTCAATAATATATGTTTTAAAAGTCGCTAGACGCTAGTCGGTTGGTGGAAGAAGGCCTATTGTCTAGACGGCTAGGTGGGAGTCTAGGTAGAGCTTTTACTATTTTTACATCATGGCATCAAGTACAAACTATATTAACATACTACCTCCATCGCACTATACTTGACTACTTTCATTTGATTGACATTTCGCGCACGCATTTCTACCGAAACCTAATACGGGTTTTAAAATATAATTTTGAAGTATCGTTTTTTTACGGGATACTATGAGTGTCATAGTATCCCGTAAAAAAAATGATACTTCAAAATTATATTTTAAAACTCGTACTAGGTTTCGATGGAAATGCGTGCGCGAAATGTCAATCAAATGAAAGTGGCCATGTATAGTGGGATGGAGGTAGTATGTAAATTTTATAATTTTATTACCAAATTCATGATAAAGAACATAGAATGTGATAATTTTATAAACTTCATAGTCCACATATAATTATTCTAACTTTCAACATACCGATAGCTAGGGTGTCACTTAATATATAGGCGGATTTAACATTAGTCGAGCGGCAAAGTATTGCCTAGCGCCTAGGCGAGGACCAAGCGGTCTAGCCGTATAATCGGTGATTTTTAGAACACTTGAGATTATATATACTCCTATATTGGAATATTTTTTTACCGACAATTATATTTTTTGATTAAATTGGGAGAAATATATAGAAGTTGACATATATATATAATCTTATAAATATAAATCTATTCGAACAATCACAGGGGTGCCTGGGTGCTGGCTACTTCCTAGCTAGGGGACTGCTATATAAAAGATGGCATAAATTATGTACTTCCTCCGTCCCATTTAAACTGACCAGTTTGATTATTTTATACCACCCATTTGAATAAACAATAGGCCAGTTTAAATGGGACGGAGGGAGTATATCATTATCAAGTATAATATATTATCAAGGAGTTGTTTGAATTTTTATACGGTCTGATCGAATTTTTTATATACTCTCTCCGGTTCAAGATTCATGACTCTTTTTTTTTGGCATTTTCGGCACGTATTTTCACGCTTCTCGGTAATAAGTTTTAAAATAAATTATTGATGTATTTTTCTTTTTACGGGATACTACGACACTTTATATCTCTTTTTTACTTCCTTTTACTATCCAGTTGTAAGAAATCCTCGAGAAGTCATCTATTGTCAAAATAAAAATGGAGTCTAAGAGAATACAGCCAATAGAATTGGAGGGGGCCTAACCAATTTTTAGAATATGAATATACTCCCTCCGTGTCATTTATAAAGAGTTGAGTTTCATTCGAGTCTTCCCATTCATCATGAGTTGTTTTCGAAAATGGAAATAATTAACCCAATTAATGATAATAATTTTTTAATTCAACATTTTATTATTAAAATAATACTTTTGAAAATTTGTTAATATTAAATTAGAAAATAAATTATAATTATAATCATTAATCAAATTACATAATAACTATAACTCATTACCAATCAAGATTGTCTTAATACCCGTACAGAAAAAAAATGAGCCTTTTATTGATAGAACAGAGGGAGTATATTTTTGACTTTTTGCAGTGCAAACGTAGTTTTGTGTCAAGACAATGTTTAAGCTTTAGTATGAACAATTTGGTTCGTCTAAATTGCTCTAAATCAACAGGTGGAATAATCATATAAATATTTCAAATGCGGCAAATTAGATCAAAGAGAAGTACCTCAAATGATAATTACAAATTGCAAACATTGCATGTAATATTATAAAATCTATATAATTTAATAATATTAAGACCGCGGGAGTTTATTAATTTAAAGAGCTATTTATATATCGATAAAATAATAATTTACAAAGTGGTTTTTTTTTTATTTGAACACTGATTATGTTGTAACTTGTGAATTTAATGGTCCGCAAAATAACTTTGGTATTCTAATTAAAAAATAATAGAAAATAATGATGATGTTAACGTAAACTAAACATGAGTGGTATTAAAAAAATATGCTCGTCGAAGGTGAGCAACATTTTTTTCATCTATAAATTCAATATATATTAAAGTTTAAATAGATTTATGTATGCTTACCTAAATAGTATATTTATGTTTTTGTCAATCTAAAATAATGAATAATATATTTGTGAATGAATAAACCCAATATGAAAAAAGTCCGTAATACCAATTATGATGCATTAACATAGAAAATATATCCAAAAATTAATAGTAACAATTGATCAAATGCCTAAACACTATTTCAAAACGTAACAACAATGGTAAATTTATAATGTTACAAAAATATTATAAGTATAAGATTGAGGTGGCCTATATACTTATATAGGAGTTTTTTTTTTTTAAATTATTATTTTATTATCTTATTAAAATTGAATATTTCTTATATCAACTTAAGTGAAGACCGGATAAATTTATTATTTAAAAAAAATATTAAATTATTGGGTATTAATTTAAAGCAACGTTACTATACTTTTTTTTTTTTTTCACTCTCCGAAATCATTAATCATAAACAAAAACATCATATCCCCGTTCTATTATTCAATATTTGTATAGTATACTCCATAAGTAATTGGGTTGCGTAAATGTCGCATACTCGTCACTTATCAGCAGAAATAAGACCAAATCAAAAAGAATAAAAGTGTTAATGTCACTATGATAATAAGTGAAATTAAATTAAATATATAATAATATCAGGTATGAAACTAATAATTGCATGCTATCCCCACTCTAATGGGTCCTAAAAGGATATATTTTCTTCATCAAAGAAAGTCCTCGCTTTTTAATTAAGCGTCCACAAACAAAGGATATATTGCAAGTGGCGTGAGCATTTTATTTATGAATATTATTACTTAAAATGAAAGATTGATTAATTATTTTATTGAAGAATCCATTATCACCTCACAAAGAAAGTGACAAGCAGCCAACCCCCTGCTATCCTATACTCTTTAATAGTAGTAATAGCTAACATTAAAATATTAGTACAACATATAATATACTCCCTCAATTTCTTGATACTAATATTACCTCCATCTCATATATTTAGACTACTTTACTTTATGCACGTATTTCCACCGAAACTTAGTACGGGGTTTAAAATATAATTTTGTAGTATCGTTTTTTTACGGGATACTACGAGTGTCATAGACTCATAGTATCCCGTAAAAAAACAATACTACAAAATTATATTTTAAAGCACGCACTAGATTTCAGTGGAAATACGTGCATAAAGTAAAGTGATCTAAATATATGGGATGAAGGTAGTACTATATTGGGACGTCTTCCATTTCTTGACCCTTTTTATTTTGGGACGTAGACCCCACGATTACTTTATCACTTTAACACTTTATCACTTTACTTTTTAATACTTTAACACTTTAATATCATTAAAAATATTAGTTGGGCTCACAATTATTCCATTTTTAATACTTAATTTATTAATATATCATCAAAACATATTAAACTCCGTGCTCAGAATTTTGGGTCAAGAATTGGAGAACGGAGAGAGTACCGATTAGCAAAAACGCAGAAAAATAAAATAACTATAAATGGTAAAAGTAGAAAAGGTAAAAAATACAGTACATGAACTGAAGTACAGGAGGCCACCAAGAAAAGGCATATTCTTTTTAATTTTCCGTTTGACAATTAAGTAATTAAGTAATTGGAACTGCTAATCTTTTCTCTCTGTAGATCAAAAGTAATTATCGACCCCTTAACAATTTAGTTGTGGCAAAATTCTATAAAATAAATTCTTTAAAAAATAAAGACAACTACAGATTTTTCGTTTAAAAGGACTCATGATATTAATAGAGTAATAATACTCTCTCCGACTTAGGATTTATGAGACCTTTTATTTTGATATGTAAGGTACTATAAAAAAATGAAATGTGTCAGAAATCTTGAGACGGGTAGTTTATCATATCATTTGTTTAAAAAACATCATATTATTTATTATCACTAGTTAGTAGTAATATATTATCGCATTGTAATGCTAAAAATTTATTGTGTATTATATTTACCAACCTAATTAACAATACAGAATTACACTATCTTCGTTATTAGTATTTCTTATATATATTGGTTATCATGACTATTAGGATCTTATGAACGTACATAGACGCAATATTTAATACATGCATGTTGATGGTAATATAAATTATATTGCATCAATTGAGAAGGCTTCTGCGTCAGATTTTTTATTTTTATTTGTTCTTATGCTTAGATTAAACGCATATACAATGTATGTATTACTTATTTCTATATGACTTACACAGAGAGGATGTTTAGAGTTAGTATAATGGCTGTATTCTACAGCATCCAACGATTCAACGTAATATACTAGTCCGTACGATTAATTACTTATGAAGAATACTTTATGATGATACTTATATAAATGTACGAATAAAATTTATTCTATATACTACCTCCATCCCTCTATATTAGTCCTCTTTCACTTTATTGACTTTTCCGGCACGCATTTCCACCGAAACCTAGTACGGGTTTTAAAATATAATTTTGAAGTATCGTTTTTTTTACGGGATACTATGAGTGTCATAGTATCCCGTAAAAAAACGATACTTCAAAATTATATTTTAAAACCCGTACTAGGTTTCGGTGGAAATGCGTGCCGGAAAAGTCAATAAAGTGAAAGAGGACTAATATAGAGGGATGGAGGTAGTAATAAATACATTTGTGAACACAACCGTAGGTGTGTACGTCTAGTCACCGTCATATTGTACACAAATTCAATTATATATCTAATTCAATTATTAGCAACTCTTTAGTTGCGTCGAAAATCACATAAATATATTTTTAATATCTCATAAATATGAGTGAGTTGATGTATCGCAGGAATGAGAAATGAGCAACTACTTCAGCAATGAATTGTCACGTTAATTAATTTGGCATGTATATAAATATATAGGGTACTAAAGCGATGCCTCCTTACCGTACTATTGGTCCAATTTTTCCTATTCGTGGGAACATTTCCTTTATGAATTTTGGCCTCATCAATCTGGGTTATTTCCTGTCCCCTCCCTCTCTCTCTTCCACACACACACACAAACAATTTGAATGCTTAAAAAAAAAATAAAAAAATTGAATGCTTTTTAAGAGGTAGTTAGCCACTCAAGTTAATAAAATACATCCGTTCAAGTTAAGTTTATCATGTTCGAGTCTTATTTGTATTTTACATTGTGGCTCGTACCGCTCCCGTCCCGTCCGAGTTTTACATTTCTAATTGTCCTTTGTTCGTGACTACCGTCTACATGTTCGAGCTTTCAGATATGTTCGTGTATTTTTTACATAACCAAACTTCATTTGGAAGAGTAACTAAATTTACATATCATTGAGATCCATTGAATATTTTTATGAGATCTTCTTTTTAGGTTGTGGCCAAGTGAATTAATTGGGTCAGATAATTTATTTTGCTTTCAAAACTTAGCTGCACTGTACGGCCGGGCTGATACAAGTCTTTGTCTATATATTAATGTTTCGTTCCTATATGTTAGTGTTATGTTTAAATATTGTTCTTTTCATAACTTAATACTTAATGGCTTGTTTAGTAGTTTAGTAGACACATTAAACCAAGATACCAATTATTTTATTTTAGCTTATTGGGCCTAGGGATGGCAATGGATCTAGGACCCGGTTCAGATCCGGTGGTCCAGATCCGATTTTACGGATTTTGATCTTTTAAAATTTGGACCCGATGGATCTGGACCGGATCCGGATCTAATAGCTAATTTTCGAATCTGGATCTGGATTTGAAATTTTTAGAACCGGATCCGGTCCAGATCCAGTCCATGGATCCGTTCAATATATATATTATATTATATTACATATATTATATATATATTTTGTTATTATTTTAATTTGGAATGGAATTTGTATCTATATACTTGGGATATATTTTAATTTGGGATTGTTATTTATGTACTTAGGATTTTTACAACTCTTTAGATTTATCATTGAAACTTATTACGATTATTATTGCACTATAAATTTGTTTATTATTTAAAAAATTCATTTTAGGATAAAAAATTATGGATCCGGATCCAGATCCGTAGATCCGTGGATCCGATGGATCTGGATCTCGATCGATTTTTTGGACCCGATGGATCTGGATCGGATCAGGACCAATTTTTTTTACGGATCTGGATCTGGAGCAAGCTGGATCCAGTCGAGATCCGGCCCATTGCCATCCCTAATTGGGCCTACTTAATAAGCATAATGTTTAATTATGTTAGTAATTCTCTAAATATTCGATTAGGAGGTCAAAGAAGACCTGTCAGCAGTCATCTAACCAATAAATACGTAGTAAATAGAATACCTCAGCTCCACGAGGAAGGCACACGCCCCTTTATCTTCCTTCAATCCACGCCGTCCACGTGTCTCCAATCAACGGTTCCTGGCAACACCTTGCCCTCCCATTTGTGCGCCTAAATAAAATGGGCCAAATCTCTCGCTTTCCTCGAGATTTGGGTACACGAATCAAGCATGCTGCTCACGACGGCCACTTCACTGTTTCAGTCTCTCGCTCCTCGCCTCCTCCACGGCGGCGGAGATCTGCCTCTGCGAATCCGGAGAGCTGACCGTCTCGTCATGAACGCCTCCACTGAAGCTAAAAACCCGGCGGTTATGGATGCGGTTTTCGAGCCGTTCGAAGAAGTGAAGAAGGAACTCCTTCTCGTCCCCACCGTTCCACATGCCTCCATTGCTCGTCATGTCTATTCCGACCTTTGTGAGGACGCCATCAACGATCAGATCAAGTACATTTTGATTTTTCTTCCTTTTTTTATCCCCGTACTTTTTTTTATGTTTTGTGTATATATCTATGAATTTATGCGCACATCGGTGTTGCTGAAAGTCTAGGTATGTTTGTCTGTCTGTATATATATATAAGCATTATGTTCATGTGTGCTATTTCGCCGAGAGTACTCTAAATCTAAATGTATAGGTTTATGAGAAATCTGTGTAATTAGTAAAATAGATTTATTGCAAAACATTAATCTCTTTCGGATTAGCTACTTTTTTTGCAATTGATTTCGTACGTACATGTGATTTTGGTTTTTTGAGGATTTGTGTTGTTTTTTTGAGCATATATGCATTTTTTATTTTCTTCTTTGATCCGTAGTAGTGTCACTTTTATCCATTTTGTCATAGAGCTGTGAAGCTAATTGTTTAGCTAGTGACTAAGGTTATATGAACTGTTATCGTTTTGGATATATGTTCATTTTTCGATGCAGTGGAGCAATGCTAATCTTTTATAAAAAAATAATTCGATTATAAGACACGCATTACCAATCATCAATTTAATCCGTTTTGCTTAATCGGTTTGTTGAATTGCAGTGTGGAATATAGTGTTTCGTACGTGTACCACGCCATGTATGCCTACTTCGACAGAGACAATGTTGCTCTTAAGGGGCTTGCCAAGTAATATTCTCAAGTCTAACCATGTTTGAGCTATTTGTACTTCAGTTGTGACAAATTCACGATCATGATTAGGTTTTTCAAAGAAGCAAGTGTAGAGGAGAGGGAGCATGCAGAAAAATTTATGGAATACCAGGTACTTTTCAGTGTTATATGCTCACTCCATTGTAGGTTTGAGACTATTCTTAGTGTCTAACTTCCTCCATTGGTGTACAGAATAAGAGAGGTGGAAAAGTTAAGTTGCAGGGGATGATGATGCCGATATCTGACTTTGATCACCTCGAAAAAGGAGATGCACTGTATGGTAGGTTGAGAACTGATTTATTTATACAAGTTTCATTTAAGCAGCTTATAAATGATGTTCGTAATCGATTTTGTGTATCTACCATAATAGTCTGACAATGACTTCGAGCTTTGTTTGCATGAGTAATCATAATCGAGTTTATGCTAATGCTTCAACCTAAATGTTATTGTATTTGTCTATGAACTGAAGCTTACTGTCTCGTGCATATCAAATAGGTGTGCTGGCTAACATTGTTTTTTGAACAATTCTGTTAGGCAAGATTAAACCCCTACACTTGCAGAATCATTAACTATCATATGCCAGTTTGACACACATGCTTTCTCTTTACAACTTAAGATACAATTTCTGCATCATCAGTATAGCCCAAAGTCCTTACATTCTTGAGTTATGCTATGCCCTTTGTATTCCATTCCTATGACTGAACTCAATTAACATTTAAATGAATTTGGATTAAAACCTCTGCTGGTCATAACCTTTATCTTTATCCAACATATTTAATTTCTTCCTTTTCATTTTACGAGAAACAGAGTTCCCTGTCTGTCTTCTCTGAATGCATTTTTTATACTAACCATGTCAGCAATCTGTACTGAAAGAAATATGGCAATCCTAGACATACCATTCGTCGTCTAGTTTGCTAAATAAGAGTGTACTTTACTATCAGTTTCTAGAGCTTTGAGTGAGAGTGTATGTGTAGATAAAGGTGCATGATGGTTCTAAGTTGCTTCCAATTTCAATTCTTCAGCAATGGAACTTGCTTTAGCTCTGGAAAAGTTGACCAATGAAAAGCTTCTGAATTTACACAAGGTACGCCACCTAATCTATTTCATCGCTCTATTTTGGCTGCAGATGCCTCCTGCCTGATTTCTTTTCTAAATTTTTATCAAATTGCACATATTTGTCCTGTTAATTATTCTTGGCGATGCAAATTGACGTCTTCTGAAACAATGTGTTTGTAGGTGGCTGATGAAAACAATGACGCCCAGCTCGCAGATTTCGTGGAGAGTGAGTTTTTGGCGGAGCAGGTGACGTAAATTGTTCCTGTACATGTTATGAAAATTCTCCTATATCATCTTCTTAATGGCTAATACTTGCAACATTCAGGTTGATGCCATCAAGAAGATTTCAGAATACGTTGCTCAGTTGAGAAGGGTTGGCACTGGCCATGGTATAGTGACCTTGAATGCATGCTTTATTTATACGTATTACATTTTTGTATCTTCTTTACTTTTACATTTGTACATATATTTTTTTTCCTCACGGTATTCTTTATCATTGTTTTCAGGTGTCTGGAACTTTGATCAGATGCTCCTAGCTGGCGCCGCGGCTGTTTGAGATCGAATCATTTGCTATTGTGCTGTCATCCCTTTGCTGCAATCTTGCATAGGCATTACCAACTAGGCAGAGCCATTACCATTCTCGTATAGGAATCAAACAATTGAGATAGTTTTTTTTTTTTTTTTTGTTTTTTGGCATCGGAACTAAGTCCTATCATTCCCAAATTGATTCACAATTGAGACCTGTAAAATGGCGCTTGTTTGTCCCTACATCACATTATAATCTATTTTCTCGTTAGAAGACATTTCCTTCTGCTTGACTTTGTTGCCGTCACGACACTACCTCATCCTCAATTTTCGCAGACCTTATTCATTTTCTCTCTGCCTCGAGTTTTTTTTATCTATTTTGAGTGGTTCAAAATCTTAATACGTGAGGGGATTTGATTTAGTTCTAACTTTCTACAAAGAAGTACCGAACTAATTATCTTAGGATTTGATGTAGAGTATATATATATATATATATATATATATATATATATATATAGGGAACGGTTCGTGTGTTAATAAATCCTGACGTGTTAAAATGTTAAAAATGCTTAAAGGTATACAAAATTATGCTTAAATGTGCATAAAATTATGTTTATTATATAATTGTGCTTTTAAATGTACCAATTCATGCTTAAATGATATCATGCTTATTGCCCTTTGAAACCATGCTTAAATCAATGACATCCATAGATTTGATTAAGATCAATGGTCCAGATTCATTCCTATTTAACACACCAGGATTTATTAACATATGAACCAACCTCTATATATATATATATATATATATATATATATTTATATTTATATTTATATTTATGATGATACAAATTGCTTGAAATTATTTTGTTAGCAAGACCAGGTGTGGGAGTACAGAGTCATTTCCTAGGGTAAATGCTTAATTAGTTTGGATATGGAAGTCCTTCAGTCATCATAACAACATCATCGAGTGCAATAGCAGCATTTTTACTTTTATGGTTCTTTTTTTTTTTTCCTTGCAAGATGCATCAATACTAGCATCTGTGCTCGTATCTGTTTGAATTATGAGATAAGACAATTTTCTCACCGGCAAGAAATATCAGGGGAAATATATATTTCTTCGAATAGAAAGAACATACTTACAATGTAAATTAGAAGTTTAGTGAGTGTGAAAAGATACTTCTAGTCCTGGAGTACAATTTTGCGCTGCTTTCAAGTTTAATGCACCCGATCGAGTTCTCTCTGGTGCAGAGTAGTCTCTGTCTGATTCAGATGCATATTCGTGTCATTCTTCGAATTTAATGCCATTTTAGATGTTGATCAACCTTATGAGGGAGGTAGACCAGGGTTCGCCTTGTCGACTTAGCCCTAAAAATTTGCCTTCATTAGCTCAGGTACAGTTTGCTATCTTTGAATGTTGTACTGACCATGAGGAATATTAGGCCCTCCATACGTATAATTCATACCGGCATCAAAGTTTCCCTGGGTGAAAAAATCATATAAAAACTCGTTATGGCAAGGTCATTTACGTAAAAACTAAAGTTGGCCTAAAAAATATAGTGGGAAATGCCAGTCCATCAAATATTACAAAGAAACAGGGTTAGAACTGCTCACACCCAAAAAAGGAAAAATGAAATGGAGGAAAATATAAGATAAGAATGAAAAGAGACAGGGAGGCTAATTGAGCTTACTCCCAAGCAGATTTAGAATGACAACAATCATAATAACCGCATACATAATGTACTTCAAAGTTGTACATCACTGCAATAATATTACTAGTTAGCACTCGTATTATACCCGAGATGATAAAAAACTTAATATGTTGATTAATACCAGCATTTATGATAAAATATTCCCAAAATAGGCATTCTACAATATTTTAGTCAATGCAGAAAAAATAACTTCCTCAATGAGTACACAACAGCAGAAGCAAGAGGCAGTCAACTCAAATAGATGAAAGGCATTTCATTGGCACATCCAAATGCTAATTCTAAACATAGGGAAAAAGGCCAGGAAACAGTGAAATAGAATAAAGAAAATCAAAACAAACTGCCAAGGGCAGCAGAAGCAGTACTTTCAGTTCAATATTTCAACAATAGTACATGAGATTTACTTATATATTGATAATGACTAATGATCTTAAGAGCACAAATTATTAGATATCACCCATAGTCATATGAGAATTTTCAGACACCGGTCTTACCACTATTGCGCTTTTCTATTTCCATTGTTATCACTAGTCTAAGTATTCACAAATTTTGCATCATTGAGTTATTCTTTTTCATGTACAAAAGTTTCTTCTATTTTTCTTAAATTGCCATTTATTACACACGCATCAACTTTTTTAACACATTTTCATTATAAAGCTTCATCTTCATCCACTTCTGTCATCCTACTTTCTTCTATTTCTGCACATACAGCTGGTCACTTACTCCCCCACAGGAAACACTGAAATATTACTTACCTTCTATTTCAGGAATAAAAGAATCATGAAAAAATTTCGCAAAAGGAATGAGCCATATTGGCTCCACGAATCAGATGCCTGCATTTAAGGACTCTTAACTATCACATTCTGTTTCATTAAGACCTTGTGCTTGCACAATAAAACACAATGTAAGACTATATGGGTTTAATAAAACGATATGTGAAAAATTATAGGCTCAAAAATGCATTTTGCCATAGGATATAAGATATTTGTACACTTACACTAAGAAAGAGATGATATCATACTGAAATTCTAAGTTGAAGTTTCAAGAAGATAAGAAGATACTGTTTGTATTCATCAAACACGATTCTGCTACTATTAGATGGGTGCAGTCCGAATCAGGAAATAGTATTACACTATCAGACACTGGGCATATCAACGTAAGGGCATAAATATATGATGGGTTTATAAGTAGTATTGCTACACCAGGCCACCGAACACAACAGGATAAAAATGAGTTATGTTTGGTTTGACTTCATGACATTCAAGGTTAGATGCTTGATTCTCATTAAACGTTAATTAAAGGAATAAACAAGACCTGATGAATATCATGATGATCTGATAATGAATTTTCGCCAAATCCAGGTTCAAGAGTTCTCTGATGAATGGCATATCCAGAACCTGAAATGCATAATAGTCTTTATGGTTTGGTGGATATGCTATAGAAAGAGCAGGAGCAAAATCACGTGTGCGTTACCTGGGTTGGCAGTTGTGCCTGCACCTACAATGGCTGCCATGGCCCTCTTCTCGGCACTTGCAAGTTCAGAACGTAACTTTTCTGCCTCACGAGCCTTAGCAATCAGGTGCTTCTCCATTACATCACTAAGTTCAGAGTTGGTGGAGTGCATCTTCCTTTCATATTCTACTGCAGCCCTTCATGCATTCACAGACAAAATAAAAACATTGATTTTCAACGTAATTCTTGCAACTAATTAAAATCGGAAGCATTGGTCCTGCTGAAGATTGATTCTAAATAATTCACACCACATATATTTCGTATAAATGATGTCAAACAAAATTGCAGTAAATAAAACAAACAAAAGACTTTTTTGGGGGACTACTCAAAGTCATTAGGACAGCCAAGAAAGAAAATTTCACGAGCTGAACTAATATTCATCCATGCTTCATAATTTTGACCTTTTCCATTAACTTTTAGCTTCTTTTCCTCCTTCCAAGTCCACAGGCCAAATAAAACTATCCAAGAATTTTCACACACCGAATGTGTGAAACGAAAACCTAATCCCTTTGAATTACAACGACAAATACTTTAGTCTGAGATTTCAGCAAGATTCAGTCACCAAACACAAGGTTTCAAGCTATAAGTTCAATCACGTCTAGTTAATGTTTCTAAATTGATTCTAACAGCTAGAATATATATATAATTATCCTACAAAGCAGCCATGTAACATACAATTTGGGTGCTAGTAAACCCGATTCATCCGATAACACGAATGGCTATACCTTCCTTTCCGAATTTCTCTGTGCAATGCCTCGATGTCAGTCTTAAGGTCGGAGAATTCCTGCAGCTCCGGACGTGTCCTCGCAATATCGCCTTGGGTTTCCTTCAATTTCTCCGATAGCTGGTCACGCTCGGCCCGGAGCTCCTTAATTTCAGCCCGAACCCGGTTTAGTCCGGCGGATAGGCCGTCGATGGAGCGAGCCTCCGCCTCCTTATTGAGGGAGCGCTCGTAAACATCTCGCACCTGAGCGTCCCTTTCGGCCTTGACGGAGGCGGCGGTGGCGGAGAGGCGGTGGAGGTCTTTTTGGGCGGCGACAACATCCTGCTTGAGCGCCACGTGGGAGGCAGCGAGCCGCTGATTGTCCAGAATGAGGGTTTGGATCTCCCGGCTCTGGGCGGCGATGCGGTCCTCGATTAGACGGATGTCGATCGGAGTGAGGCGGCGACAGGGGCGCAAGTCGGCCGGATCGTCGGCGCGGCGGCGGTCGGAGCGGAGCCTAGAATCAGACAACGGGATGTGATTTCGTCCCGCCATAAAATCGGATGTCTTCTTCTTTCCACCAAATTTTTGGTGTTACAAATATTTGTTTTTTCTTATTTTATTTCATCGAGATATTTGCTACTACTAGTATTTTATAAAAATAATATTAAATATATAAATCATATACAATTGCTAAAAATGATTCCACATTTTGATCCTATTATAATTAAAGATAATATTATGATAAAGTTGTCATGACATTTGAAATAATGTTGAGGCTCTTATTTTATTTTATTTTTTTAATTAAAGTTGTGCAAAAAAAAAAAAAAAAAATGTCAACATTTTTTGAACAAGTCCCAAATTCAGCTCATGAGATTGTGATGGAAGCTAAAAAACAAGTCTTTCCTTGAAGGATTAAAGTTCAAAACAATTTAGTGCTTATATCAAATGAGCTAATTGAACAAAACAAATTTTGATTAGGAAAAAAAATAAAAACATGTGTATATTATATCAATAGTAAAATTATAATGCAATATGAAAACTAAATCGAATTATAATTGTGTTGAATCTTGGATATTGATGAGATCATCGAGGGAAAAAAAACAAAGAAAATATACATATAGAGTAATGCTTCCTTAGCCACTGTTGTCATACTTAATAGGGACACACTTGGGTCAGCTAGAGGCACCGTGCGGACGGCTAAAATACTGACACTTTTATTCGTGTAGATAAGTACTTTTCTGTATAAAGATTGACACTTTTAAAAATTGACATTTTATTCGTAAAATAATTATATTAAAGATTGACACTTTTATTCGTATAGATTAACACTTTTCTGTATAAAGATTGACACTTTGACCCGGCCACACTATGTGGCCGACCTCACCAAGTTTTTGTCTACTTAATATGCCTACGGCTGAGGTGGCGGCATTTTATTTAAGAAAAATTATAATTAATATACCTTATAAAAATAAACTCTACCATAAAAAACTAAACCCTACTAAAAAAAAAGTGAACCCTAAAAAGAAAAATTATTGACGTGCACTGCCACGTCAGCGGTGGACATGTTAAGTGTATCCACCATAGATAGGGGATCATTTTCTATATATATTTATTTATCAATCAATATATTATACGCTCCGATGCGGATTCGAAGTACGAGAGCGATCCAAGCGCCTACGTGGCGCCTCCTACGGCTTCCGTTCCCTATTTATCTAAATTCTGAATTTTTATACATATTAAATCATTATTTAATATAATAAATTCACATAATTAAGATTTCATCAATCTCTTATTACCATCCATATATATTTATACATATTAATTATTTATATATATTAATATATTAATTATTATTATTATAATCTATTTATGTTATACATAAAATTTAAAAATTTAATTATGAGAATTGGAGGATTCGAACTCATGATTTCCCACATGATAGGCTATATTTTGTACCACTACACCACATCACTAAATAATACTTATTTAAGGCTTACAACATATACATCCATTATTCAATCAGCTTTGAATCATTATCAATTACATTTTGTTCATTTTATAAAATTATAAATATATATTTTGAGTATAAATATATATAATATGAATATATTTTTTTATAATTAATTTTAACATGTGTTTCTTAAATTTTTATGAACATATATTATATAAATAATGAATTTTTTGATATTTATAAATATACAATATATATTTTTATTATTTTTATTAATTAATTTATTAAATGGTTCAACCGATCGAACCATGACCAGAAAAATATTTTAATGTTTAGGGTGTTTTTGCCACTCTTCCCAAAATAGAAAATAAGACAGAAAGGAAAGAAAAAGAAAGTAAAATATTTTGGCTCGGGCTATCTAACACCATTATAATTTTGAGGTGGCCGGCTCAAAAGATTTTGATATTCTTTTAGTTTGTATTGATAACAACAATTGACAAATTTTTTTAACGAAAAATATATTTTTAATTATTAAACACAAAATCAATTTTGAGGTGACCCATTGGCCAATAAATTTTTTACATTCTTTTAGTATGTATAAATAGTTTTAATTGTCGAATTTTTATAACAAAAAATATATTTTTTAATTTAAAATAATTGACAATAATTAGACACAAAAATGAGCTTTGTGAGCTATTTTCAATTCGGATTGGCTAAACTTTTTTTTTGTTAAAATATTTTGACCCTAATACTATATTGATTTTGAGGTGGCCCATTGTCCATGAAAAATTTCATAATGGAGATTTCCTTCAATGATTTGATTTTTTTTATTAATATATATAAATAGAGTACAACTACTCGATAATGGAGTATACGGCATTAAACTATTTTTCTAATAAAATTTAACGCAACTTTGTAAAATATATTCTCTTACAAATTATCAGAATACTATTTTTCAGTTCGGATTGATCAGGCTAGACTGATTTTTAGTAAAAAATATTTTTGCTCTAACATTATTTCAGTATTGAGGTGGTCCGTTGGCCAAGAAGTTTCTGATTTTTTTTTTTGGCTCCAATACTATTTTGATTTTGAGGTGATCCGTTGGCCAAAAAGGTTTTAAAATGCTCTTGTGTATTGTAGCATTTGGCCCAAACTGAGATGAGGTGTTTACGGGTGTCAATGATCTGTCGTCCGCGCTAGCCGCTGCCGTGCTTCATATGTGATGGAGACCACCAAATATGGGACTGTCCGAAGCGGAAGGCTAACGTGGGGAGACGTTGAATGTATGTGGTCGCTGAATCAGTGGATGATGAGGCTACACTATTCCGGTATTGAGGTGGCCCGTTGACCATTTTTAAAAAAAATGCTCTTATGTATTGCAGCATTGGGCTCAAACTGAGTTGAGGCGCTTACGAGTTAAGGATCTGCCGTCCGCGCTAGCCGCTGCCGAGGAGTTGGTTGACTTGAAGGCAGGTGGCTCTTCCGAGCCCGAACATGGGGATACGGGACGTGCTAAGGACAAGGGGAAGGGTTGGAAGAAGAAGGTTTTCAACGACCCTGCGCTGGTGGTCCAGCGAGTCACACTTTAGGGGCGGGAACAAGCTTCGCGGGTGCTTCATATGTGATGGAGACCATCGGATACGGGGTTGTCTGAAGTAGAAGGCTAATATGGGGAGAAGTTGAATGTTGTGGTCGCTGAATCCGTGGAGAATGAGGTTCGGGTCAACACGATGCAGTATATTTTCGGGTATCCAAGTGTTAGATGTGGGTGAGGACATGCCGAAAGTAGGCCGTGGGGAGCCTGGGAAGGACATGACAATGAAACAGCTAAGTGTGGACCATGGTGTGCTCACATATGCAAAAGTCTTAGCAGGAGCTGCGTCAAGCAACTGCTGTAGTGTGCCGGGAGAACTCGCTTGTGGTGAGCGAGTTATTGCTGAAAATAGATCTAAGACAAGAGGCTTATCCCACATGACGAGGACGTCGTCGAGTTTTGATTGGGGGGGGTTTGTTAGACCCCTAAGTGCACCTAGTCACGGGAGAACTATATGCGATTTTGAGGTGACCCGTTGACTAATATACATGAGAATATATTAGACATAAAATTGGTTTTGAGGTGATCCATTAGCCAATAAATTTTTGGAATTCTTTTAATATGTATCGATAACTATAATTGTAAAAATTTTGTAACAAAAATGTATATTTTCAATTTAAGACACTTCACAATAAATTAAAAATAAAATGATAATCGTTTTAACAAATTATCATAATATAACTATTTTAATAAATATACAATAAAATGATACTCCATCAAATTTCGACGGGATACAAACTGGTATTTATAATAATACCCAAAATCCAAATACAGCAGAATCGTGTCGTGAGCACGCCAATAGCTATAAATCCTTAAAATTTGACCAATATACGTAACAATTTTTAATTTAAATTGGAAGTTGGAACCCTAGCTTTGAACTTTCCCTTCCTTTGAGCACAGATTATCTCTCTCTCTCTCTCTCTCTCTATCAATTCCGGGATGCGGTTCAGCTTTTCACGATTGCACAGCTGTTGAACCCTAATTCCGCTCTCGATCCTTCCATGGCCACCGACGCCTCCCCCAAATTCCAGCAACCGGACCTTATCCCCGTGCCGCCGCAAACCGGTTACAGTTCGGGAATGGCCGCCGCCGTCGAGCACGATGGCCTCCACTTCTGGCAGTTCATGATCGCCGGCTCCGTCGCCGGCATGGTGGAGCACATGGCCATGTTCCCCGTCGACACCATCAAAACCCAAATGCAAGCCCTCGGTTCCTGCCCCATCAAGTCGGCTAGCGTCAAGCAAGCCGTGCACTCGGTTCTCAAATCCGACGGCCCCAGGGGATTCTACCGCGGGATCGGCGCCATGGCGCTGGGCGCGGGGCCGGCACACGCCGCTTATTTCTCCGTTTACGAGATTTGCAAGAAGAATTTCTCGGGGGGAAATCCGGACAATCACGCGGCGCACGCGGCTGCGGGGGTGTGCGCCACCGTCGCCAGCGACGCGGTGCTCACGCCCATGGATATGGTGAAGCAGAGGCTGCAATTGGGCAGTAGTCCGTACAAGGGGGTTTGGGATTGCGTCACGAGAGTGCTGAGGCAGGACGGGTTTGGGGCTTTTTACGCTTCTTACAGGACGACGGTGCTGATGAACGCACCTTTCACGGCGCTGCATTTTGCCACCTATGAGGCGGCGAAAAGGGGTTTGACGGAGGTCTCGCATTCTCCGGAGAGTCTCAGCGATGAGACGCTGGTGGTTCATGCTACGGCTGGAGCAGCAGCTGGGGCATTCGCTGCCGCCCTCACCACTCCTCTCGATGTCGTCAAGACTCAATTGCAGTGTCAGGTAATTGAAATTCTATATGTTTTCTCGTGTAAATGAGCTCTCTTGGTGCAATTTGGCCTTATAGAAGTTAAGAGACGGCCTTTTTCGTTGGGGCTTAGAGTTCAAATGGTGGCTAGTTCTCAGTCAGTTAGTTCTCTATGATCATAGCCAATGATTTCAAGTTTACTTAGAAATGTATATTTTTGTTCTTGGGTGGTGGGTGGGGCAGGATAATGGATAGTGAGAAGAGGTTTGTCGAATTATGAAGTATGGAAAATGGTATCAAATATACTTAGGGTGATTCTTAGCAAGAATTTTGACTAGGCTCATGAATACTAAGCAGTCCATTCTCTGTTTTCGGTTTAGTGTTTAAAGGGGATTTTTGCCTAATCTATTGCGTGCATCACTAGAGATAGTTGGCTTCTTCTTTTCTTTTTCCTAATCTTTCTTATTAAATCAATGTTGCTGCAATATTTTATTCATAGAATGAGTTCCCCTTTTTGCTTCCTTTTCTCCTCATCATGTCTTACCTTATATTTAGTCATAACTTTCGAGTTTTGCCTTACCCTGATATTTCTGGTTCAGTTTCATATGTCAATCCTGTAAAACCTTCAGTCTTTGTAAGAACTGAAAGGCCATAATGTTAATCACTTGCTCTATTTGTGACATGTTTTTTTTAGTGTAAAGAATCTTTGTATGACCTAAAATGTCACGTTGCCTTCGCAATGCAGGGTATCTGTGGATGTGATAGGTTTGTTAGTGGTTCAATTAGGGACGTTGTTCGAACAATAGTAAAGAAAGATGGATACCGAGGTCTGATGAGAGGATGGATGCCCAGAATGCTCTTCCATGCCCCTGCTGCTGCAATCTGCTGGTCTACATACGAAGCTGCAAAATCATTCTTTCAAGATCTAAACACTACCAACAACATCGAAAACGTGACCTAGAAAAGCAGCTTCAAATGCAATGCACTTTCTCAGTTTGTTGTATCAGAAACGCTATAGCTTAGCTATACGAGCACTGTGGCAGGACCGGGGTGAGATAGTTGGGTAGCACCTTATGTCAGTGACTTGGTTTATACAGATGCGAGGAGACGGCCATTATACTTGAGCAGCATTTGATTCATATCTAGTGTAGAAATTGTTATTTATTCCAATAATCTGGTCAAAGTAGTGTCTTTTTTTCAACATTATTTTGATGAATACGTGTGGAGTTGAAGGATATGTAGTTTAACTGCATCAGAAAATTTTGATATGGTCACAAAAGGGATTTTGTGGCATTGTTACTACTTCCTATTTAACATGCTGGTTGCTTCTATTATATTGATTTTAAATATGGCCATTCTCGTTGTATTTCTTTCACTCTCCAACATGGGGAGTAACATGAATATGAATACGTTTGATATTGCCACAATTTCATACTCCTTCCGTCCCATTTATAAATAGATAGTTGACTGTGACAAAAAGACAGTGAACTATCTCTTTATAAACGGGTCAGAGGGAGTAATATCCAAACAACATCTTGCTATAAATAGCAAAGATTTGACAATGAGCATGTGTGTGATCCAAAATACAATTAAAAAAAATGGTGTGTCTGCAATTTCAATTTCTATCAGGTACAATCCCATAACATAAAATCTATACACCAAGAATTTCTTGGACCTGCATCAGTCCAATGAAACAAGGTTAACTCTCTCTCTCTCTCTCTCTCTCTCATTGTATAATCATGAGCTCAATGAGCTCTTCACCTGTCCAACTATCACAGTAACATCATCAAGCTTTCCACCTGTTAACTTCATCCCCATGATTTTCTTCCACCAAGGAACATCAAAACCCTGCCCCAAAACACCACATTCTTTTTATCAACCTTATGTAAAAATTGCAATGACTACACAAACTGGAACTAGGGCAAGTGAACATCTCACCTGTGTTCGAGCTTCCTGGGAATAAGGGGAGTCGAAACTCAAATCCTTTGAATGGTTATGAGCAAGACTAGCTAATGCCTTTGCTAGCATCCAAAACACACCACTTTCCAGTTAAAGAGTAGAAGAACCAAACTTTAACCAAATGAGCCAAGTTTAGTATGAAGGAGAGTATACCAGCTTCGGTAACACTATCACACGAGCTCACAACTGAAACAATTTCTCGATCATAGACATTGTCGAATAGCCCATCTGACCCCATCACGATTGTATCCTCTTCCATCAACTCAACAGTGATTACCTATATGGAAAGAGCGACTCAATAGGATCATAGTCCAACATAATATGATGAAATCGAGTTCAGTACCGTAGCATCTAGGAATGTCTGACCAACAGCCTCTGAACTCAACTGATACGGGCAGTCGAAATAATGTTCTTGAGGAGATGTAGAAAACACTACTTGTCCTATATTCATACATAGATCAATCAACACATGCATAATCTGGGGGGCTAAAACATCCCAAGAAACACGAAATAAAACAAGATTTAACGGAATCACCTTTGCGTATGATCCTCACGCCACAGTCTCCTACATTTGCTACCTTCAAAATCCCATTTCTTTCCAGCATTGCAACAACTCTAAGAAAGGCATCACCAAATATAAGGATGATTTGTACTGCACAATTATGAAGCAAAAGTAAAATAACCTACGCAGTGGCAGAGCCAATGGAAGTGGTAGCAGCGTGTGCTTTCCTTAGCAAACTTCGAGGGTCATAGTTAACCTATATAATAATCAGTTACATAGAGCAATCTTTTTCACTCAATAGTCATGAACTAGATAACAATGGAGGAAATTGTAAAAGAGCCAAGAAAATGGAGAAGATAAACAAGAAACAAGACCTCTTCATCTTCCACTAAGCTAGAGGCATTGGACATTAACTCACGCGAGAAGAGAGCTGGATTCACATCTTTTTCAGCCCAACTGCCATTATCAAACAACATACTACACATGAGCATTATTCATTGAGTGAAGCATATATATAAGAGATTGGTGGAAGGCAGAGGTAACCCAGTACCCAGAAACGCCGTCGGCCACCGCGATGACTCCTCCGCGGTGGCCGCTGACAAAGAAGGCGTCTTCTCCTCCTTTCTGGACCTGCAAAAACCTACCTTTAGATAGTATGGAAAATATTTGTACACCATAGAGAAAAGGACAAGAGTGGTACCTTGTCGGGGTGGGGAATGAGGTGGGTTCCGACGCTCAAGCACACACCTTCTTCTGAACTGCTTCAACAACAAACGATGCGCTTCAGCTTCACAAGAAACAGACTCTGAAACGAGATAAGGAAAATGGTAGTCATTTACCCAGCAAGATTGGAGATAGATGCAGAAGAAAGCAGCCTCTTAGTTTTATGAATGGAGGAGGAATTGAATTGGTGGAAGGGCCGCTTTTCGGAGTGAGCGATAGTGCTGAAAGGCCTCAACGCTGCTGGAATTGCCATCTCCAACTCCCTCTCTCTCTCTCTCCAACCGCTAACAAAACCAACTAGTGGAGTATTTGTTTCTCTTCCCAGATGGAGTTCAGAGGTTCCTCATTCGTCCACGTCAGAATATTAATATTAACATTAAAACAAATTTTCTGCAGCTATAGCTTCAACCAAGCACCAGTGGTCTAGTGGTAGAATAGTACCCTGCCACGGTACAGACCCGGGTTCGATTCCCGGCTGGTGCATTCCTTTTTATTATTATTTTTTTACTTTTATTTTACTCACATCAATTTTTTTATTACTGCCATTTTTCTAAAGCGCCAAATGAAAATCAATTGCTCATATCACTTCTCTTCTGAAGGTTTAGTGTAAATGTTTCTGTTGTTTAGCTATAGATTTCACTCCAAACAATTCCATTCATTCCATTTACACCCTGCAAAACAGAATTAATTTCTTCATATATAATATAGCCATTCAATAAACCACTTCAAGTCAAGGCAGCCATTGAAGTAGTAGCGCTATAATTCAATCCACTTGTTATATACACTGAAGTTTCTCAATATCTACGAAGAACAATCGAGCACTAATCTGTAAAGTAGTGTGTATTGTTTATTGAAGGTCTAACTCCGGGCCCTCAACATACATAACCCTTATTGCCTATCTTCTTGGGTAATTTCAACATTCAAAGACGCGCACCAAACAATGCCTTAGAAGCTCCTCTGATTGATTTAAGTTTGATGCATCTGCAGTTATTATCGATGTAACAGGAGCTCTGTTAGTACTGTTGGTTTACAACATTTGATGAAGGAAGGTGTTTGACATGTATGATGTTTTTAGATTGCTGGGATGAGATTAAATTCGATACTAAGTAAAGGTCTGATGATATATGCGGTATATTGAGTACCAATCTTTTGCATGTTGAGGGAGAAGGATGAAGATGGAAAAGGAGCATTTAAGTGAAAATATGATTAAATATAAATTATTTGAACGATTTTGAGGGAATGGGAATGGGAATTGAGTTACCTAGAAGCCTTCTCCCCATTGTCTCTATGTATAATCAACTACTTGGAGCTCACTATATCTATCTCTTCTGCTTCTGATTGCCCTCGCTTTACCTTCTTTTATTTCTAGAACCTGGTCAAAATGAATAACAGTTCATAAGAAATGAAATATGTAAATCACGAAATTCTGAAATCTTGAAGAGTAATTCTGTCAGACGTGTTGCAGTAACTGCATCAGTGATATGACAGTATCAGCAGACGAATAGAAAACTAGTGAAGTGCCCAAATGAAACGAAACACGATCCAATGTTCTTCCACAACAAGCTATTAACCACTTCATATTCATCTATATATATCTGGGTGCATTCAAGGGTCAATTTGTTGTATGGTTGAGAGTTTAGCATATATATAAGTGCAAGAACATTTTATTCTGAAGATGCATGAAGTGAAAGTAACTATGAAAGTTGACGGTGCTATTAAGATCAACCATATCGAGTGAAAGAATGATTTACCTCAGGCCTTGAATCAAGGACACCACTAGACATCCCCACATCTACTCGCCAAATGCCACAGTTGAACTCACTGCAGGATCACCCAAACTAGTTCAATTGATATATAATTAATCTCAGAACAAGCACACCATTCGCAGATAATATGTTTCCATATGGATCCCTACTGCACCCATTCTTATCCTTCAATTAATCTATGCCACAAATTAAATGATTAACTCTTCACGCCTATACACCTCATTGTTTTTGAGGCACACATGGGATGTATATATTTTCAATGAGAAGATTGATTCTGTCAGACTGTCAAGTATCCAATTTTTTATCGAGTTCATAAAGAGCCTAAACAAACAAGATATGGAAGAATCATCTAAGAATCTTACATTATTAGATTGTCGTCAAATGCACACGCTATTTTGTTATTAAAAAAAAAATCATTAGTTTTGAATATGGTAAAAGCACTACATAGGCACTTTATATTATTTGGTATATGGACATGCAAATCATGTCTGATATAGCTTGCATTTTCCCTACTATAAGAGTTTTTTCTGAACCTAATTACATTGTTCTATGCATGTACTGATGTACATGCATACCTACAAATTCGACCTTTCTAACTAGTTGGATGATAATGATGAGCTGTATTGCTTAGATTGTAGTAATAACAAGCATCTTAGAGCTTTTGCAAGAGTATTTTCTGGAAGACTAAGGCTGATGGAAGAAGCTTCATTGACATTTAAGAGTTATGAATTCCTATTCTTCTTTCTCTTATATTTCACCCTACATGACATACAATTTTCTTGGTATATGTTTAGAAAAGTTATCCGTGCTGCTTATATGGAGAAATTTACCCAAGAGTTTATCAAGAGCTCAGGGATGAAACAGGTGGTTAAACATAATGATGCATTTAGGGGTTAAAGGGTTAATTATTTGGTAACAATATGAAAACAAAATAGGATTCAAGTTTCTTTACCAATTTACTCCTGCAGGTTGTGGAGTATGTCCCACTACCATTGCCTTCGCACCTACTGCTTGAAGTGTATCACGAAGAATATATTGGATCTGGTAAGAGGTAAACTAAGTACTCTTAGCTACTTACAAGGTGCAAAACAAGAAGATCGACCATATTTGTTTACAACAGATAAATAATCAGCATGCAATCAGTCAACTGACAGTGCAGTATAATAGCCAGCATCTTATCATTCTGGAGACATCCTCCAATATCACGAATCACAACTGGCTATAAGAAACGATACCATTTTTAATGAAGTCAAATTACAAGAACCCAATAAAGGTTTCTGATTGTGATATGTTGCCTATTGTTTTGGTTTCATCAAAAGTGCCTCAAGTATGAAGAACAAAATTGTAACTGGTTCAAATACTTAAAATGGGGTGAAGCCTTAGAGCTTTCACCTGGGATACTAATATGGTACCAACAGACCATAAAAAATGCACGGGAGTATCAAATATTACAAACATTATAATCACAAACCTGATTGATCTGATAATCATTCAGATCTGACGTGTCTCTTGAGTATAAACGACTCCACACTACACTATCATAGCCTCTGGTGGCAATGAAGGGGGGATGATCCTCCATGCTAAGGCCTTTCATCCAGTCTGATACTTCTCTATTCATCCGCTCTATGCCATATTCAACTGCAGCAAAACAGAAGATGAAGCAGGCCAGAATGTAACACTACAAGTCGCAGAGATTCAGATTATAGTACATTACCATGATGGGGAAGAAGGCCACCATGACAGAATACCCAGTCATTGACTTTGAGAACAATAGCATGGTTTGCCAATTCAGATGCCAATGGACCCCCTGGTCTTAGCAGAACCGATCTTGCTATGACTCCTTTCTGTCGCTGTCCTAATAGTCAGATGATAGAGTTAGAAAAGGAATATCAGCATGCTGTGACGTAAAACACTTGGATGAATCTTTCATGAATAAACACACAAAAGAAACATGAAATACACTCCAATTCGGAAAAAATGTGTATAATGTTTTTATGCCACATAATTTCTAGGTTTAAGATGAACAGAAGAAAAGCTAAACTGGATTTCATAAGTGATCAAGTATGAAAAAAAGAATATGCGCTGGATCATGAAAAACTACAATAATAGCTTGAACCCAATAATTGGGTTCTACTGAACGCTTCAAAGACAGGTCTTGAACAATAAACGACTATCACTGGATACTATTTATCAAAATTAGGATCCGTATGAAGTTGTCCATAGTTCTACTCATTGAAACTATTTCCCACTTTTCCAGACAACCCTGATGTGCGTCTTAGTCATCATCTCAACTGATTAATCAGTGCATCAGGATCTTTTTGCATTTTATAAGTGCTCCAGGTGTAACCATTTTATCAATGATCAACTCTAAAATCATTCTATTTACACCCATCAACCAAGTTATCAGAAATTCAGAATCATTATGGCATCTGAAAATTTATCTAATTCAATAGGTTCAAAACTATAGTCAAAACTCATATATTACCTTCACCAAATTCCAGGGACCCCATTGATTCTTTGGCACCTCATGATCTGCTTTCCATCTTTTTGAAACACAGGACCAACCAACAAATGCTTCTTCCCAATTATGGTCACAGATCTCCAAATGTTCCAAGAAGTCAGCACACTCATCGAATCCACCGGAATCTACATATCTAAAATCGCCTTCTATATTCATGGTTTCATGATTTCCATTAACCTAAAAGAAGGGATTGTATTTGTATCACTGTATTTGCAAGAATACGCATTCATGCTTCACTAATTTGAGTATTTGAAAGGACTAAACAGAGAAGAAAAGTTATGGTAGATAACAAGGTTGATGTAATTGAGCTCGGAATATCTTATTTAACGTCAACTCTTGGACCTTGCTCTTGTATAAAGCACTGGACATGATATTTCAGATTAAAACATACACGAAGGTAGCATCGTATATATACCTGGAAAACTGCACCGCCATTAGCTTTTGCCTGGATATCTAGTGACTTTAGTAAGGACAGAATTGCAATTTCATCTTCACCCCTATCAAGTATATCTCCAACTTGAACTAATACCTGGTCATGAATAATAAATTCTGTCAAAACTCAAACAATATGGTACAATCCAGAACAACCATCAAACTTTGGAGCATTGCATAAATAACTAAATGCTGAAAAATATATTTTCCAAAACAAAATATCATAACAATGTATAATAGCAAAAGCCCAAAACGTATGTGTACCGTTTGTCCACCAACCCATAGACCATCAGAACTCAAGACACCAGCCAGCTGAAGAGCATACTTAGCTTTATCAAGATCACCGTGCAAGTCCCCAACTGCTTGACCACACAGTAAAGAGCAGAAAAACAGACACTTGAGTTCAATGGCAAACTTTTTGTATGTTTAGTACTACATGATACTAAGATGTACAATCCAGCACAGTTAATTTTCAAAGAGGGAGCTAGAATTAAACAATCGTCACGGACTAACAATTTTCTTGCTCATTAGTCAATCATGTGAGAAATAACAATAGATTGATACTCATCGAATAGGGTGACCTGCAAACAGCTGCACTATTTGAGCTTGAGTCTTTTGAACCCCTCTAGATGTCATTAAACTTTTTTATATCAACCAGTATCCGAGAGTATTATACTAGAAGTCATCGATTCAAATGCAATAGATAACTAGTTCAATTGTAGATACCTCCCCCCCCCTAAAGAGTAGAATCTTTCCAGCTCCCAAGAACACTTGTTTATGAATACCAAGTCCAAAACTTCTACTCATAATTTTCATTACTATCGAAACCTCATCAAGTGTCCTAAATGCTAGCCTCTATATGCACCTATACATGTAGGCACAAACGCGATTATGTGTTCATGGATAATGAATACAACGTTAGATAAAATATGCATCATAGGATAAGTTGATTGAGTTTCTTCAGGAAACAAAGAGAATTCAGTAAAGCCAGACTATCCTGGACCAAGCCAATACCAATCAAATACTGCACGCTATGATCACAGAAACCTTTACAGTTTCGATTACACTCACAGCAGAGAACTAAAAAAAAAGACAACAGAAAAGCAGAAATACGAAGAAACATGGTGCAGGGAGACAAGCAACTAGTAACGCATGCAAACTGATTGCAGTAATGCCGCAACCAACAAAAGCAAGGAAAGCGCCAGCATACCCGCGACTATCCGGCGGCCGGGGGCGGAGACGAAAGTGGGCGGATCGCCATCCACGACGATCGGCTTTTGGGCGGCGGGTCTGGTTTGGCTGAGACTGTGCGGAGTAGAAGCAGTGGAAGCACAGCAAAAGACGGAGTGGGAGAGTTTGCGCCGCCGCGAAGGCGAATGCAGCGTTTGCGGGGGCAAGGAAGAGCCGAGCGGGACGGAAGCCATTCAAAACCCCATTGATACAAGATTGTTGGGGTTGAGGATACGTTAGTGAGAAAGATTAGAATTGGGGGCGTCCACATGTTTTTGCATTGAGTTTTCTCCACCACGCATATTCCATTACAATTGTACTCTACTATCTTCTTTTCTAATTTATATATTCCATTTTTTTCATTTCCAATTTCCAATCAGTACAGATCATTTCACCTCAACGTGCCCCTCTGTCTCATTAGTCTTTTAACGTCGTATGTCTTTTTGAACGTTTAGTACACCATGGGGGCTTAGAGATAATTATACACTGTATCATTTGGGGAGTACATAATGACCATGTTATTCATTTATTCGTTTCATTATTTATGTGAAAATTTGTTTTGAGTTCTGATTTTTTGTGTTTTGTTGTTTTTTGGGGGGGGGGGGGGGGCAATTTGCACACTTAAAGCACGTTAGAGTGAAATACGCCCTAAACAATACGATAGAGTGGTATATGCGTTAGGGGCTCACACTCTAGGAGCTTATTTGCTATTTTTTCCTATTTTATACTAGTATTTTATAAGGAGTACTCTCTCCGCCTCACTTCAATAGTCTTGTTATTTTTCGGCTCAAAATTTTAGGAGAGGGTGTTTAGAGACAAAGTGTAGTATTTAATATTTTAATACAAATTTCATTATTTATTTTAAAACTAGAGCGTCATAGATATATAAAAATATATTGATCTCTGATCTAAAATGGAAGATCGTATTAAGAGCCTTAATTTGGTATATAAATTGTAAAAATCGGAGAACAACGAGCAAGTTATGATAATTTAAACTTTTATAATTTAAATTATATTATGATACGTGCTGAGAGGTCAATAGATAATGTGATGATTACTGGTTAGTGGTCCATATAATGTACTAATATTTTCCATTTTAGGAAACAAAACTACTAAAATAGAACCTTCCAATATAATATACAAGACTATTGAAGTTGGACGGAGGGAATACAATATAATTTACGTTTTGTAAGGACTTTTTTTTGCTAATTGTTGTTACTAGCAAGTTGAGCATATAAATTAGTCAGATTATTTAAATTCATACTTGTTTGGTGGTAATTATCGATTGCCGGAAGTTGAATCTGTTAGAAATCATTTCATTCATATATATAAATAAATTAGAAATTTCACTAATCATTTGACAAATTTAACTTCCATATCAGTATGAAATTTGATGAAATTAGAAAGAAAAAAAAAATCGACATTATTTATAAACTTATAAACAATGGAAAATTTATATTTTTACATGCAAATTTTAAAACTTGTATATAAAATTAGAATTTGATAAAAGATACCACAAAGTATAGTGAGAAGTACGTTTTGTTTTAACCTATTAATTAAAGTAACTAATGACAATTTGGACTTACGAGGTTCTACGTTTTAATATAGATATGAAATTGTCATTTCATATTTATGAAATTGTAATGATGATATCAAACCAAATTTTTTGTTGAACTTTTTCGAAAGCTTTTTTCCCGTTAAATATACATAGTTGTGTTAAAATCAGGGGCGGGGCAAGGTTATCGGGGGCCTGTGCAAATTTTTAAAATCGGGCATTTCTCAAAACAATATTCGTATATAGAAATTTGTTACTTAAAAGGTCTTAATACATAAACTTTATGTAAGTAACAAAAATGGTTGAAATATGTGAGTGTATTGGTCTAACAGTAAGGGGTTAATGCCCAAGACCAAAGGTCTCGGATTTGAGTCATCCGTAGTGCGACCTTCAAATTTCAATTAATTATATAAAAAAAAACAGTTGAAACATTCAGCTATTTTTGCATGTTTTAAAAGAAAATCACTAACACTTTCATCTTTCATCATCAATTTCTCAAAAGATCACAAAAATATGTGTTATTTGTTTCATATGCGTGGCGTTTGATATTCCTGTAGCTATGCCAATGCAATACGGAGTATTAGATAGGTGGGCCCTTTCAATAATATAGAGAAAGAAAAAATAATTAGAGAAAGTGAAGAAAAAATAAAGAATTGTCCCAACAAGGATTCGATCCTTGACCAATGCGCTTTGCCAACTGTTCTACTTCTGTTATTGGTTTGTAAGTTATTCAATGTATGTATATATAAATACACCGTAGACCCAAAAATTTGGAGCTCGGGGGCATGTGCGGCCGCCCACCCTGCACATGCTACAGAACCACTCTGGTTAAAATGACAAAAACTTGTGTCAGCCGGAGGCACCGTGCGGCCGGGCTCAAAGTGTCAATCTTTATACAGAAAAATGTCAATTTATATGAATAAAAGTGTCAATCTTTAACATAATTATTTTACGAATAAAATGACAATTTTTAAAAGTGTCAATCTTTATACAGAAAAGTGTCAATCTATATGAATAAAAGTGTCATTGTTTTAGCCCGGCCGCACGGTGCCTCCGACTGACCCAAGTGTGTCCCGGTTAAAATTGAGTTCTGATTATTGTAGAATAAAATTGTAGATGATCGATCGATCACACACTCGACGACTCGAGCACTACACGTGGAACAAATACAGAAGAAGACAGCATAGTATAGTATATATATAGACGAACATTATATTTTTTTAATAATTAAACTACAATTAGTTTCGTCTGAAAAAGTCCAACATATGAATTATCAACAATATTGACAAAAAGAAAGTATAATATGAAAGTAATTTGGAATAGTGTAGAAAGTAGGAATATAAATGTATAATGCAAAAGCATAGACGAAGCAAAAGGCACAGTCGGCAGCCAACTGCGAAATTAATTAAACTTGAATTATACTAATAAAAGAAACTCTTAATTTTTCAAACACAACACATTATTCCAACAAATGTCCGTACACTAATAATTATCCCATTTCGCATTTTACTCGCCCCCTTTTCTTCCCTTGTCGAGGCCGCCCCCTACCTACCCACCCACCCCCTATATATCTATATCTAATTATCTATATATACTCTCTCATTTTCTTATTTTTACTTCACTCACTCACTCCCCCTTCTCATGAGTACATACCACTAAAACATTATATAATGCTCGTACATTTTTTTGATTTTTCTTTTCCCCATATACAAATAGTAAATGAAGAATCTGTAAAGCTCAGGAGGGATAGCGCCTCCACTCGACTCGGTGTTGTTAGTTAAGGTGGTGGCGCTATCCATCCTGGGTTTCACGGCTTCTTCTTGCTTAAAGATCTCTCATATATGATCAACTCAAGTAAGATTTCTTTTATTTTCGGCTATAATTAAATAGTTTATGTATAGCTTTTTTCTTTTCCTTCAATGATAGTAGTATATGTTTTCTTCTACGAATCAAACAGCATCAAAATGAAGACATTATTCTTAACAGCTGTACAGAAAATAATACTTTCTTTTTATCTAAATTTTTATGAATGAGTAGACAATATTAATTGGAATCAATAAGGAGTGAACAAAACCAATCATCGAATCGATCGAGTGGGTATATATATGAACGAGTAGAATATGTTTTCAATCCCATATTTGTAGTTTTTCAATGAAGAAAAATTAGATTTTCTGGAAAAATAATTTGGTTTGAAGCTCAAGCTAAGCAATGTTCTTGCCTCCTCAAAGAACTAATAGGATTTCTTTCGTGCATGCATTCGATCCCTTTTCGGTTTGTGTGTATTGCACATGTACTGCGTTGGTTGCTTTTGCTTTGATTATTAACACAATGTTATTTATTTATTATTGAATTCTTTTATGTTTTTTTATTTTATTTTATGATCTGAGCATTATGTATGCTTTGGAAAAGTAATAGTAGTATATACATTCGCCATAAATGGCTTCTGCAGCCCTATTCTTGAATTTGCTACAAACTTAATAATTTGTACTTGTCATTTATGTAGATAGAACTCATATTTGGTTAGCAGTACAATAATGTTACAAAAATATACGGAGTAATATATATATATATTTTACAATAGTAGTACAAATAATTGACCTCCATAAATGTCTTTGAATTAACTCGGGCGACTATCATTTTCTTTCTCCAAATAGTAGTACCTAAAAAAGCTCTCCAAATAGATAGCTATCAAACTTTTCTTTTTCTTTTTTTCCTTTTTCCATATTTCCTACCGTTTTAAACTTTTAATTAATAATATACCGATACACACACATATTTCTAGATTAATTCAACAATGTATGTGAGTATTTCTAGATTAATTCAAAACATGTATGTCAATTGTATTGTTTTAGAAGTCATGTAAGAATTCTCATTTTGTAAATACTTATACCAACAATTACTAGTATTTCTTTTTTGGGTCCAATTCCCTAATTTTTGGACAATAATATTCAAATTTTTTTTCTCTAAAATCTGTCCTCATTGTGCGATAGCTATAAAGTTCAATTCAAACTGTTCCATTCCAAGACATCTAGTCAGTAAAAAAAAATATTGTTTCTTTAATTTCTTCATTGTTTTGATAAAAAAATGTTTCCTTTTCATTAATTTTAGTAATTAATTTATAGGCACCTGCTGAGAAATGAGAGTAATAAATGAGGTGTTTTAAAGCAATAGTAGTTGGTATTTTCACAGTGCAGAGAGTTATGGGGAAGAAGATATTTATGGTTTTGATGACTACTACAAAATTAAATTTTAGTGCAGGCTTTTCAATAATGGCCATAGGATGAATTAATGCAGATGTTGACTCCTTTTTCCATTCAAAATTTGGCTTCGTTGAGGCCACGGCTTCTTTACTTTTCATTAATGTCTATTTTTATTACTTCATCAAATTAAATTACTTAATTTATTTTATCCTCTTCTTCTTCATCCCTTCATGACATCGACCAAAATACTTATCCCTAATCATTCGCTTATTTATTTACTGCATTTATTCTTGGATATACCAGCAAAATATCATACACAATTAAAAAATAAAAACAAAAAAATAACACATTAAATGTAATAAAGGTAGGGGTGAGCAAATATATCCAAAAATCGAAAATCAAACTGAACCAAACCAAAATATTTAATTTGGTTCGGGTAATTTGGTTTATTTGGTTAATTTGGTTAAAACCAGATTTTTGTTTGGTTTTTCGGTTTGGATCGGTTTTATTTTTTAAAAATCAAACAAAACTAAAAACCGATATATATATATATTATTTTTTGTATTGAGATTTGAGAATATAATATTATTTATAATTTTACCTATATAATTTTTTAAAACTACGCTAACCCTAACCATATATAATAACATTATCATATGGTACTTCCCGCTTCTCTATCACTTTACATACGCTACAATCGTCAATCGTCGTCCTCTTCTTTCCTGCCCAACTCTTATAGCTAGGGGTGTGCAAAAACCGACCGGGCCGACAAAACTGACTAAAACCGACCGAGTTCGGTCGGCAGCGGCCGGTTTTTTCCTCATCGGTCATCGGCTCGGCCCAAAAGATGTAAAACCGATGAGTATCGGTTCGGGGGTCGGTTAAATTTTAAAATTTCGACATAGAGCCGACCGACCGACCCCTATATGTATATGCAATTTTTTTTTATAATTCTGAATTTCTAAACCTAAATTCCTTTCCCTATCCCTTCCCCAATCCTCAAACTCATGCACACTCGCACGGAACAGATTCAGAGAAAAGAACTCACGCATCCCCCTCCAACTCCAATCGCTCGCACCTCAATCCAACACGTCCTCGCCTCACCCGCCGGCCGCCGCCCCAGCCCCCAGGCTCGACTCGAGCAGTAGCACAGTTGCCAACTCGCCGGAAAGCCCCTTCACTGCCGGCCGACGCATAAGCAATTTCATAGGTAAGTTTTATTGTTTTTCATAACTTCCCCAATTTGAACTTTGAATCAATCGTCGGTGTAATATTCGTCTTCTTCTTCGACATTGAAATCTTGGGTATTGTTTATCCAATTGAATTGATAACCCGCATATCACACACAATGTATTGTACCCCTCATCTCTCTCCATCTCTGAATTAACTATTTGTTTCTTCACTAATATTTCTCCTCTCTATTTATTTGAAGTAATTTACATTGGTTTTTTAGGCTAAAAACAAGGAAAAATCTACTGGAGAAGCCTCTGTCGGTTTAGCCACGTTTTTGACCGACTGACCGAAAACCGTCGGGTCGGTTTGGGGGTCGGCCGAACCCCTTTTGCGGTCGGCCGGTGGTTAGCTTTTCCCCCATCGGTCGGGACATCGGTTAGCGGAAAAAGGATCGGTCGGCCGGGCCGACCGACCGATGCACACCCATACTTATAGCCACTGTATAATTAGTCCATCATTTCATAATTTTTTAATGATTCATTTGTCGTACATATATTTCATAACTTTACTATTGTTATGCGTTCTATAGTTTGAGATTATGATTTCGAATAATATCAGACTTTTGATTTAAAGAATTGGAAAAATTCGGATAACCGAATAAACTAAAATAATTTAATGATTAATTTGGTTTATTCGGTTCGGTTTCCAAAATACATTTGGTTTGGTTCGGATGTAATTTTAAAATTTTATATAATTCGATTAGGTTCGATTTTTTATAAAAACCAAACCAAAATACCCAATACTCACCCCTAAATAAAGGGACTTGGGAAGTGTAAGGATATCTAAAACTACTTTATTTATTCATATAAAACAAACATAGTATTATAATTATGAAAACGGATAAAAAAGACAATAGCGTTATAATTAAAAAAAGAAGAAGACTATGCCAAAGATTGAATTGATTATTTGGCAACATAAGAAAATACTAATATAATATATCATATACTTTATATTATATTATATGTCACATTAATCTAATAACAATCACACACATAAATAATTATATATGATTGTTGACATTGCTTTTTGGTAGTCTGATGTTACTTCCCAATACATTGCATGTAGACTACATCACAAATTGTGTTAGTGAGAGATTAATGTTTAGGGCATATAATGGAGTAATATATTTGGTTGCATTTATTTTTTATGGGTCCAATTTGAGTCAAACTTCGATTATTACTAGAGAATATACTCTCTCTGTTTTGTTTTGTTTTTTTTAAGTGTCCCGGTCAACAAATCGTAAATAACAAGGAAATGTGTAAATTTACATTTTAACCTCATTTATTATTTTCTTTTTCTGCATACCACCTTATATATAACATTAATTATAGGGGTAAAGTTGGAAAAATATAGCTATTATGTCATCGAATTCCAAAATGATACTTAAAAACAAACAATAAAAATAGTAACTGTGACACTTAAAAACAAACGGAGAGAGTATGTAATAGTAGATGATTCAGCAACGGGGACTATTGTTTGTTTGTGATTGACTGACTGATTAAGAAAATTTAAACCGATATATTGCAATTGGGATCCTCTACACCCATTTTGGTGTTCCAATTGTGTACCAAATTTTAATTTTTACTAGTTTTATAGTATATTTTTATTCAATAATTTTAATTTATAATGATTTAGTTTAATTTTATAATTATATTCTAGGGTTCACTCATCCAAATTAGGGTTTATAATTATTTTTTAGCATTTAATTTCAATTTTATTAGCTAAAATAGGGTTGATAAATTCAAAATTAGGGTATATTATTTAAAAAAAATCTATTTTTTAGTTATAAATGTTTATTATGATTTATTATAATATATCTTTTTATTCTTATAAAAAACATTACAAAACTAATAAATCTTATTATTTGGTACACAATTGGAACACAATAGTTGGTATAAATGATAACAATCCAATATGTTGTTGGCATTTTTAATAGCCAAGCTATATCTTTTCTCTATAAGCAATCAAGAATTTTAAACACAATTGAAATCAAGCTTCCGGACTCCAAATTGAACTCGATTATTAGTTTTATTACCGAATAAATAAGACACATATATATGTTTTTAACCTAAATTCGTCACGCCCTTGGGCCCAATTTTTCTTTCATGGCGCGTCGGGGTTCTCAAATCGATACCATGGCTTTCTTTGATACTGTTAGCGCCCCTCGCTACATTTTGACGCTTGTTAGGATGGATCAATTGAGATATCCGAACTTCAGGTTCCGATATAGTTAGTAGTATGATCAGTTGTTTTTTGTCTCCCAACATTTCGATAGGCTCTTTTATTAGTTTTCTAATATGGTCACTTTTTGGCCATGATCATTATATTTGTTCATTTTTTATCTTTCTTGTTATGTGTCGAGAATTGAATCGGTTGTTGATCCAATTCCGACTAGTTTTGTTTTTTTGGTTTATGTTATTGATAACACTCATTTTAGTGTTATCTCCATCAGATGTTGTATGATTTTGTTCAAGTTATATACAGGTTGGGGGTCTGTCTAACTAACCCCTCACCCTTTCGGGGTGTTTGAAGAAAAAAAAAGATAAAAACTGGCTTGATTTTATTTTTACGTAGACAACTTTTTTTTTACCCATCTAAGATAAGAAATGTCAAATTATACTCACCAATATAAAAAATACAAATTATACCCATTTGGACCAAAATGCCCTTAATGAGTCGACTTTGACTTTTTTTCAAAAAAAAAAATGATTTTTTTTTAGTTTTTTTTAATTTAATTTTATTTTTTGACGTTTTTTGTATTGGGACTATTGGGGCTATAAGCACCAAATAGTCCCAATAGTTTAATATTTTTTTGGTTATTTTATTTTATTTTATTTCGTTTTTTTTTCGAATTTATTTTTTCAAATTCTACATTTTTTCTCTTAATTTCTGATGTTTTTGGTATTAGGACTATTGTGACTATTTGGTGCTATTAGCACCAATAGTCCCAATAGTTGAAAAAACCCAGAATCAGAGTTACGACTATTGAGACTATTAGCACCAAATAGTCTCAATACGCCCAAACAAGATGAAGAAATTCTAATTTAAAAATGAGACTATTGAGACTATTAGCACCAAATAGTCCCAATAGGCCTAAAACAAGATGAAAAACCCATAAATTAGAAATGTGAATATTTGGACAATTAACACCAAATAGTCTCAATACGCTCAAACATGATGAAGAAACCCTAAATAAGAAATGAGACTATAGGAACTATTAGCACCAAGTAGTCCCAATGGGCCCAAATCAGAACTGAAACTATTAATCAGAATAAAATAAGAACTGTAGCTCCCATTCCAGTAAATAAAATCAGAATGAAATCATGATTTCAATCCAAAAAAATGCATGATGACAAACAAGATGAAAAAACCCTAAATTAGAAATGAGACTATTAGCACCATCCCAATAGGCCCAACTTCGAGCAGTAATACCAAACTTTCCGGGCGGCGAGGTCGTCGTCGTCGTGCAAATCGCCGGCCGTTTCTCGACGTCCCACAGGAGCTTGTTGATGAGGGATCCGTTAGTCAACCTCAAGCCGTTAGTCAACATCAAGCCTGAATCGTCGGCCGCTTCTCGGCTCTGAATGGCTAAAAGTTGCCATTAGTCAACCTCAAGCCCGGTCAGGCATCGATCTCCGCCGCCATCAGCGAGATGAGATGAGAACGGCTTCTTCTGGTTCAGAATTGAAGGCTGGGCTAGGACAAATTCCTAACAAGTCCACCGATTTAGACATCCCCATGAGCAAGGAGAAAGGGAGGAGGGGCTGCACGAGAGAGACTGGGAAGCAGAAGGGCGAGAAAAAGGCAGGAGGAGGAGGAGGAGGCGGTGGCGTAGAGGAGAGGAGACGGCCAGGAGAAGACGGTGGCGCCGGAGGAGAGGAGAAGGATGATCGATCTACAGAGAAGGGGGAGCAATGGGGGAGAGAGAGAGAGAGTGAATTTGGGGGAAAAAGATGAAAAAAGGGTTTTGATTTAAAAGTGTAAGGGTATTTTGGTCCGAAAAGGTAAAAAAATTGATGTTAATGGGTATTATTTGTATTTTTTTAAGTTGGTGGGTATAATTTGACATTTGTTAAGTTGGATGTGTATTTTGATACATTAACACTTATCTTTTTTTCTTTTTTCTTTTTTCTTTTTTCTTTTTGATCAGAACATTAACACTTATCAAATACTCTCCGTCCTTCATATTCGCGTGGGGTGAAAAGTAGAAAAATGAGGAGATAATGGGATAAGGGTCCCCAGAAACGCTCCAATGCCCACCGTGGGCACGCTAAATATGCCCACGGATGATGTGGCAATGCCACGTTGGCAATATTTTTCGTTAGGGTTTAATTTTTTTAGGTAGGATTTAGTTTTTTTATAGTATAATGTAATTAATTTTGGTATATTTTTTTTATATGTGGGCATTGGAGCATTACTCTAAGGGTCCCACTACATGTAAAAGTAATTAATGAGGATATATTGGGATAAGGCGGGCCTGCTATGGCAATTATTGAAAATATGAGAAAAAATTGAAGGGCAAATAAGTAAAAAAAAAATTTCCAAAGAAAATCAGATATATATAAATAATCAACCCCTTATAGGGGGAGGAACAGAGTTTGTGGCGAAGATGAACCAAAAGTGTTCATCCTCCAAAGTACACAATCACCTACAACCTACAACCGAAACGCCCACTCAAGGGGGCATATATACAAACGAGCTAATCAGATAAAGAATGGAGCTCGACAAAAATTATGCACTAAGATCTAACTGTGCAATCTTAAATTAGGATAACCAAGCTGGTCCATCCTAACCAGAGACAAAAAGACATTGGGGCTGAGCTGGCATCGAATGTGGTCATCGTCTGAAGCCGATGGCCGAGGAGCACCATGTAATCGGCCAGGCGATTGCCCTCCTGATGAATGTGAGAGATCATAACCTATAAATCTCTGATCAGGAGGCGGATCCGGTTATGGTGATACGAGTGAGCCCGGATCCGGAGAGCAGGGCCATGACGGCAGTAGCGTCGAGCTCGATCCACACATGCGAGGAATGCTGAGAGGCAATGAGGAGGCCGTGGTAGACAACCTGGAGTTCAGCATCGAAGCTCGAGGCTGCCTGAAGAGGTAGGCTGAAGGCAGACAAGAGCGCAGCCTGGTGGTCACGAACCAAACCACACCGGCAGCTCACATCTGTCCTCTGTCGAAGGAACCATCTGTGCTCAGCTTCACCTAGAGAGCTGGTGGTGGGCGCCATAGAACCGGCGTCGACTGGAGGGGCCGCCTCACAGGGGCAGAATATGGCATAAAGTCGACATGCGGGGAACAGTCGCTCCACTGTGAGGGGACAAGCTGCTTGGCCATAACCAAGAGCCGTAGATGCTGGATCACATGCGCAACAATGTGAGAAGCGAGGAAAGAAATTCCACAATGCTTGTGGCTGTTCATTTCCGTCCAAATAAAGCATAAAATAAGGCAGGGAACCAGGAAGGTGATGTGCGGTCGTGCAGTGTGTGAGGTGTGCGGTGTGCGATTTCTCCAAAAGGAGAGTGCGTGAGAGATATCTGTGGTGATTGGTGGTGTGATGTGAAACCAGTGTGCAAAGTTCATCCAAACTTCCATCACAATATCCCCCAAGAAAAAGAGGTAAGAGAATGACTTAATGTGAGGGGACTGAGGACAACAAGGACACTTGGAAGCAATTCGAGTACCCCGTGACTGGACAAAGGTGTCCACCGGGATACGATGGTGTAAAAGACGCCATAAGAAAAAGGAAATAACTGGTGTTAGACATAAAGCACGGAGAATGGGCTGGCGAGTGGACCTCTGCCAAACCTACTCCCAAGCAGAAGATAATGAAAACTCACCATGGGGGGTCAAATTCTAACGTATGACGTCCCGCTCTCCCCACAAGACTGGCGTCCGACTCAAGGAATCAACAAGCTCCTCGGCAATATGAAAACCATGTGTGTATGCATGCAATGCATGAACATGCCAAGAATGATGATGATGAAAATGAGACACATGCACGTTAGCAAGATGCATATCAGGACACAAATCAGACATATGGGTATCCCCATACCAAACATCATGCCAAAAACTGACCCGCCCAGTCCCCATGATCCAACGGATGTGCTGTTGAGCGCGAGCGCCTTCTCAGTAGAGGCGCCGCCAAGTAGCAGTACGATAGGAATGGAGAGGCCCGTGGTCAGGGAAATCAGGATGACCATACTTGGAGGAAAGGAACTTAGCCCAGAGAGAATCCTGAGCATGAAACCTCCACCACAGCTTGTAGCCAAAGGCCGAGACCAAGTCGCGAAGACGACAAAGCACCAGCCCACCTTCTTCAACCGGGTGGCAGATCTTTTTCCAAGCGATCCAGTGAGCCTTCCTAAAGGTCTCCGTCGAGTTCCAGAGGAAACGGGCCATGACCTGCTCCAGCATGCGAAGGGCTTTCTTAGTCGGTTCCATGACCTAAAGATAGTGCAAGGGGATCGTGCTGAGCGTGCTCTTGACGAGAGCCAGTCTTCCACCAACATTGAGATGCCGGTGGGACCAGCTTTTGATGTGAGAATCTTTCTATTTTGGGTATACACACTATATGGGGGACGTCCTAAATGGGTAATCATCATGTGGATATGGGGAACGGAGGAGTAATAATTTTAAGTCCGAAATAGGTATTCATACCGACTTCAAAGTGTTTTAGTAGTCTCATTTCTTTTGGGCAAGGGTTTTTGGAAGAATATGTTTAGAAATAAAGTGTAGTGTTTAATATTTTAATGCATGTTTCATTATTTTAAAATTATAGCATCATAGATGCATAAAAATATATTGATGTTTGATCTTAAATAAAATATCATATCAAAACCTTTAATTTGATATAAAAAAAAATAAAAATCGGAGAACAAACTAAGAATTTAAATTTTATTAATTTAAATTATATTGAGATACGTGCTGAGAGGTATATATAGATAATGAGATTATTACTAGTACATTTAATAGGTTATTTTTCCTTTTCTATTAACATACATGACTAGTGGTGTGAGTGGACCAATAAGCTATATTAGACTACTGAACTGAGACAGAGAGAGTATAATTTTCTTTCATACATGCTAGCACGTGCAACACGTACTAACAAAAAAAACACAAAATTTAGCAACAACATAAAAAAGAAGAATATATTTCGATAGAAGATGGTATTAAAAAAAAAAAAAAACAACAACTAGAGTTTCGGGTGTCCAACCCTTTCATATCCCAACGTAGAAACCTTGTTCCTGCATGCATCCCAATCTTCCAAGAATCATACTCTTTCAATTTCTCTCCTCTTCTCGGAGGATTTCAATGAATGTTGTGTGATACATCAACATCAAGGGACGAAGAATGTCGGTTAACCTAACCGAACCCCCAGAACTAATCAAGAAAGGTCTGGTTATATGCCGGGAGGTCCATTACGATCATCCCTTCGGCGTTTTCTACGGCCAAAATCCTTTAGATTTCTCCTTCCCTCTCTTCCTCCTCCAGATTTCCACTCTCATCGCCATCACTCGCATCCTCCGCTTTCTCCTCAAGCCCCTCCGCCAACCCAATATCGTCTCTGAGATTCTCGTAATATATTAATTAGACTCTCTCTCTCTCTCTCTCTCTCTCTCTCTCTCTCTCTCATATGCATGCATGCATGCATGGCTTTAATTAATTAAAATATGTAATTGTTGTACGTAGGGCGGAATAATTCTGGGACCGTCGGTGCTGAGCCGGAGCCACGGATTCCGCGTCTACATGTTCCCTCGAGGCTTCAACTACGTCATCAAGAATGTTGGATTGGTAGGGTTGATATACTTCGTCTTCATCGCCGCGGTGAAGATGGACATCTCCGAAATCAAAAGGGCCGGAAGAAAGCACTGGTACATCGCTGCATTCGGCATGGTTTTGCCCATTTGTTGCAGTCTCACCGTCGGATTACTGCAGAAGAAATCCATGGAGAGAGGACTCGCCACCTTCTCTTCAATTTGGGGAATCAGTCTAAACCTCTCCATCGCGGCTTTCCCCGTCGTTTACCCCATCGTCAGGGAGCTCAACCTGCTCAGCTCCGGCATCGGACGGATGGCGCTGACGACGACGATGATCAGTGACCTCATCGGAGTTATGGCCCTCGTAGTGTTCGAAATGTTGATTCAAGGCGAGCGCAGGGCTATATTCTCGCTGTGGTACCTGGTATCGTTCGTCTTGATAGCGGCCACGTGTATCGGTGGGGCCAGGCAGGCGATGATGTGGATAATCCGGACGACGCCGGAGGAGAAGGCGGTGGGGGAGGCGTACGTGACGGGGATCCTTGTGAGCGTGATGGTGGCGGGGTTTTTGACGGATACGTTCGGGCTGACGGTGGCAAACGGGCCCATGTGGCTGGGGCTGGCCGTCCCGAACGGCCCCCCGCTCGGGACGGCGCTGGTGGAGAAGATGGAGACGATCGTGGCCCATATTCTGATGCCCTTTATTTATATGTACATTGGGTTGGTTTTCGACGTCGCTGCTGTGAACGGGCACTGGTCCCACCTGCGCCCCATCATGCTCATGGTTGTCTCTGCTTATGTTGTGAAGATCGTTTCCACTTTCGTCGCTTCCCGCTGCAATCACATGACCGTTAGGGACAGCCTCACGCTCAGCCTCCTCATGGGAGTCAAGGGTCAAGTCGATTTTCTCTTGTTCATTCACTTGAATGATTTGAAGGTCACTCTTTTTCCTCTATATATATATCTTAGACATTTGATTTTTTGTTAACATATATAATTTCGTGCAGATACTGGACACCCCACATTTCACGGCCATGGCGCTCTCGGCGGCGATCGTGACGGCGGTGTCGACGCCGCTCATCAGCATACTCTACGACCCCACGAGGCCCTATCTCCTTGACAAGAGACGAAACATTCAGCATTCTCCTCCCAACGCTCCCCTCCACATCTTGGCGTGTATTCACACCCAAGAGAATCTATCCGGCCTCATGAAATTACTCGAGGTCTCGAATCCGACCGTGTCCACGCCTTTGTCCGTCGACGCCCTCTGCTTGGAAGAGCTCATCGGCTCCAACCCCGTTCTCATCGACCACGAGAAAGAAGAAGACGAGCCGCCGGAGAAATCCGCGATCCACAACGCCTTGAAAATGTTCCAAGAAGGCCGAGGCGGCGACTGCCTCCAGTTGCACTCCTACACCGCCATCACCTCCAAGAGAAGCATGTACCAGGACATCTGCCAGCTGGCGCTTGCCAACAAGGCGTGCCTCATCATCCTCCCTTTCACCACCGTCGACGAGGGCTTCCAGTCCCTCAACTATGACGTGCTTGTGCACGCGCCCTGCTCGGTCGCCATCCTCGTGGACAGGAGCCCACGCCAGAACCTCGTCCATGGGTCCCTCAGGAGATCAATGCGCCACCTGGCCCTCCTCTTCCTCGGGGGAGCAGATGCCAGGGATGCGCTGTCGTACGCTGATCGGATGGCTGGGAATCCGGAAGTGTGGCTCACGGTCGTCCGGTTCCTCCCTCACGACAACGAGGGAGGTAACGAGATGGATAAGAAACTCGATGATGGCCTGGTGACTCAGTTCTGGCTAAAGAGTGAAGGGAAAGAGCAGATAAGCTATCGAGAGGTGGTGGTGAAGAATGGGGAGGAGACCATTGCTGCAATACAAGGGATGAACAAACAGCACTACGATCTATGGATTGTGGGAAGGAAGCATGGTATAAACCCTCTTCTTTTAAGAGGGCTATCAAATTGGAGCGACGACAACGAGCTTGGAGTCATAGGAGAGTATGTTGCCTCTGCAGATTTCAACAGTAGAGCTTCTGTTCTAGTAGTGCAGCAGCAAATTTTACGAGGCCAGCAAAAGGTTTCTGATAGTCTGCGAAGAGGGTTTTCTACCTCAGCGTGTAATTGGTTGAAATTAAAATGTAAACCACCTAAATAAGCAAGCACTTTAAGCAACACTAAATATTGAAACTCAGGTCTATTGTAACTTCAACTACACAATTCTCCTGCAGCTAACACAACAATACTTCAATTCATAAAATCTGAAGTATAATTGCTACAGCAAGAACTCTCATAAAATGTTTATTACTCGGAAGAATGAAGCAACCTTCAAATATCTCAACCCTAGAGCAAAAACGAAGCAGCAGCAGCAGCAAAGATATTAACAAATACACTTAGCAGCCTAGCATATGAGTTTACAAGTGCATCTATATATCGAGCACGAATATTATCTAAGCACTTGTCGATGTTCTACTCTCAGCAAGCACTCAGGGTTCACGTTCCGTAAGTAAAACCTAAAAAAGGTGCATGTGATTAAATCCAGTGTTAAGCAATAAGAACTGCACGAGGCTCATGCCAAAAAAGTTGATTCGATTATACTTATTCTTCCATCCCTCGCTCTGCTGCGAGGATCTTCCGACGCCTCCGAGGAGTCTCCCGCTTCACAAACATTTTCTCAATATCATTCAGAGGCCTGGTAGAGCCATCAGCTTCACTAACAAATTTCCACCCACCTCCATTACCACGCTTGCCTCGAGCACCTAATTTCTCCACCGTAAATTTCCAACCTTGAGATGGACGTCTCCTGCTGTACTTGTGGACTTGCACCTTCTTCTCATACTATAGAGAGCAAAGGTCATTTGAATATGTCAACGGGACTTTAAATATGTTGCCAGGACATTTACTAATGACTGCAGTGAAAATGATTACCATCAGTTTGTTGAAATTGAGCCTTTGAACAAATTCCTGGTACAGCATTTCATCCTCTTTCATTGATATCTCATAATGGACCTCATCAGGGTCGCGAGTGGTGCCATCCCAACCCTCTGGCATGACCTTAAAATTTGGCTTATGTGGCAGGGTGGCAACATGAAATTCTCTGTCGTGGGAGTGAAAAAACCTGCATATCATCAAGGGGGAGAAATACTCAGTTAATTGCACAGTTCAGACGACTCTGATGAATTACTCAGATTAAATCATTCAACTTTTGACAGGACACTAACTGAAGGTTATTAGCAAAGGGACGGTCCATAAGAATCACAAAAAGGGTAAAAGCAGTCTGAAGGTTCTCCAGCTTTTTAGAAGCACTGTTAGTTATGATCATTTTCTAACCTTGAGCTCTGATTTAATATCATATCTAAACATACTAACATAAGAAACCAAAGGTAGACATACAATACAGTGCACACACGAGGCACTCCAAAACTATGAAAGATAAATTCATCCTTCAATGCGAATTCAGTCTTCAACAGGTTATAAGTAGGCCATTTTCACGCATAAAAGTTTATATATCTATATTTAACCTCAAGTGTGAGAAGTATCTTTTAGCATCAGACAAAGACTGGAAAAGAATGAGTTCACGAACCACTAACAGAAAGCATGCCAAAGAATATATACTTACCCAATTATAACATCTATAGTAGCTCATCACAAGTGCCAGTTACGAGGATAAACACATCATAAACACAAGGTACTCCAGTTTTAAAAGTTAACCGAACCAAAAAAAAAAAAACTTGAGAATTTTGAGATAATAATAAGTCTGACAAAATTGTGATATTAATTAAACATTAATTTTTCATGTTAAAGCTGCACAGAACTGAAGGATAAAGTCCTCATACAACCATGATTCCATGGCAGGACAATGGAAATTTAGCAAGATAACCTAGAAAGAACAGTAAACATAATTCGATATTCTAAAACAGAGGCATGTCGAGTTGGTATGTCAGTCATTGAAGACAAACTTCAGACATTATACAAATGAGACGTCCCCAGACTAAAGAAAATTTCAAATCCAGCACAAGAATCTAAATTCATGTGTAAGAAAAACTATAACGAGATGAATCATGGAAAGTCTCAAACCAGTATAAAAGAGCAATCAACTGGGGAGAAAGAAAATAGATATAATATGTTAAGTGTTTTCTGAAGGCGACCACCATGGGAAGTTGCACGTGATTTATGAACTCCGGAAATGCCTAGAACACATACTACCACCTTGTTATGCACTACCACAAGAAATGACGGATGCAGCAGATCATTTGAATTTCACAAAAATTTAGACATTCACAATGACGGAACTATGTGAAGAAAGAACCTCAATGTGAAAAAAATTCACATTTACAATTTCCATAATTAGTAATTGAGTAAGAACCGGCAAGGAAGAAATACAATCACATTTCTCTATCACACACAGATATGGGAAGTTCAGCTAGTTTATCAGAAAATTACTTTTATGCCTGGAAGCACTATCAGATAACAACACGAAATACAGACAATAAAAGAGATGCAGACTTAGTAACCCTCTTGGTATATAATTCAACCTCTTGCACATAATGTGTACGCAAACCTCCAAGTAATTCATAATTCTACACCTGCACTATGTTATAATGGGAAAATACAGAGCCAAAAAGTTTCCAAACTGCCATGCAAGAATCAATATCAAATCAGAAATTAGATGCATCAAACCCTCTTACTCAGTGCATTAATCCACTCACTCGGGACATGTGTCGATTAACACCTCGACTGAATCATCCAATGGACCATGCTTCTTCTCCTCTTCCTCTTCAAGTTCCTTGAGCCACAAAATTGCGTGCACCCTCTGCCTCATAATCCTGTATTCCTTTGCTAACCTTTCCACAGTATACTCCTCCGGATTAGCCTTGTGCTTTCTGTACATCTCTGTCTTCTCTGAATCCTTCAAGTATGACCCCCTAAGACCAGGCTCCCTCACCTTCATTGACGATTTATTCACCACCAAAGTTGTTATTCATAAATCTCAAACCTCACTCATTCACAATTAACAAACAGAAAAAAAATTCAAGATGATTGGATTATGCATACATTGGAATAACTTATTGTCCTAATGAAAACAGAATTCATGGACATAACGTCTTTTTTTTTTTTGAAAGACATGGACATAACTTCTAAACTACAAAGTAGTAAAGAGCTTGACAAGCTTGAGCAAGTCGATCAAAAACTTCTTAAGCCCCAATGAATAAGCTCTCTACCCCCCTTATAATGATAAATATAGGGAGATCAAAAATCATTAAGAAAACCCAAGACATTCATATCATTCAAAATCTAATTCATGACTACCAATCGCATTATATCGCACACAGATGCAGAGTTGCCGAAACCCTGACAAAAACAATAAAATCAGCACCAATTTTGACCTGCTTCAACAACGCGGTTGTGTCGTACATGTTATTATCCCAGGTGTCTACAAACTCTTTACCCCAACGGCGCGCAGCCTCTAATTCCTTCATTTTCTTCAATTCATCATCCGTCCACCTCGTATTGTAATACCCGTTGTGATCGCCGCCGCCGCCGCCGCGCCGCGGCGCGGCTGGGTTTCGGCCTGATCCGGAGCCAACTTCTTCCCGACTACTTCACCGCTAAAATGCTCCCTGGTCAGACCAGTTGACCAGGACGAGGCGCCGACGTCCCAGCTCATCGGGTCGGTGCCGGAAGACCCGGTTCCGCCGAAATGGCTCATCCAATCCGCCTCTTTATTGCCGCCGCCATCTTTGGTGGAAAAGGGATTCTGGAAAGTGAGCACCGGCCGTGGATTGTGAAGCAGTCCGATCGTAGTGTTGGTTTTGATGGAAAGCTGCGTTAATGTGCGAAGAAGGCCTCGCATCTTCTTGAGAGAGAGAGGAGGTGGTGAGAGTGAGCTTCGATGGAGGCTTGATTCAGGGTTTTTGCAATTTGGGGGTTTAATCGAGGTACAAGTAATCAGGCTAAGCGTTCAAATATGCTCGGGAATTATTCAAAAATTATTTATTTATATATTATAAAGATTTTTTTAATGATTATATATATTTATTTAATGTGCACAGATGTGTCAATGCCACATCGGTAATTTTTCTATTTAGTGTTAAGTTTTTTAAGGTTTATTTTTTTCAATTTTTTTTATAGCGTTTAGTTTTTAAGGCATATAATTATATTAATTTCTTTATTTATAATACTAAAAAAAAAGCAATAAGAAATCCAAAACTAGAGAAATCCCAAATCAAACGATAAATCCAACAATTGAAAATCCAAAATGGAAATTTTCCAATATCCAAAAGAATTTCCAAATCCCAAATCCAAAATAAGCCTGCGTGTCTCCCTAATCCAAATTGAGAAATTAGCGGCTGCGTCTCTCCCCTTCTCTCCATTCACCAATAGCCGGTGTTGATGTAATCAGCCCCAACAAGCTCCAGATCAAGAAGCTCAGCGGCACTTCCACGCCGCCATCGGATTCAACCTCGGCAGCCCTCGCCGTCGGTTGCTTCCAAAATCGCTCAGCATAGGGAGCTCGTTGAGGCACCAGGTGTGGAGAGAGGGCTAAAGAGGAAGGCTCGTCGTCGAATGCGGCGGCACCACCGTCGAACAATGTAAAAAATCTCCCCAATTCTCCCTTCCAATTTGCTCACTCCCATCTTTTTTCTCTATAGAGAAAAAACACCACCAATTTAAACCTTCTAGAGAGAGAGAGGGAAAGATAGGGGGAAGCCATGGCTGGATGGTGGTGATGAGAAGCGGTGGCTGCGCCGGCAAGAGCTCGAAATCTGCTGTGGTTGAGGAGCACGATGGGAGAAGAAGAGGGTGAAGAGGGTAAAATTGGTCGAAAGTTGTTTTTGTACTTGAGCAGTGATTAATCGCAGGGGTAGAGGCCCGATAGAATAGGCGAGATATAACATAGGAACTGATAGGATGTGGCCTAGCTACTAGGCCCAAGCATCAGGCCCAATATAATTAGACCTGGTCTAGCTCGGCCTATATCAGCTCGGCCCACTCGAAACTCACTTTGGCCCAATCCCGGACAAAGCCTAACAAAGCAAGTCTAGAAGCTCGGCCAAGCCCAACAACCCACGATCACAAACGTGGAGGCGGTTACCCACGATCTCCATGCGGAACTACCCATGACCTCGGTTGTAACCGTTATTAATTCTCTATAAATAGTGTCACTTGTATAGAATCGAGGACACATTGTAATAGCTACTAGAACACTTGAATACAATACATTCTCTCATTTTCTGTGGACGTAGATCTAACCAACGATCAAACCACGTAAAATTCTCTTGTGTTCTTCATTTTTCTCTCGTACAATCACTCTAAAATTCCACGATCGATCACTGGCGCCGTCTGTGGGAAATAAGTTTCTGTGAAATCGATCAACGTTTTTTGAGTGAAGATACGATGGTAAGACCAACTCGCTCCACCACCGCTGCTGCCTCCGCTACTGCCAAGGCGAAGCAGAACCGGGCTGACCAGTCCACCAATCTACCTCACATACCGGCCAACTGAGGAGGAGGTCGACACAAGTCAAGCTCAGCAAACTGCCTCCATGAGAAGACCCAGCAAGCAGCCCATAACCGATCCAACTCCTGAAGGCCACCTAGAGGATGTCACATCGGGCCAGTCCGGGGATTCAGCTAGCCGCGGCGAGCCAAGTCGGGGTGGTCGCTGAAGTGACAACGCCGCACTCCAACCCGAGCTTGGAGATGCACTGAAGGCGTACTTGGACCTCCACGAATAAGACTTTCGCAAGTTCGTTGATCAACATCGACAACAGAGTCAACGCGGAGAGGACGGAGTCGAACCGTCACAGCGGCGATCCCCAAGTCTCTAGATTGTTGGAGATAAGATCGCCGAACTTCCCGAAGGCGACAGAACAACAATCGCCGTGGGAACAACGGCCGCGCTTCACCGCAGCGCGGTTCGACATCACCTCGTCAAAATGCCGTTCCACCTCAGCGTGACGAAGGAAACCCTTACCAGGGAAGATTCACCGTCTATGGTCGAATCTCGACTCCCTTCACTAATAGGATACTCTATACTCCCCTCCCGTCGACGTATAGAGTACCTCCTATTCCGCCCTACAACGGGTCACAAGACCCCAACAACTTTTTATTTAGGTTCCAGTACAACATGATGAACCAATGACTCGCCGAAGACGTATACATATGTAAAGTCTTCCCCGAGTTGTTGGTGGACAACGCCAGACGCTGGTTCGACAGCCTACCTAACGGCAGCATAGGGTCGTATGCCGACCTACTCGACGCCTTCGAGCGTCGTTTCTTCCAAAAAGCCAAGGCGAAGATCAGCCCGGCCCAGCTCCTAACCTTAAGGTAGGGGCGAGGAGAAACGATCAGTGACTTCCTGGCCCGTTTTTATAACGAGAGCCTTAAAGTCGATCGTCTCTCCGACGACGTTCTCATTTCGGCGTTTCAAAACTGCCATTCAGTCTGGGACTCTCTTTAGAGAGCTCGTGAAGGCGCGACCAACGACCTCCAGGCATCTATGGAGGATTGCTGATACATTCGCGGAGGCGGATGAGGCTGATCGGAAAAAGCGGGCAGCAGATCGGCCCGAAAACAACGATAAGAAGAAGAAAGAGGAGCACACCGACCATGAGCAAGGTCGCCGAAGTGCCCTCGAAAGGTTACAGCGAGGACCCCTCGAGTCTCGCTTAGGACCTCAGCCCAACCAAGACCGAAGTCAGTACACACCGCTGACAAAGTCCAGGGCTGAAATATACGAGCTTCATGCGAACTTGTTTAAGAAGCCGTCACCCTTGTCCCGAGGTGGATTGAAGCGCCGATCCAAGGAGAAATACTGCAAGTTTCATAATGACTACGGTCATGAAACCGAGGACTGCAGAGACCTCGCCTCGGACATCGAACACATGGTACGCGACGGTACCCTTAAGCTGTACCAAAGTCGCAACCAGCAAGAGGCCCGACCTTAAGGGAAGGACAAGAGAAAGAAAAATAGGAGAGGCAACAACATGCGCACCCCACCAAGACAAAAAGTCAAAGCACGATGACGAAGACGAGGACCAACCTCAATACGACAGAGTCATCGATGCCATCACCGGGCTGCCTCCAGGCTCAACAAAGTCCTCACTGAGAGTCGAGGCCCGAAGCCAACAGAGAGAGGAACCTTCACAAAAGAGGGTCAAAAAAGACGAAGTCATCACCTTTTCCGATGACGACCCGGTCCCCAACGCCACACCCCATCAGGACGCCACCATAATTCAAGCCGTGGTGGCTAACAACTTGATTCACAGGGTGTTCGTAGACAGCGGAGCCTCAGTGAGCGTGCTCTTCAGAGACTGCTTCGACAAGCTCGAGATCGAAGAAGCCCGGCTGAAGCCGGCGTCCACTCCGTTGAAAAATTTTACACAACAAGAAATGACAACGGATGGCATCATTCCACTTCCCATCACTGTTGGGAAGAGCCCGTTGTCATTGACAAAGATCATCAACTTCTTTGTTGTAAAAGCCAACTCTCCCTACAATATCATCTTAGGGAGAGATTAGCTGACAACAACAAAAGCGATTTGCTCGGCATATCACCTGATGATCAAAATTCCGTCTAAAAACGGAGTGATCACACTTCGGGGAAATCAACTTCAAGCCAAGGAGTGCATGCAGGTCGCACTTCGAGGTGCTGAGAATCAGCACCCTCAAGCATAGCAACTACAGAACCCCAAAGAGGTGGAGCAGACATCGCCTCCATCCATTGAGCCGGTCGAAGACGTCGCATTATACGAAGATGACCCTGCCAAGGTCGTCAAAGTAGGGTTCGTTGGAGAGTACGAGCTCCAAAGTCAGATTATCCGGCTACTTCGAGAATATAGAGATGTCTTCGCTTGGTCACCGCTAGACATGACAGGGGTGGCACCAAGCGTCATCACTCATCACCTCAACATCGATCCCGAGGTGAAACCAGTTCGGCAGAAGTAGCGAGCCTTCACAGCCGAAAGAAATCAAGTGATCTATGACGAGGTCCGCCAACTGCAAAAGGCCGATATTTTATTCGAGGTGAAATATCCGACCTGGTTGGCCAACCCCGTAATGGTGAAAAAATAGGGATGGGGATGGCAGATGTGCATAGACTACACCGACCTCAACAAGCACTGCCCAAAAGACTGCTACCCCCTTCCCAACATTGACAAGAAGGTCGAAGCTCTTGTTGGCCACAAGATGTTCAGCTTCTTGGACCTGTACAAGGGATATCACCAAGTCCTCATGAGCACGGAGGACGCGCCGAAGATCGCCTTCGTCACGGACTTCGGCATCTATGCATATAAAAAGATGCCCTTCGAACTGAAGAACGCTGGAGCTACATACCAAAGGATGGTCAACAAAATATTCGAGGCTCACATCGGTAGAATTGTCGAAGTGTATGTAGACGATATAGTCGTAAAAAGCAAGGAAATTGCCACTTGTGTAGACGACCTTAAAGTTGTTTTTAGCCTACTTCGTGAAGTGAATCTAAAATTAAACCCAGAAAAGTGTACTTTTATGGTCCGATCTGGAAAATTTTTAGGGTGTTGGGTTTCACGCGAAGGGTTAAAAGCTAACCCATCGAAAGTCCGAGCCATCTAAGAAATGAAAGTGCCGAAGTCAATCCATGACGTGCACAAGCTGACGGGCTGCCTAACTGCGCTAAGTCGTTTCCTGTCTAAGGCCACCGAAAAACAACTCTTGTTCTTCAAGATATTGAAGAAGGCGCCGAACTTCGAATGGAATGACGAGCACAGAAAAGCTTTCGACGAGCTACAGAGGTACCTCACAAACCTCCGTACTTTATCTGTGCCAAAAGAGGGCGAGGTCCTTTCCCTATACCTCGCCGCTTTGGACGAGGCAATCAGTGCGGTCCTGGTGCGAGAAGAAAAATGCCGTCAACTACCCGTCTATTTTATAAGCCGAGCCCTAAAAGGACAGGAGACGAGGGTACCAACCTTTGGAAAAGGTCGCACTTACATTGGTAAATGCAGCAAGGAGACTTCGACCGTACTTCCACGCGCATCCAATACAAGTGCTAACCGACCTCCCACTTCGGCAAGTGCTTACCAAACCAGAAGCGTCCGGGCGAATCGCTAAATGGGCTATAGAACTCGGCGAGCACGCGATTTCCTTTGTACCTCGCCAGGCTATTAAAGGGCAAGCCTTAGCCGATTTCCTAGTAGAAGCCAAGTTCACGGACGTACAGCAGTCCGCCGAACCTACTGAGGATAAATCAAAGACCGAAGCACCGAAGTCACCGCCGCATGACTGTTGGAAGGTCTACATGGATGGTGTATCAGGCAACAAAGGAAGCGGAGCCGGGGTCTTACTCATCAGCCCAGAAGGGAAGGAGACCACCTATGCACTCCGGTTCAACTTCCCGACCACAAATAACGAAGTGGAGTATGAAGCTATAATCGCTGGACTTCGCCTAGCCCAAGCTCTCCAAGTACAAGCCATTCAAGTTCCCAGCGATTCTCAAGTCGTAGTGAGCCATATGCTAGGCAAGTACGAGGCCAAGGGTGAACGAATGAAGAAATACCTCCATAAGGCCAAAATTCTACAACAGAGCTTCTCATACTTCGAATTGGTACGAATCCCAAGAGGAGATAATGACCGAGTTGATGCACTGAGCAAACTCATGTCGTCTTCAATGACCTCTCCGGTGGAAGAAGTACAACTTCGAAGTATTGATGAAGCCGAAGTTAATGTAGTAACCGAAAACGGGCCAAACTGGATTACTCCACTTCGCAACTACTTAGGAAAAGGCGAACTCCCAACTGATAAGGTCGAGGCTAGGAAGCTCTTGGCTAAATCCATCAAGTACGTCCTTGAACAGAGAGTGCTGTATAGAAAATCCTATCTCCAGCCTCTCCTAAGATGTGTGGGGCCCAGCCAAGCGAACTACGCATTACGCGAAGTCCACGAAGGGTCTTGTGGCAGTCACATTGGAGCTCGCGTCCTATCCAAGAAGATCATGAGATTGGGATACTATTGGCCCACCATGTTACAGGATGCTATCGACCTTGTCAAACAGTGTCCGAAGTGCCAAATCCATGCGACGGTTCCCAAGTTGCCACAGACCGAACTGGCCAGCATGCAAAGCCCTTGGCCATTCATGCAGTGGGGAATAGACATCGTCGGCCCATTCGAAAAAGCTCCCGGCCAACTACAATTCCTCATTGTGGCTATCGACTACTTTACGAAGTGGGTGGAAGCCGAACCACTAGCACGGATCACAAGCAAAAATGCCCTGAACTTCATCTGGAAGAACATAGTTTGTCGCTTCGGCATACCTCATGTCCTAGTGTCAGATAATGGAACCCAGTTCATAGACAGGACGTTCAGAGAATGGTGTGACGAACTCCAAATCCAACAAAAGTTCACCTCGGTAGCTCATCCCCAAGCGAATGGTCAAACCGAAGTTACGAACCGGACAATAGTCAAAGGGCTAAAAACCCGACTCGATAAGGCCAAAGGAGATTGGGCAGCGAACTTGCCCCAAGTCCTGTGGTCATACCGAACTACCCCCCGGACATCACACGGCGAAACACCATATAGCTTAGTGTATGGAACCGAGGCGGTGATACCAGTAGATATCGGCTTGCCGAGCCCCAGAACGCTTAACTTCGCAGCCCAGGACAACGAAGAGAAACTCCGAACTGACCTTGATTTGCTTGAAGAAAAGCGGGAACAAGCCTATATACAGGAAGCTCGATACAAATAGCAAGTAGCTCGATACTACAACAACCGGGTGAAGCACCAACAATTCTAAATAGGCGACTTCGTACTTCGGAATAACGAAGTCAGCAAGGCGGAAAAGCTCGGCAAGCTAGAAGCCACTTGGGAAGGCCCATACCGAGTTCAAGAAGTCCTCGGCAAAGGGTCATACAAGCTCGCCTATTTATCCGGTGAGCCAATACCCAGAACTTGGCACATCTCCCATTTGAAGAAATATTATCTATGAGTGGAAGCCGGTGTGTGTAAATAGGTTGTAGATTAATTTAAATTATGTTCATCCTTTTTAAGCATTTTACTTCTTTAATGAAATTCATGTTTTGCATGTCTTGAAATCCGTATCTTGCATTATTTATTTGGTGTACCACTTCCACTTATATGTTTTATCTCAATCACAAACTAAAATCCTGATGAGGATTACACAAACTGTCACGCCCCAATTCCTGAGGGAAGGCACGTGTGCCGGGACGTGGCAAGGGATTGGAATTAAGAAGCGGGGATAGAAAGGGGCTCATGGCTTGGGATAATATAACCTTATTATTACAAAATTAAATATGGGATCGGGACGCACAGCACGAACTACGGGGTAGATAAACCATACTTCCCGTACCGGCCGCCTATGTCTGAATACCCATAGATATAAAATAAATACGGGATCGGGACATACAACTCAAACTATGGGGTTGGCTAAGCCGAACAACCCATGCTGGCCGACTTGTCTGAGTACCCGTAGTATATATATAATTCATGGTGTAAGAAGAACGTAGATAATTTATTTATAGATACGAAGTTGACCTAGGAAAATACACATGGAGGGGTAGACTATATTCATAGGCGTAGCGGAAGCTTTTATTTATTTACACTGTAGCAACAACAACAATCCTCCCAATCTCCGCCTGTTCCACCAGCTCCTTACTCTGCAAAACATTTGGAAAGGAATTGCAGGCTGAGTACTAATGTACCCAATGGGCTTGTGCCAAAAACATTTTATCATAAAAAGAATATCCATGATAATAAAGTATACATAGAAGGGTTTTGAAATTATTTACTTCCAGTGTTCTAAAAGACGTTAAACGCTAGTAGGGCGGTGGGGTGGGGATTAGTGTCTAGGCGGCTAGGCGGGCTTCTAGGCAGTTTCTAGGCGGGCTAGGCGGATTAGTATTATTATGCATGTTTTAGGACTATTATTGAAATATATAAGCTTAAATTTACTTTCTAATTATGTTTATGTTAGTTAGGTAATATAGAATGTTTAATGTTTTGGGCCAAGAGTAAAAGCCCAATAGTAAAACCAAATTAATTGTTAATTTCTAACATATTATCAAAACCTAGCACACGCAGCCCCCTTTTCTTCTCTCTCTACGAATCATCTCTCTTTCGTCTCTGCAAATCCCAACATCTCCTCCCTTCTTCCTCTCAAATCTGGCGGCGGCGATGGTGCAGGCTTGTGGCGGCGAAGTGCTGCTGGCAAGTGGCTGGTGTAGAGGAGAAGACGGCGAGTCCCAGCCCGTCCAGCCCATGCCCAGGCCTCGGATTTGTCCGACTCGCGCCGCCTAGAGAGTCAAGTCGGTCTCCTAGGCAGCCGATTTTTAGAACCCGCCTAGAGAAAACGTCTTGCCCATAATCGAGTCGGCAGCCGGCCGTCTAACGTCTAGGCGCCGCCTAAGCGGCCGACTTGACCGTCTTTTAGACACTGTTTACTTCCATGCACACAAAACCTCATTTTTCATGATTGTGCGCACATGCGTATTACCATGTTACTCTTATATTGATCCCGTGACATTACCACCGTCGGATCCCTTTTCCCTTTTCAAATGGAGCTATGATTTGGAGGCAATGGAATATTTCATCCAGAGATTCTCCCCTCAAGTTAGAATCAATTGGTGATCAACCCAACGATTTCTAACTGTGCGCATAGCCTCTCGATTAGTGTGTTAGACCAACCGAAAGACCCGATCGCATACATTATAAGAGCCTTAAACATGTAATAACACATTAAAACATTTTCATGGATAATCCCATTTTATCAGAGCTTACTAACTCAAATAATACTTTGTAAGTATAGAGAGCCTCACCTGATAACCTTAAATCTTTGATCTCGAATAAAATAATTCAGATTCTCTAACTCGAACACCACAAACTCTCCTTACTAATTTCCATGCTCTCTTATTGCTAACACTAGTATATTGGAAAATAACCTATATATCTTATATGAGGAGTTGGGTCGGAAAATGGGTTCATGAGTAAAAGAAATTAAGGTCTTGGCTATTTATAGAAGGAAAAGTAGGTAGAGGTTTGATGTCATCAACTATAGCTTTCATTAGTCAGCACTATAGCTTTCGATAGTCATCAATTCTAGCTAGACTTATTCATCAAACTTATACTAGCTATTGGCGTGCCATGTGTAAAGATGAAGCAAGATGTGGAAGTTAATCCCTATGTAAGTATTACTAACATAATCCATGCAAGAATGCATGGAATGACATGATATACATATACGTAAATGTACTAATGCTATAAGATGATAATTATACTTTATTTATATATTATTAAACTAATGTATCTACTTGATATGCATACACACACACATATATAATAATAATAATAATAATAATAATAATAATAATAGTAATAATAATAATCTATTCTAGTTAACTAAAATCGGGATATTACACAAACTAAGCTCCACTTCGGAGTAATACCTAAACGCGCGTAAGGGGACCACCCCTATCGATAAATTCGACAAATAAGGAACCTGAAAGCCTTAACTTCGTCTTTAGGTGAAGTGACTACCTGAAAGCCTTAACTTCGTCTTCAGACGAAGTGGCTACCTGAAAGCCTTAACTTCGTCTTCAGCGAAGTGGCTACCTAAAAGCCTTAACTTCGTCTTCAGACGAAGTGGCCACCTGAAAGCCTAAACTTCGTCTTCAGACGAAGTGGCTACTTGAAAGCCGTAACTTCGTCTTTGGACGAAGTGGCTACTTAAAAGCCTAAACTCCGTCATCAGACAAAGTGGCTACTTAAAAACTGAGCTTCGTTTCATGGCGAAGTAAGTTGTCTTCGTTTAAAAATAGGGACAGTTCTTAGTTAAAAACAAAGATGAAAAGCTCAAATGAGAGTGCAAAATTTCCATTTTATTTCATGAATATGGAAAATGTACAAGTATTACGAGGAACCCGGAGGCCTAGGCTTACTAAAGCTAAGCCAATCTCTGGCGAAGTCCCTACCAGAGTTAAAATTCAAAATATCATCTACACTAAGCCTGCATCTACCTCGTCCAGGAGCTAAACTTCGACCTCTACCTCGGTCACTCTGAGTTCCACGACCTCGGGCACTTTGGCTCGCTCGACCTTGACCTCGTCCAGATGCCAACCGCCACTCTTGACTGTAAAATTCTCGAGAATGGCGTGTGACAATCCTAGGATCAGGGTTGACCGACCTCGAAGATTCACCTTCCAAGATTCTCTAGAAGTGCGGTCAAGCAACCTCGAGTCCGAACAAGGAGTAGCCAAAGTCGAAAACTTAGCCTCTGACAAGATACGTCGTTTCAACTTCGAAAGCCATCAAGAACTGTCTCGTAAATGCTCGCTACATGAATGAGTTCTTCAAATTCATCCCGAACCTGCCAGGAGTCCTTCCCATATTGGTCCCTGTAGCTTCGGCACCGAGCCTGGAGTTCCTTGACCTTACTATAGGTCTCAGAAATGGTGGATCCCCCAGCTCGGTGAATAATAGCCTCATACTCCGTATGCTGCACGACAATCTCCTTGAAAGTTTTAATGTCGTCCAAAGCTTGCTGGTACTTGTCATCGAGCTCCAGATACTTCACATGCACTTCATCAAGCTTTTCCTGAGCAGTTCGAAGCTTCACTTCAGCCTCGACCTCGATGTTATCAACTTGTTTCTTCAGTTAGAAGCATCGATCTCGGCTACTTCAACAGCTCGGCGAAGTTCGGATATTTCTCTCACGAAGTGAGAAGCATCGTAAAAATCAGGAGCAGACTACAAAGCATAAATACAAGCAAATTTCAACAAAAGGCTTTTCATTTATAGCCGAACACGGCAAATGAAACGCCACCCTAATGGTGACGAAGTACAAGGCTAAAAAAAAAAAAGGGGAAGAATGAACACATAAGGGAAGTATGTTAAACCCCCTCATGGTTTCCTTCATCCCTCTCAACCTCGGGTTCGGCGTCGGTTTCCCCCGACCTCCCTCCAGTGGCGTCGGTGGATGGGTCCTTCGGCAGCCCGTCGATCGCGGCCTCCAGCTTTGTCATCCCTGTCGATGGGACAATTCCGAACCGCATTCTCCGATAGAAGGCACCTCTGCTCGGCCAGCCTTTCCACCACTGGTACAGCCGAAGTACCCTCCACAAGCACCTCGGCCTATTCCCGCAGCATCTCCTCTTCAGAGCATGCCTCATACCCATACTTAGCCTTATCTAGGTCTGGGTAATCCTGGGCAATCAAGTCAATGACTGCGGCAGAAAACCGAAGTGCTCATAGCACCTACCAGTTGGGTAACAGCCCTATCAAAGTGGCGGGACCGGAATATACGCTCGGCGAAAGCACGGAGCATCCCACCTTGGCCAGCAACCGCACGGGCCATTTTCTCCTGCTCCTCAGCGAGCTGGGCCTTCAACTCCGTAACTTCAGCCCCCAGGTCGGACGCCTTCTTCTTCGCCTCTTCGATAGCGGCGAGGGCCTTAGCCTCCCGTTTCGCCGCCATCTTGGCCTTGGACTCGGCCGCGGCCTCCTTTGCCGCGAGATCGGCCTTCGCTGCCTCGACCTCGGCAGAGAGTTTCTGGAATTTGGCAACTCCGTCGGTAACGAAGTTCGCCAGGCTTTTCAGTCCGGCCACAGCCACCTCGGCCTCCTGCACAAATAATAAATGTTAGAACACACACCTGACATCAATGTCTAATCTACCGAATTCTACTCACCTCGGGAAAGGACATTTCCCTGTATGCGTCCTGGCCCAAAAGCCGATTGCCCTCATACGTCCCCACCTCGTCAATCGAGGGAAGCCGAACTCCCTGAATCTGATGACCCACAGTTAGAGGCGGAGGCGAGCTGGCCCGAGGTGAACCCTGCTGTGAACTTTCAGAAACCAACCTAGTCAGGTCGGTCGCTCCCTCAGCCGAAGTACCAGACACCGTCTGTACTACGGCAGGAGAGGGCCTAGCCCTCTTCTTTTTCCTCTGTACCGCGGCCTGAAGATCTTGGGGATTCACTGCAAAAATAACCACATATTAAACCTCGGTAACATAACAACTCATGAAATAGGTGAAGCAGGGCCTCACCTAAATCCGCAGACATATTGCTGTCATATGGGCTCAGCCCGTACTCCGAAAGCTCGGCCTCAGAGTAATTCCTCTCAATAAGGCCGAGGTTCATCAAACTCACTTCAAGTTCGTTGAGTGTTTCTCAGCAACCTGAAGTGCGAACTTGCCCTTGGACCAAGGTACAGAGGCACCCCTTCAGTCCGGTAGAAGAAAATTTTCTTCTGCCAGTTCGGCACTTTGGAGGGCGTCTCCAGTTTAAACCTGTTGAGGGGAGAAAGATAAACCCACCCAGTCGGACCCCGCTTAGGTCTAAAAAACTTAAGCAACAATTTTAAACTAACCGAACCACCAAGGCGGCCGACCTCAACGCAAAACCCGACGATCTGTTTCACTGAGGGCGGCGCTAACTGCCCTATAGACAGTTCGAGCTTCTCTAGAAGTTCGACAAAATGTGATTCAAAGGAAAGCGAAGACCGAAGTGAAGATAGTCTTCATACACAGTGAAAAAATCCTATAGGAGGAGAACTACCCCTATCATCTATACGTGGCAGCACCAACTCCGGAAACAAAAATTTCCGAGCCAAATTCTGCATATGCGTCTCACTTATTGTGGAGGCAATTTCAAGGGCGGAATCTAACCCAACTAGGGGTAAGAATTCGATTTCTCTAAGGCTGGGAGGGACTAAAGAACGGGTGTACACATTCAACCAACCCTCGCCGGAAATACCCTAGACGGCGAGGGCGAAACCCCTGTGTCCACCCTATCCATATCTATCGGGAGAGAAGATGAAGAAGACGACATTACAAAAAAATTACTTACTTGTTGCGGCTTTCACAGATTTTCACGGAATATGGTGCGAATAGCGGCGGCAGACGCAGAACTGACTAGGGTTTTTACTCTCTCTAAAGTCGGGACAGTAAATTGGGGGAAAAATATTTGAAGGCGTACGCTGGAAGCTTTTAAACAAATCTTCCGCCTTTTCAAATCCCGCCTCTTTCACTGCCCGCATAGGGAACGACACGTGTCCCATTTACTCTGGACCAACAGTCGCGCCCCTCCCATCTCCAGCATTATTCAACCTTGACCTCGTACAAACGAGGCGGTACAACATTTGACTTTGTCAAAATCTTTGTTTCGACAGGGTAATGCAGTCCGACCTCCGAGCCTGACCTCGTACAAATGAGGCGGTATGCATTTCGACTTCAGCGAAATCTTAATTTCGACGGGGCAATGCAGTCCGAGCTCGACCTCGTACAAACGAGGCGGTATGCATTTTGACTTCGTCGAAATCCTAATTTTGACGGTGCAATGCAGTTAGACCTCCGAGCTCGACCTCATCCTAATTTCGACGAGACAATACACACGCTTCGACTCATCGAAATTCTAATTTCGATGG